>HG995257.1:14545000-15145000 GCA_905332985.1 Mimas tiliae
GGAGTTTAAGCCCAACAAGCCAAGACCTTGTGATGTTTGCGGACAGCTTGGTGAGTTTCAAATAATTACAGTATTTACAATTTAACATTGCCAGGCCTGAAACCAGTTAATCTGAAGTGTTCAGTCAATGTGTGCCTGCACAGGAAGTTAGACGCGTTTAAGTTTTTTTAAGATTTTTAGTGGCATCAAGTCCGTAATTACCAGCACTATCACCTCTCAGTTTTTGGAAGTGTTTCTCTTGCACCGAATATATTTTGATAACAATTGAGACACCGTCGTTTGATTTATTTTGCGATTTTGTATTATGTCCGTAATTACGAGCACTACCACCTTTTTCACTTTTCGGAAGCGTTTTCAGTATATATTGATAACAACTAAAACTCAAATGTAAATCAAGTGGCTCAAACTGGCGCGTAATTTGTGTTATACTAATATCAACCATTTGTTAAAGGAGATAAGGTTTAATTTAAATGTTTGTCAAATGTTCCGTGGCATCGCCGCCACTCCGGTCGCGTTAGTGTGCCCTGACACTTATGGAACAAAAAATAAGTATATATATCAAGATATATTTTTATCCCCTAGGTCACGAGATGAAAGAATGCGCAGGCACAACCCCAGAGGTGTCGTTAGTACGTTCAGATCCTGCTTTCGGCAACCAGGACAGTTTCATCTTCGTCCGTCTGAGTGTCCTGAGGGAATACTTGGAGAAGGAACTTCAAATGCCTAACCTGCCGTTCCCTTATGACTTCGAAAGGGCGTTGGACGACTGGGTGTTCATGTGTTTCTTCGTGGGTAATGATTTCCTCCCACATCTGCCGAGTCTTGAGATTAGGGAAGGTGCTGTAGACCGACTTGTGAATTTGTACAAGAAATGTGTTTACAAGACCAAGGTGAGCTATATTTATACATACATAGATGTGTACCCATAGGTGTAGGCAGAGACAACGGATTTCCACTTGCTACGATCCTTGCACACATGTTTGACCTCCTTCAGTCTTGTTAAATTCTTCAGGCATGCTCGTCGGTTTAGGGTACTTTATTTTTTATTTTTTTATAGTATAGGCCGGTAAACGAACAAATGGGTTGATGGTAAATGATCTCCACCGCCAATGTACGCCCACAATACTAAAGAAAACATGGGCGCGTTGCCGACCTTAAAGGAAAGGGATAAGTAAGGGGAGAGGAATTTGGGTCTCCGGATATCTCACTCACCCTGCGAAACGCAGCAGCAAGCTGCTACTTTACGCCGGTTTTCTGTGAGACAGTGGTACCGACCCGGACGAGCCGGCACATTCATGCTGTAGACATCAGGTGTAGCGTAGTCACTTTGCCGAGCCAGGATAATAATAATAATAATAAATAAATTGTCTACAGCGTGGCTCTACCACTCAGAAAACCTTATGAGCTGGCCTTTCTCGAGAATATCTCCAAGCTGTATTTTGTGGTGGAATTACTAGAGTTAAAACCAGCTACAGCATGAGTGGCTGGCTTGATCAGGGTATCACTTATTGTAAATCAATGTAAAGGAACATTAAAGAGAAATAATCTATGGTCAAAATTTAAATGGCATATCCAAATGGATTCTATTGTGCTGAAACGTCCCAACAACTGGCTCTTTGTGGCTTTTTGTCATTTCTGCACAACTATCTTATAGCATAGGCCGGCAAAGGATCAAGTGGGTCACCTGATGGTAAGTGATCTCCATGATACTAAAAAACATGGGTGCGTTGCCGACCTTAAAGGAAAGGGACAATTAAGGGATTGTGAAGGGGTGGTGAGGCTATACATTTAATTCCTCGTTTTTTTTATTTACTTACAATTAAATACAAGATAGAACTGTTTTTATCAGTGTCACACTTATTGTCATTATATTTAAAAGTAAATACTTTGTTCAATCATATTTCATATTTTTTACATCTCTTCGCAACCAGGGTTGGATCACAGACTCCGGAGACGTGAATCTAGATCGAGTGCAGGTGATCATGACTGAACTGGGTCACGTTGAGGACGAGATCTTCAAACGGCGTCACCAAAACGAGATCCACTTCAAGGCGCGCGACAAAGCCAGGAAGAAGCAGCAGAAGGTCAACTTTGGACTGCTGGAGAAGACCCAATTTGCACCCATGGTGAGATATTGTAGATCATATGACAGATTATGGGATCCATACAGGGACAAACAGTGTGGAACCTGTGCCGGGGATCATAGCAGCGTGTGGATCCCTTGCAGGGGATTATCACAGCGTGTGTATCCCTTGCAGGGGATCATGGCAGCGTGTGGATCCCTATGCTATGCTAGGCGGCAGAAATAGACGTCGCGGTGGTACCCACCCAGATGGCCTCGCATACGAGGGACCTACCACCTATTTAAAGTATTTATTTATTAATATGCAGGTCAACAAGCGTAATTTTAATTATATTTATATAATATTGGGTTTATCTATTATGAATTGCTCAGTATCAGCCTGGAGTCCGGAATCACTTCGTCCCCCTATCACTTCGTGGGTCGGAGATACGCTCGGCTTCAACTTCGGGGATTACGGGCGTGAATGCGTATTGGTTATATTATTTTTGTTGCAGGCCGTCGGTCAAGGAGGTTACAAAGCGGTGGAGAATGTACGATCTGAAGCGGCCAACATCCGTTTGGCTGGGATGCAGTCCGTCGCCGCTGTAAGTTATCAACTTTGGATTCATCATCATCATCATCAGCCACAAGACGTCCACTGCTGAACATAGGCCTCCCCTAATGCCTTCCAGGCGTCGCTGTTGGAAGCGGCCTGCATCCATCGGCTTCCTGCAACCCTTGTCAGGTGGTCGGTCCAGCTTGTAGGTGGACGTCCTCTGTTGCGCTTGCCGCTTGCCCGTACGTGGCCTCCATTCGACAACTTTTCTGCCCCATCGGCTATCAGTTTTGCGAGCTATGGTGCCTGCCCACTGCCACTTCAACATGCTTCATCTATGGATTGCATACTCTTCATAATCATAATCATAATCATAATCATTTATTTGCCTAAAACATGGTATAAAAGGTGTTATAAATAAATTCCAATAGTACATACATGTTTTGCTACAACATATAGCATGCAAATTTTTAAAGCTTAGCCATAAGTATAAGGTAGGTACACATTATAATTTATTATCCATAAATTCTTGCAATTTATAATAATTACAATCAGCAAGCCATTTATATAATTGTATTTTAAATAATTTTATGTTTAATAATTTTAAATGGCTGGGTATCTTATTATAAATACGCACACACATTACTAGACAGCTTTTGTTGTATTTAGTTAGTCTTGGCACGTCACTGAGTACTAACCTATATGGGTTTCGTCTATTCCGAGGGTTGACATCGCTCGCTGTTTTAAATAGATGTTTATTGTTATATACAAACATACATATTTCATATATATAAAGAGACGGCAATGGTAAAAGTCCAAGTTTCTTAAATATTGGTTGACATGAGTCATCAGGTTGTAGTCCGCACATCGACCTTATGCATTTTTTTTGTGCTATAAATGCTCTATTCATGTCGGTACTGTTACCCCACATTATAAGACCGTAGCGTAACAATGATTCTACATAAGCGTGGTAAGATACAATTGCAGTTTTTATGTTTGTTACTTTTTTTACCTGTTTCAGTGCATATACAAATTTATTTATCCTATTACTAACATTATCTACATATGCTTTCCAGTTTATATCGTCATCTATTATTACCCCTAAAAATTTTGTACTTGTTGTTTGTTTAATTTTATTTATATTTAGTTTGATGTTATATTTATTATTATAAGATTTATTAAACTGAATATAAGCTGATTTGTCTAGATTGATTTTTAAGTGATTTGTGTTAAGCCAATGCAGTAATTTATTTATGGTATTATTAATATCAAATTCATGATCATCAATTGTATTGTTTTTTTTATTAGATGCAACTACAATAGATATATCGTCAGCAAATAATATGCATTTATGTTTTGTGATTTTTATGATGTCATTTATATACAGAATAAATAATAATGGACCCAATACACTCCCCTGGGGCACGCCATGTATATTGTGTCTGTAGGACGACGAGTAACGTATTATATCTTTATTGACATTTATTTTGTTGATTATGACACATTGTTGTCTGTTACATAAGTAGGACGATATCCACCGAATAGCAGGTCCCCTTATCCCGATTGCTTCCAACTTTTCTAGCAAGATATCATGTGAGACTAGATCGAAGGCTTTTGATAAGTCAAAAAAGAGACCTGTAGTCAAATAATTATTGTTAATATTATTAAGTATAATTTTCATTAGAGAGAAAATAGCTAAATTTGTAGATTTGTGCTTTTGAAATCCAAATTGTTCATTATTTATAATTTGGAATTTGTTGCAATAGTCAATCATTCTCATATACATACATTTTTCATATATTTTGGATATGATGGGTATTAAAGTTATAGGCCGATAATTATTTATGTCGTATTTTTCTCCCTTTTTGAATAACGGTTTTATTAAAGATAATTTTAACATTTCAGGAAATATTCCTTGTGAAAACGACATATTGATTAAGAAGGTTAAGATACCAGATAGTTCACTGCAACAATCCTTAATGACTTTTGTGTTAATTTCATCATAGCCCTCAGATCTAGTGTTGCGTAAAGACATAATTACATTTTGTACTTCCTTTTCAAGCATGGGTTTGAGAAACATTGAGTTAACACACACATTTTTCGTAGTGGTATGGTGAGATGTTTTTTGGTTAATTTCATTCTTTGAATTTATATAATGATCATTGAACAAGGAAGCTATTTTTACAGGGTCAGTTATTTTATTATTATTCACCTTTATAATATCTATGTTGTCTTTAAACTTAATATTATTTATTTCATTTTTTATGACCGTCCATGTTGCTTTACATTTGTTAGGATTTGTGTTAATATATTTAGCGTTTGCGTTCTTTTTTGAATTAAAGATGCATTTTCTTAGAATATTGGAATAATTATTATATTTAGTTTTATTGATGTTATTTTTATTTTTATAATACTGATAACGAAGTGTCCGCTTAGTCTTGCAACTTTGTTTTAGACCCTTACTTATCCAGTTTTGTTTATTCTTATTATATACATTAATTTTAACCCTCACCTTAGGAAAACAAAGATTATAGAATAAGCATAGCATGTCATGAAAATCACTAAAGGCAGAATCTGCATTACTTTTTAAGTAGATTTCGGACCAGGAAAGGCTTTTCAAACATTTTTTAAATTTCTGTATATATTCTGAGTTAAAATCTCTTTTAAAAACATAATATAATGGTAGGTTTTGTGGTTTGTTTTTAACAGGGAAACTCAACATTTGTGCGGTATCATGATCTGAAAGATGGAGAGGCAATACAGTTGCGGTTGCTTTGTCGATATTACTCAAAATATGGTCAATACAAGACAATTTGCGTGTAGGAACCTCGATGTGTATTTTCAAATTATAATTGTAAGATAGATCATATAAGTCGTTTGTTATGTTATTTTTTTTTAGCGTATTTATATTGAAATCACCGGTTATAACTATATTTACTTTATATTTATATTTCTTTATCAGATCGTGCAACAGCTTATTCAACTTTAATATAAACTGATTAGGATCCGACTGAGGTGTTCTATAAACACATATAATTATTAATTTATAAAGCATTATCTCTATTCCACAGGCTTCAAACGTATTTTGTACTGCATATTTTTGTACAAATGGTAAGTCTTTGACAAATAACCCTTTTTTACTTAGTATGCAAGTACCGCCTCTTTGTTTTTCTCTACAGAAGCTAGTGGACATATCATAGTTGTGTATTTTGACATAATTTTCATTACCAATTTTTATAAAAGTTTCAGAAAGACATATAACATCTGGTACATTATTTACCTTTTGCAGCTCCTGCATGGTGATTTCCAGAAATTCCCGTTTAGACAATATGCCAGCTATATTTTGATGCAGTATTCTAAAACAGTACCTTGTATCGACTTTAGGCACGAAAAAATGAGTCACTTTTGTTTATTACAGGGAAATAATGGAGTATAGTTCCTTTCTGAGCTTTATCAGTAGTTTTCATAAATGTGCTTGATTCCAAAGGTTTTGTTTTATTAAGGTGACTAAAGTAGAAGGGAATTGTCCCTTTTTTAGGTATATTTAATTTTGTGTTTAAGTTGATACGTGATTTATTAGACGCGATTAGTTTTCGGATGTTACTAGGGTTTAAATATTTATCATTGTAGTCACTACAGTCTATTAGATAATTCAATGACTTACTAATTTCGGATAGTTTTGTGTGTACGTGATTCACAAAGTGACATTTTCCATACTTATTACATATTTTTTTTAATGAATAATTTAGTTTATTGGCATTAATATACATATTTTTTACGACATTAAGTACAATGATAGTGTTATTCTTATATGTATCTAATATATTTTGCAATTGAGACATTACAATGTTTAAGCTGCGGTCATTTTCACCTACACATAGTATGAGTTTATCGTCCGAAGTCAATTTCATATTTCTACAGTTAGCTAATACTTCGTTGCATTGCGCGTTTGGCTTCGTTTCAGCGACGACACAGTACTTTTCATATTGTGTATACATTCTTGAATGCGATATAGCTGCCGCTAATCCGACGCAACGCTGAGTGCCGAATATAAGTATTTTCTTTCTGGTCTCCATATTGTGTCGATTCACGCTATCGCAAGCCTGTGTGCCAATAATGTGCACAGAATTCCGGCTGCTCTTCTCGACAGCTGCTGTGCCGCAAGCATGCTGCATCGATACTGCAACTCGCTCCGCAAGGGTCAGAATCTCCAGCTCCGCAGCCTTCAATTGCTCCAGCAAGGATTCAATCTTTTGTTTTAAGCATTCTATATTAACGCTATTGTTGTAATCGATTTTTGACTCGAATGATACTGGGGACAATGGTGCAGAACTGACATGGTTTCGTTTCTTTATATTCGTACTAATAGTCTTGCCAGGACTTCCGAGTATGGAGGAAGAATGGCATAATGATTTCAATGTTTTGATTTCTGTAGTTAACTTGTGTATTTGTTTGCGTAGATCTGAGTTTTCTAGCAGTATAGTTCTCAGATCATTTTCAGTGCTTTCGAGTTTGAGTGTGAGGTGTGATATGGTCTCCTTCATTTCTGAGGCTAAAACTAGCTCAGATATTGTTCTATCAACACTTCTTGATAGTTTATTGGGTGTGGTATATGACTCATCAGATGTATCTAGATCAGTGAGTATATGTGAATCTATTATCTTGGAGTTGGCTTGAATAGGTAGAAGTTTTGATGCCTCATCCTCTAAAATTTTATTTTTATAGCCCGTAGGCGATGGAGTTTTTAACGACCGTTGCTTTTTTCTTAACGTAATGTTGGAGGTAACATTGGTAGTAGCAACTTTTTTATTTCTAATGCACATTTTGCATTGCCATTTATTTTTGGACTCCTGATTCATGCGACGATATGTTGCTTCTGGATACCCATCACAATCTAATTCAAATCTATTGTTACAGGCCGAACACATCACAGTATTTTTTATGTTTACAGATTTTTTGCATTTGTGACATGTTACTATTGTTGCCATCTTGCGGTTATAACTGGTATTACTTGTTGAAGTGCTCGATAGCCTCTAATTATGTTGTATATATAGTATTACCACGAAAACAATAGATGTCACTGTTAGCTGCTTATGCTGTTTTAATATTTGAAATGTAACGAACTAAATGTATTACTTTTTTGGAAAGAGTTATCACAGGACTTGTTAGAATTACAAATTTGATAATACCTGAGAAATTATGTGTAATAATTATAAATTGTGTCAAAAAACTCTTTTACTTTTGTCCAACTGCATTATTTTGGGTTTTATATACCACACTTTTAATCACTTGTATTGTCACTACCCGCTCAGTTTTTAAAGAGATAACGATATATGGTCTTTATTGATACATATAATACACCACTACACGATTTATTTCTATAATACTGTTTATAACACTATTTATTATTATTTTTATCACGGACTCTAATGTTTACCGTGCCACTAGCGACACCTCTCTTAAATTTATAGGAAACTTACTAATGTTAAAAATGTGTAAGTTTGAATGTTTGTTAATCAATCACGCCTTGGCTGAATGGATTTGGATAAAATTTGGCACATAGATAGACTATAACTTGAATTAGAACATAGGTTACTTTTTATACCGGAAAAGGTCATTGAAGTAGACCGAACCGCGATCAAAAGTTAGTAATATAATAAATTATACTGAAACTAACCTAGTAGGATTTATTAATAGTAGTAGGATTGACGTGTAAAAGAGCCCTTTTTTATAACATGGGCCGGTAAACGAGTAAGTGGGTCGCCTGATGATAAATAATCTCCACCACCCATGTATGTCCACAATACTAAAAGAACTATGGGCGCGTTGCCGACCTTAAAAGAAAGGAAGGGATTGGGAAGGGGAGGGGGATTTGGGCCTGCGGATATCTCACTCACCGTACGAAACGCAGCAGCAAGCTGCTACTTTACTTCGGTTTTCTGTGACACAGTGGTAACGACCCGAACGAGCCGGCCCATTCATGCTGTAGACAAAACAGTCTAAAGCATGGCTCTGCTACTCTTTTTGGTCTACTATCAAAATAAACGGTCACCAATAACCATGCTGTTTGTAGATAATTATTTCGGTAACGGACTAAAGTGACGCCCATATGGTCCATGGTAAGGGTGAAATGGTTCAACTTAAGTGAGCTGATCACCCGTCTGTGTTACTCGCAGACGTCCCCACCATAAATATAAGTGTATGGTTGTTTTATAATAATAATCATTTATTTCAGACCAATATTGTGTCCATATTATTTGACAGCTCCGTGGCGCAGCGGGCGAGTAGTCGGCTGCGAGAGGCCGTGGGTTCGATTCCCACACCGAGACAAATGTTTGTGTGAACCACAAATATTGGTCTCGGGTCTGGGTGTTGTGGGACCGCAAGTCCCTCGTAGTTCCTGATACCCACGACACAGGTTTACCTAGAGTGGGGTCAGGACTATGTGTGTGACTGTTGGGTGTATTATTTATTTATTTTATTTATTATAATTATAAATTTATATACAAAACTATTCAAAACTACTTCTTTCTTATAACCTACCAATGTTTAACAATAAGATTATTTGGGTTGTCAGCAATAGTTTTTAAAATAATGTTATTTGATGCCCGTAATCGGGACCAAAACGATCCTATACGAGATCAGAAAATAGCATAGAAATCTGAAACTCTGGCCACGGTGAACTTACAATACAATACAAAACTCTTTATTGCAAACCATTTACAATGCAAGTAATTTAAAATAAAACAAAAATCTAGTGCTAAACTTAGATAGATAGAATATTCTTTATTGCACACTAAATAAAGTAGGTAGCTTATAAAACGAGGATCATTCAATAAGGGTGATACAATGGGCGGTATTATTGCTAGAAGCAATCTCTTCCAGACAACCTTATTATGGGAACACTTAACAAGAAGAGAAGTAGACAGCGGTGTACAATACAATACGGAGAAAAAAACATGAACAAAAATAGTTATATTTTAAATCCTAATACTTATATAAATTATAAATAATAAACTAATCTTTTTATATATAAAAATCAATTGCTGTTCGTTAGTCGCGCTAAAACTTAAAAACTGTTGGACCAATTTTGATGAAACTGTTTGTGGGTGTTTCAGTAGGTCCCTGGATGGTTTACATTTACAATTGTACCCGGTAAGTGGCGCTGCAAGTGGTAGATGTTGCGGGTGAAACCGCGGGGGACAACTATACATAATATAAGCCATAGCAATTTAAATATTTTAATAGTCATAGTACTCTAAAGGTTTGCGAGATAGTGGTTCTTTACCAAATTTTTAAATATTGATGGAGATTTAGCCCGTTTGATCACCAACGGCAAGGCATTCCAGAGCCTGACAGCTACCACAGTAAAAGATTTACCATCAAATTTGGAAGTATGAGGAGGTGTTTTAAGTTGCAGAGTGTGTGAAGAACGTAAATATCGAGAGTGGGTGAGGTGCAAAAATTCAAAACGCTCTTTGAGGTATTGAGGAGAGGAGGAACATATTCGAAGCACTACAAAAACGTGCTTTGTTCATCAATATTCGGAACAATTTTGTAACGTGGTCGTTTTGTCTCCATCAGGAAGACAACCAGGGCCAGGGTCAGCAGGGTCGGCAGGGTCGCGGGCGCAAGCGGTCAGCCGCCGAGGCGGGCATGCAGGAGGACGCCGACGAGGACACGCACGACGAGGTGCGTCTGTGGGAGGAGGGGTTCAAGGAGCGCTACTACGAGAGCAAGTTCGAGGTGGCCCGGGATAACCTCGAGTTCAGGTACTTTTTTTTTATAGCCAGCAAACGCACAAGTGGTATGCGTGCTTAACATACGCGACTCGAAATAAATTTTGTCGACGAGTTTTGTCTTAATAAAACAACTTTATCTGGTTAAGGATAACCTATGTTTATTGCAGCCAACATACCGGCTCGATATTCACACTACGAGAATTACACTATATCTCATATTATTATCTATAGTTATCTATAGTTATATAGGACTGCCTCGGTGACGCAGTTGTAATGCGTACGCGTTACAATTGAGGCTAACTCTGAGGTCTCGGGTTCGATCCCCAGATCGGGTAAAGTGGTATTGGGTTTTTCTATTTCGAAATTCTCAGTATCAGCCCGGAGTCGTGCCAGCTTGGGAGACTGGAGTGGATCCCGGCGACTGTACACGGGGGGGCATCGGGGGCCCTTCCGTGCCTCGCGCCAGCTCCTCACATTACTCGCGTGACCATCCGGCTCCTGACTCCGCAAAATTATATTTTGGGTGCCGCCTCATTTCACTACCCCAACACATTTCCCTTTCCCCCAACTCAATTTTTTTTAATGAAGGCACAAGTAAAAAAGAGCGAATTTACTTCGGCGGATTCTTCATCCACTTTAACAGTAGACTTCTGCAATGTCAGGGGTCTGCACAGCAACCTGGACGCTGTACACTACCATCTAGAGTCAGCGCGGCCTGCCCTGCTCTTTTTAACGGAGACTCAGATATCTACCCCTGACGACATCTCGTACCTTAGCTACCCCGGTTACGTACTGGAACACTCGTTCCTGCGTAAGGCCGGGGTGTGCGTTTTCGTCAGGGATGATATATGTTGTCGCCGCCTTCGGGGCCTCGAGCATCGGGACCTGTCAATCTTGTGGGTTTGCGTAGAGTATGGGGGTCGTACCCGGGTCTATGCATGCCTATACAGGTCCCATGCCGGTGAAACGGGGGCTTCTCCCTTATTCGAGAACGTCCAAGTGGGGACTGATCAATCTCTCGAGCAGTATCCGTCCGCGGAGGTGGTGGTCCTTGGGGATTTTAACGCTCACCATTCTGAGTGGTTGGGTTCCCGAACCACCGACGCAGCGGGTCGGTCTGCTTATGAGATGGCTTTGGCTTACGGTCTCACACAACTGGTAACTCAGCCCACCCGAGTTCCAGATGTTGAGACCCATGAGCCCTCCCTGTTGGACCTTCTACTGACCACAAATCCTGAAGGATATAAGGTAGTGGTCGACCCCCCTTTGGGGTCATCAGACCACTGCCTTATACGTACCTCAGCCCCTGCGGTATATCCCGATCGCTCTTCAGCGACGGGGTTCCGCAGGGTCTGGCGGTATGGGTCAGCGGATTGGGAAGGGATGCGTGAATTCTTTGCGTCCTTCCCATGGAAGCGGTTCTGCTTCTCTTCCGAAGATCCTGATGCTTGTGCGGACCGCGTCAGGGACCTGGTAGTTATGGGGATGGATCTTTTCATCCCTAACTCCAGGGTACCTGTCGGGCGTCGCAGCCGGCCCTGGTATAACAGTACCTGTGCCGAAGCTGCACGCCTTAAGCGGTCCGCATACGGGGCGTGGAACGAAGCCCAAAGGCATCAGGGTCCAAACGCGAAGGAGGAGAGGCGGAAATTTAATGCCGCTTCTAGGTCCAACAAGAGGGCTATAGCCAAGGCCAAGGCGGAACACATTGGCAGAATTGGCGAGCGGCTCGAGAGTTACCCGTCTGGTAGTCGGGCTTTCTGGTCTCTCGCCAAGGCTGTCCAAGGTAACTTCTGCCTATCCAGTCTCCCGCCACTGCGTAAGGCCGATGACAGTTTGGCCCACAGTGCAAAGGAGAAGGCTGATCTCCTGGCCCAATCCTTTGCCTCGAACTCGACTTTGGATGACAGAGGAGCCACTCCACCAAAACTTCCCCGGTGCGAGTACTCCCTGCCTGAAATCCGCATTAATCAGCGTGCGGTCAGGCGGGAGCTTAGGCTTCTTAACATCCGAAAGTCGAGTGGGCCGGACTGCATCCCCGCAGTGGTTCTTAAGACGTGCGCCCCCGAGTTGACCCCCATTCTTACGCGCCTTTACCGTCTTTCATATAATTCCAACAGGGTTCCCGCTTCGTGGAAGGTAGCTCATGTCCATCCGATCCCTAAAAAAGGTGACCGGTCGGAACCTTCGTGCTATAGACCGATAGCCATCACATCCTTGCTCTCTAAAGTCATGGAGAGAGTAATCAACGCCCAGCTTATGGGGTATCTAGAGGAGCACCAGCTGATTAGCGATCGTCAGTACGGTTTCCGTCACGGTCGCTCGGCTGGTGATCTTCTTGTTTACCTCACACATGGCTGGGCGGAGGCTATAGAGAGCAAGGGTGAGGCTATGGCCGTCGGTCTAGACATCGCGAAGGCGTTTGATCGGGTATGGCATGGGGGCCTTCTGTCGAAGCTACCATCATACGGAATCCCCGAGGGACTCTGCAAGTGGATTGCTAGCTTCTTGGACGGTCGGAGCATCAAAGTCGTTGTAAACGGCTGCTGCTCCGACACTATGTCCATTAATGCTGGCGTTCCACAAGGCTCAGTGTTGTCGCCCACTCTATTCATACTGCATATCAATGACATGTTATCTATCATCGATAACATGCATTGTTATGCAGATGATAGCACCATTGATGGGCGCTACACTGGCCAGCAGGGTATCCCTCGCAGCACCGTGGAAGAAAGACGGTCAGAACTTGTGTCTGAAATCGAGAGCTCTCTGGGGCGGGCCTCCGAATGGGGTAAAAGGAACCTGGTTCACTTTAACCCCACGAAGACACAAGTTTGCGCGTTCACCGCTAAGAAGGACCCATTTGTCATGGCACCACGGTTCCAAGGAGTCACTCTCCGGGTTTCCGAAGGTATTGGGATCCTCGGCGTCGATATATCGAGCAAGGTCCAGTTTAGGAGTCAAGTGGAGGACAAAGCCAAATTGGCAAGCAAGAAATTGGGCATCCTGAACAGAGCTAGGCGGTACTTCACGTCGGGCCATAGATTAGCGCTTTATAAGGCGCAAGTCCGGCCCCACGTGGAGTACTGTTCTCATCTCTGGGCAGGAGCGCCCAAATGCTTGCTTGACCCACTTGACTCCTTCCAGAGGCGGGCCGTTCGAATCGTCGGGGATCCTGATATCACGGATAACCTGGAGCCGTTGGGGCTGCGGAGAGATTTCGGGTCTCTCTGCTTGTTCTACCGGTTGTTCCACGGGGAGTGCTCCGAGGAACTGTTTAAAATGGTGCCAACATCACCATTTTATCATCGCACCACCCGACACCGCAGCAGAGTTCATCCATACCACCTGGAAACGATTCTGTCTAGCACGGTTCGTTTCCAGCGTTCATTCTTACCACGTACGTGCAAGCTCTGGAATGAACTCCCTGCAGCGGTGTTCCCTGAGCGCTATGACATGTCCTTCTTTAAACGAGGTTTAAAAAGAGTAATCCTTCGACGATAGGCAGCGGCTTTGCTGTGCCCTGGCATTGCAGAAGTCTATGGGCGGCGGTGACTACTTACCATCAGGTGGCCCGTTTGCTCGTCTGCCTGTGCAGGCAGTAAAAAAAAAAAAAAAAAAAAAAAAGTCTGGAATTTGTGCCCGGTATGGCGATAGGCTCGCCCCCTATCACATCGTTGAACGAAGATACGCTCGGCGAAATGTGGGTGTACTAGTTACACCTCTGCCTACCCCTTCGGGGATTACAGGCGTGAGTACGTATGTATTATCTATAGTTACGGTACATACGCGAAACTAGGCTGTATCAACAAAGGTTTCTTTTTGTTGTATTTTTTTTAATGCCGTGATAGGCACACGAACTAGCGGCCCGCCTGATGGTAAGCGGTCACCGCTGCTCATGGACATCGACAATGCCAGGGGTACAGACAAACCGCTGCCTACCGTTTTTCTCTCGCGCGAGAGATCTTATGGGTTTATGCTAAGTGGCCTACTGGTAAATGATCTCCACTGCCTACCCACAATACCAGAATAATCATGGACGCGTTATTGACCTTAAAGGAAAGGGATGATTAAGGAATTAGGAAGGTGATTTGGGCCTCCGGATATTTGAATCACTGTACAAAACGCAATAGCAAGTTTTATTTCACGTCGGTATTGCTGTAAGACAATGGTAACAACCTGGTTGAGCCGGCCCATTCATGCTGTACACAGAACTATGTATACATCGAGTCTCTACCATTATTAACATGGGTTGTCTTGTCCTTAAATAAGGATAGCCTTTGTGTCGCATTGGTGGAGAGGTTGTGGTTTCGATTCCCGGACCGAGACAAAATGTTTGTGCGATCTACAAATATTAGTTTCCGGTCTGGATGTTTTCTTTCCAGAGGGATTGAGGTCAGGCAGGCGGCCAGTCGTAAAAACTACAAGCCCCACTGCGAGTGGGATAGGGGCAGGTAGAAGAAGTCGTGTTCTTAAATGAAGCTGTGTTTCAGGTACCGAGTGGCGCTTCAGTACGTGCGCGGGTTATGTTGGGTGCTCCGGTACTACTACCAGGGCTGTGCGTCGTGGAAGTGGTACTTCCCGTATCACTACGCGCCGTTTGCGTCGGACTTCGTCAATATATGCGGACTATCCACCAAGTTCGAGAAGGGCACGATGCCGGTCTGTACTTCGTTTTTTACATATTGATGTTGGGTTTCACACTTGTATTATATACATCCCACTGCTGGGCACGGGCCTCCTCTACTGAATGAGAGGGGTTAGGCCTTAGTCCACCACGCTTGCCTAATGCGGGTTGGCAGACTTCACATACCTTCGAAATTCTTATGAAGAACTTCTCAGGTATGAAGGTTTCCTCACGATGTTTCCTTCACCGTTACAGCAAGTGATAATTATCAATTATTACACACGTAACTTAAAAAAGTCAGAGGTGTATGCTCTTGCGGGTTTGGTTTTGAATCTGCGACCTTCGTCTCGACAGTCCATACCACTCCTCGCTGAGCTATCACTGCTATGCAACGGCACATAGTGTGGGGCAAATGTCCCACCATACCCCACCGTGGCTAAGCTCATCGGTTCCATAGTCAAAATATTCTGTTAATAATGTATTTGAGTCATAGAAATAAGATGACAAGAAACGTAACTCAAGCAAAAAAATTACCCCACCAAAACTCTGTGCCAGGGAGCGGGGCTATAAAAGTCTGTGCACCTCGTTCATTCATTGATTCATAATCTCTAGTTCATACTTAATACGTCAAATTTTTTGCGCGGTGCAGAACGTCGTATCTCGATTTAGAAATTTAATATTTAGACTTTTACTTTTATGAAATAAAGTTGATTTTGAAAGTTCATTAATTTTTATTGCGTGTATGAGTGTTATGTGTAATTACCTTTGCATGTGTAAGTAAGTGGAGCCGTATTTTTGGCAGATTCATATGAGAGTTATCGTTCTAGTTATCTTATTTCGATGATTTGAGTACTATTTTTATTAGCTTGAATGAATTGAATAGTAAGTTCGCTTGCCTGATACCTCCTGCGTCACGCTTGCCCATAAACAGAACTCTGCATGGAATACAATGCCGGCAACGGACCGATAATTCCTCTGGTATTGACGGTGCTCATGGTTGGTGGTGATCACTTACCATCAGGTGAACAACAAAAAAAAACAACTGTTTTCGTTACCCCGAGACATAAGTTGTTAAGTCTCATGATGCCCAGTAATTTCACTGGCTTCAATGTCCTTCAAACCGGAACACAATAGTCTTTACACGATGCTGCTTAGCTTAGCAGAAGTAGGGAAAATGGTGGTATCAACCCAGACGGCCTTCCACAAACGAGCCATCCAGAAATTTTGATGGTATAAAAGACTAGTTTATACGGATTTTATCGCGAAGTCTGCAGTTGCTGAACATTCAGATGAAGGCTCCAAACATTACCTTAGATTTGACAAACCACAAATCCTTGCCAAAGAACACCGATTCCTATCTAGGATGATTCGCGAGGCTATTGAAATTAAGAAACACCCAAATTTCAATAGAGAAGATGGTTGGAAGCTTGCACAAGCCTGGGATCCCATTATACACTTAATTAAATCGGAACCCAAAAGACCAACTGCCAGACCTCAAGATACCGTGAGCTCTTTCTGCGTAGATCGGACTAGTGTCAACTAACTTTTTTAAATAATTAAAAATAAATGTATAATTTTAAAATGAAGGTAGCCATTGTAACATTAACTTTTCGAGACGACCTACACCTCAGTCTCTCCCGTGACCACGAAGGCTGAAAAGCTTTCGAAACGTCGGAACTAAAATAAAAATTACACTGCGATAAAATCCGTATAAACTAGTTTTATTTCAATGTGTAATATTCGCGTAAACCTAAGAAATCACTATGTATAAAAAACTTCTTTATTGAAGATACTTGGTTATCGAAGTGTTGCCTGTAGTTGATAATTATTATTATATTTGTTACAGTTCCGCCCACTGGAGCAGCTGATGGGCGTGTTCCCCGCCGCCAGTTCACAACATGTGCCACAACCGTGGGCCACGCTCATGAGCGATCCAGTAAGTTATATCGACTTTTTTTATAGCATAGGCCGGCAAACGAGCTTAGTGGGTCACTTGATGGTAAGTAATCTCCACCGCTCAGAATACCAAAACAATCATGAGCGCGTTGCCGACTTAAAAAATAATTAAGGCATTGTGAAGGGGAAGGGGATTTGGGCCTACGGATATCTCACTCACCGTACATAACACAGCAGCAAGCTGCATCATTACGCCGGTTCTCTGTGAGACAGTGGTAACGACTCGGATGAACCGACCCATGCATGCTGTAGACAAAACTGTGGCTCTACTACTCAATCACTTCCCATCTCGATAATTTTGTAAATTGAAGCATCACAAAGTGTTTTATACAATGTACTAACCTAGAGAGTGTCTGACATTTGATTATGAAATTGTTCCGTCTGACATTGCACCATGATCTCAGTCTGAATATTTGAAATATACTTTGTCGTTGTTTCGAGTGACAGGTATATTGGTACACTGGATGCCAAACTGCCTCGGTGGCGCAGTTATAAAGCGTACACGTTACGATTGAGGCTGACGCTGAGGTCTCGAGTTCGATCCCCGGGTCGGGTACAAGTGGTATTGGGTTTTTCTATTACGGAATGCTCTGTATCAGCCCGGAGTGTGGAATTTGTACCCGGTATGGCGATAGGCTCGCCACCTATCACATCGTGGGACGGAGATACGCTCGGCGAAATGTGGGTGTATTGGTCACACCTCTGCCTACCCCCTTCTTTACAGGCGTGAGTGTGTATGTATGGATGCGTTTGATTTGACACTCATTTTAGCTAATATTAATTTCAAAGTAATATGAAAAATCCATCAAATATATATATTTTTTCACTAAATAACGTTTCAGCAACTGGAATTGATTTGACAGCGATGTCAACTCAAAGTTCTGTTAGTTGAATGTTGATTTGATCAGCCTTACAGAAACCGGGCGTCAGTGTATAAGGGCAAACGTTTCACTTCACACTTTTGTCGACACCCAAATTTTGTTGTCAGTTCTCGCCGATAATCGACTTCTACCCAACGGACTTCAAGATCGACCTGAACGGCAAGAAGTTTGCGTGGCAAGGTGTAGCGTTGTTACCGTTCGTCGATGAAGTCAGACTGTTCAAGGCGCTTGAGCCTTACTACGAGAACCTCACGCAGGCTGAGAGTAAGTATCCTACTTGTCCTACTATTCTACCTTTCTACCATTCTACTTTACTACTATCCTACTTTTCTACTATCCTATTTTTCTACCTTCTACTATCCTACTATCCTATTTTTCTACTATTCTACTATTTTACTTCGTACTATCCAAACAGTGGAACGAATTTGTATGGAATTGAGTAAATAGGTAGAACATGACCTGTATTTTTCTGATATTCACGCAGACGGAGCCGCGAGCGAAAGAGCCAGTGTATCAGTGATAGAGCCACGATGTAGTCAATCAAAAGCTCTGGAATGAACTTCCCCCTATTGTTTATTGAGCGTTATGATACCGAGGTTTCAAAAATATATCACGGTAGATAAAGATTCGGCAGTGCCCATGTCATATTTATGATGACCATGGGCGATGGTAATCACATACCATCAGATGGGGTCTCAACTCGTACGAGTTTCAAAGCTAATTAAAAAAACCGTTTTATCTGCAGCATGAATGAGCTGCCTTGACCGGGTTGCCAAAATCAATTTTATAAATCAAGTAAAAAAAAAAACATTTTGCTATTTGATACACTCACACGCATTGCCCGAGCTTTGGAATTTAGCGATGGGCACGCCATCTATCACGTCATGGGCCGGCAATAAGCGACCCGGTGGTACATCATTAGTACCTCTGCCCACCCTGCCGGGGATAAAGACTTGACGTGTATGTATTTATGAACAGAGCAGCGCAACATCCGCGGCAACGATCGTCTGTACGTGTCGACGGGCAACAAGAGCTATGAATATCTACTGGGCGTGTACGACGAGGCTGGACATAAACTCAAGGCGTTGGTGGACGGGGGTCAGCAGTACCCTTACAGGTGCGACGGAGTGCGCGGGAACGTCATGCTCAGTGCTGACAATGTTGTCGTTGGAGGGTAAATACACGTTTTTTTTTACTAGCGGTGATAACTCCCCAGAGGGCTTGACATCAGGCAGGCGGCCGGTCGTAAAAATTACAAGCTAATAATTTTTTTTTTAGCTTCAATGATGAGACGAGCAGGTCGCTCGCCTGATGGTAAGCGCCACGCCTGCCCATAAACAGAAGCAACGCCACACAGAACTTTAAATAACAAAGCACAGTATGTTACTGGACTGCGCTCGTCACCCCGAGACATAAGGTGTTAAGTCACATAATGCCCATTAATTTCACTGGCCTCAATGTCCTTTAAACCGGAACACAACAGTGCTTAGATACTGTTGCTTGGCGGCAGAAACAGACAAAGCGGTGGTACCAACCCAGCCGGCCTCTCGCAAACGAGGGGCCTACCACCTTGTAAATCTTTCCGTAACATGTTTTAAAGCATGTTGCGCCGACCCCACTGCGAGTGGGACAAGGGCGGGTGGAAGAAAAAAGCGTTGATGACTAGACGGTCAGGTCGCTTGCGTGATGGTAAGTCTCACACCTGCCCATAAACAGAAGCAACACTACTAAGAACTTTGGATTACAAAACGCTACACGGCACTGAACTGCGCTCGTCATCCCGAAACATAAATTAATTCTCACAATATATACATATATACTACGTGTACACCCACATTTTGCCGAACGTATCTCCGTCCCATGATGTGATAGGAGACGAGCATATCGCCATACCGGACACAATTTCAAACTCCAGGCCGATACTGAACATTTGAGAATGAAAAAATATTTATTAAAAAAATATATATTTTTTACACATACAAATTAATTATTAGTGTACTCCTACCCTAAACATTATAAAATTTGTAATTTAAAGGATTATACAGTCTTTCGTAATAGAAACAACCAATATCACTTTTACCCGACCCGGTTTTCGAACCCGAGACCTCAGCGTCAGTCTCAGTCGTAACGCGTACGCATTACAACTGGGCCACCGAGGCAGTCATAAAAAAAAATACACCTCGAATTGAAAGCCAACTGGTTTTTGCGTCGCTTAATAAAATCCATTTTGTTTTTGTCCACAGGCAACTAGCATCACCAGTGATCGGTTTAGCCCCGGTCCTGGGTAACCGGGTGCTGTGCATCCGTTTCGAGGACCCGCAGTACCCTGAGGACTTCATATTCCCATCGCGAAGGCTGAAGAACGCGTCGGAGCCCCCGCGGGTACTCAAACCTGGGAACTTGTCGCATGAGGAGAACAGGAATTATAGGCCGCAGATAGGTGAGAACTTATTTCTTTCCACCTGCGCTCATCCCACTCGCAGTGGGGTCGGCGCGACATGCTTTTAACACATGTTACAGATAGATTTGGCTTGTGGTTTTTATGACCGGCCGCCTACATGACGTCAGACCCGAAACCAATATTAGTGGATCACAGAAACATTTTATCTTGGTGCGAGAATGGAACACACAGTTTCGCCCACTGCGCCACGGAGGCTGTCTAATGTTTATATATTTGTATTGCCAATTGTTCGATAAAGAATTATATTGAAAAATATATTAGCATTAACGAGAAGACGAGTAGATCGCTCGCCTGATGGTAGACGTCACACAAGACCATAAACAGGGGCAATACCAGGTTAGAACTTTCATGTTTTCGTCATCCCAATACATAAGATGTGAAGTCTCATAATCTAGTAATCTCACATTTTTTATGTCTTTTAAACCAGAACATAATAGTGTTTAGTCATTGCTGTTGGGCTGCAGAAATAGACAAAGCGTTGGTAGCTACCCAGACGGCCTTTCGCATACGACGGGTAGGGCGCTAGTGAAAAATTATTTATTTATTTATCAGGCAGGCAGTTGATATTGGCTGTATCCTACATTTCACTACATTACTTGATATTTTTTTTGCATCTTTAGATTTAAAGTGATTGTCAAATCGATTAAATTCTAAACTGATCATCATAGTAAGTACTCGATCTATCAAAAACGTGTTATATCCCACAGGCATGGTGCGCTCCACGACAATGGCCTCGTTAGAGATGGCAGGTCATCGCATGTTGGGCCACCATCTACCGCGAGACCGCAGCTACGGGAATGTGCCACCGCCGCAGCATCAGAACCAACAGAGAGGTATGGACCACCGCTCAACATATTATATTGCCTCGGTAGTGATTACACTAGACCTGATGTTAAGTACTGCCTCAGTGGCGCAGTTGGAATGCGTACGCGTTACGACTGTGGCTGACGCTGAGGTCTCGGGTTCGATCCCCGGGTCGGGTAAAAGTGATATTGGGTTTTTCTATTACGAAAAGCTCAGTATCAGCCCGGAGTCTGGAATTTGTGCCCGGTATGGCGATAGGCTCGCCCCCTATCACATCATGGGACGGAGATACGCTCGGCGAAATGTGGGTGTACTGGTTACACCTCTGCCTACCCTTTCGGGGATTACAGGCGTGAGTGCGTATGTATGTATGTATGATGTTAAGTACAGTACAGGATTGACAGTGGCACGCATATTTCGACACCGAGCAATGAAGCTCGGCGAGACTCTGGGAATGCAAATCTGTCTTAATCCCGCGACGAAATGAATCAAATAGAAAATTAGGGAGGAATTGGAAATAATAATTGTCGTCCACTTAAGTACAGTGCAGCCAAAATATTATGTAAATAATATGATAATAAAATAATATAATCTTGAGTGGTAGAGCCACGCTGTAGACACTTTTGTCTACAGCGCGAATGGACCGGCTCGTCCGGGTCGTTACCACTGTCTCACAGAAAACCGGCGTAAAGTAGCAGCTTGCTGCTGCGTTTCGTACGGAGTGAGATATCGGAGGAGTACGGAGGTTCAAACCCCTTCCCCTTCCCAATCCCTTAATTATCCCTTTCCTTTAAGGTCGGCAACGCACTCATGATTCTTTTGGTATTGTGGGCGTACATGGGCGGTGGAGATTACTTACCATCAGGTGACCCCACTTGCTTGTATGCCGGACTATGATATAAAAAAATGGCGACTGTCGAGACATTGCGTCCCTCGATGGTCGGCAGAATTATGCCGGCCTGAAGTTACTGGATATATACTGACTGACAACGGACCGCGACTCGCCTAATCAAGCCATGTGAACGGTGGTCGCTATCCAATCGGGTACAAATATATTCATACAAACTATTATCGATGTTCAGTATCGACACATAATACCTATAAATATCGATAATTTGTAGGTTTCAGATTTTTTACTTTGTATATGCTTAATGATCTACGTTGAATCTCAAGTTTCGTAAGTCACCCAGAAGTATGTTAGGTTTTTGATGAGTGTGAGTCAGTGAGTGATAAAAATAGCTCTTTTCAGAGCCTGTGCTGCACAACTATAATTTATTTATTTATGAAGTAGTGGACTTCGGGTGTCCAAGGGACCATCGAAATAAGATAACTAGAACGATAACTCTCATATGAATCTGCCAAAAATACGGCTCCACTTACTTACACATGCAAAGGTAATACTCCTCATACACGCAACAAAAATTAATGGATATTCAAAATCGACCTTATTTCATAAAAGTGAATGTCTAAATATTAAATTTCTATATCAAGGTACGACGTTCTGCACCGCGCAAAAAATTAGACGTGTTATCAAGAGATTATGAATCCATTTTGATGAATTGATGAATGAACGAGCTGCATAGACTTTTATAGCCCCGCCCCCCTGCACAGAGTTTGGTGGGGTATTTTTTTTTTTACTTGAGTTACGTTTCTTGTCATCTTATTTCGATGCAAGGTACCCTTAAAGGTCATGCAAAGTTTCAAGTGTGTATGTTTAATAGTTTTTGTGCTATAGGGGTGTTAAAAGTAGCTCAAAATGGTTCCTGTAAATATACACACGGCCGGTGCCTCGCCTTGAACTTGGCTGACCCACGGCCGTGTGTCTAGATTTAAGGTACTATCCCACCAGTTATACAACGTGTTAAAGAAAGGTGTGGTCATATTTAAAGGTCGTTATATACACCTGATAGTGAGTATTTATGTACCGGGTCATAAAATCTAGCCATCCAAAAATTTCACGCTTTTATTAATCACTTGTTTATTACTATCAATAAGATCGATCACGTGACTATAAATTGAGTGAAATGCGTAAGCGAGAATAACAATCCTGGAGTTATACGAAAGTTCCGTCCCATAATGTGATTGGGGGCTAGCCCTTCGCCAGTCTAACAAAGGAAATCCTTCCTACTACTATTATAAATGTGACAACTTGGATGTTTGTTGGTCAATGACGCCTTAACGGCTGAATGGTTTTAGGTGAAGTTACACACAGAGGTAGATCATGACCTGGACTAGGATTACGTTTTATCCCGGAAAAGGCCGTTCAAAAGCTAGTCTACACTATTTATACGAATATTATAAAGAGGAAAGATTTGTATTTTTGTATATAACGAATAAAATTAAAAACTACTGGACCGATTTCAATAATTTATTTATTTATTATACTTCATACAAAATATGTACAGGCGGACTTGATGCCAGACGCATTCTCTACCAGTCAACCATTGAATAAACAAGGCAGGTGTATAAAAGTAATGAGACTGAGAGAGAATGACGGGAGGTTATTATTAAATATATGAAATACATAGGTTAATATAATTAATAAAATAAAATAAATAAATACACCCAACAGTCACACACATAGTCCTGACCCCACACTAGGTAAAACCTGTATCGTGGGTATCAGGAACTACGAGGGACTTGCGGTCCCACAACACCCAGACCCGAAACAAATTTTTATGGATCACACAAACATTTGTCTCAGTGTGGGAATCCAACCCACGGCCTCTCGCTTCGTAGCCGGCTACTCGCCCGCTGCGCCACGGAGGCTGTCGAATTAAATATACTGCATACATAATTATATAAATACACATATTACTAGTGTGTAATTGTTTTGCCGTTAGAAAGCTACATTATCACTGAGTAACATAGGCTACTTTTTATCCCGGAAAAGGCCGTTCACGCGGGCGGAGCCGCGAGCAAAGGCCAGTGTTTTATATATTTCCTAGTAATGCAATCGGATTTGGTACTATGTAGGGTGAAATACTTGTATCGTACACTATACATTGCTTAAATTTGACCACACCTTTCTGTAACATGTATGAAATATGATTCATATGAATATACTATCAAAATATAATATTTTATGATCCTCCTAGCATTTTAAGTGTTTGTGGGTGGTAGACATCACTTAACATTAAACGACTTTTCCGGATTTGCCAGCCTCTGCTATAAGAGTCAAAACTTCAACGCAAAAAACGGTTATTAATTCGGCGCGTATTATTATATATATTTATTTATATATATTATTATATATATTTATATTATATATATTTGTCTCGGGTCTGGGTGTTGTGGGTTGGCGAGTCCCTCGTAGTTCCTGATACCCACGATACAGGTTCACCTAGTGTGGGGTCAGGACTATGTGTGTGACTGTTGGGTGTATTTATTTATTTATTTATAGTTGTCTTATTTTTTTGGAAGGTCTATTTTTTGGGTTTCCGGTGTTTTTACTGACCGCATGGAAAGCAATGTAAGGCTGCAATTTGAAGTCTTGTTTTTTATAACTATCCGGTCGAGCTATCTTTATCATGCTGGACACATAACTGGCTACAGTGCAGTTTTAACACTTACAATTCTTGAAATAAAACTAGTTGATTGATTTTGATTTTTCGCAGTTTAGTGTCATATTAGTCCCGACGTTTCGCCTTCGTGGTCTCGGGAGAAACTCGTCGGGACTAAAATAAAATTAAACCACGATATAATCCGTATAAACTAGTTTTATTTCATCGTGTAATATTCGCGTAAACATAAGAAAGAACTTACATTTTTTATTTTTATTTTCATATATTTATATTGTTTGCTACTTGGTTTATTATGCTATGAAATCAATAAACTTCAGTGCACAATGAAATCCAAAAAAAATATGTGCATAAAATTGCCGCTCCATCTTCTCGCCTGTGTCCCCAGAGGAGTAGACAGAGTTACTACTCTGTTACTAGCCCTGTATTATACATGTCCCACTGCTGGGCACGGGCCTCCTCTACTGAATGAGAGGGGTTAGGCCTTAGTCCACCACGCTGGCCTAATGCGGGTGGGCAGACTTCACATACCTTCGAAATTCTTATGAAGAACTTCTCAGGTATGCAGGTATCTTCACGATGTTTCCTTCACCGTTAAAGCAAGCGATAATTAACAATTAATTCAAACATAACTTAGAAAAGTCAGAGGTATGTGCTCTTGGGATTGGTTTCGAACCTGCGACTTTCGTCTCGACAGTCCATACCACTCCCTACTGAGCTATCACTGCTTTTGTTACTACCTTACCTATAGTTGTTATGGCGAGCGAGTCCAGCAATAAATCACGTTTTGCGAGGCGGGAAATCCACAAGAATTGCCCTGGAGTCGAACTCAATACTACATGGCTAATAGCCGTCGTTGCTACTAAACCAATATGGCGAATGGGTCAAAACTATTTTGCATTTTTTTATACTTATTTAATAATATAAACAGTGCTTAATGTGCTTATAAATGGTACAGGCACGCTGTAAACATGGGCCGGTCGACCACGCGACCATGACTCTTCTGATATCGTACGTGTACATGAGCAGTGGATACTGGATATCACTTACCATCATGTGACCCAGTTGCTCGATTCCCGACTTATGCTATAAAAAAAACACGACGTCCATTGACGTCGCCGACGTCAGTATCCGTACGTGCACCACGTGACCTCGTAAACGCGACGCATTTCAAAACACGAATTATAAAACAATTTGCACACAATGGCCGACGTCAAACGTCGTCCGACTAATAGATGTCGAACAACAATGGCCACGCTTGTTAACAATTAATTTGCGAACCTGCGGGGGTGAGTCGCGTGTCGATACCCTCTGTCTACCCTCCACACGTAACCCTTGAATGTATTGCTTAAGAATTGTTTGAAGTATGCCTTCAGGGTTCATAGTTGGCGCAATATTAGTGTTTAGGACAATACTGTGTGTGTTGAATTTTATTATTTTTATATTAATTATTTCATATTGTGTTTTTTTTAAATGTGTGTGCGAGTGCCAAGTATGTCTGGTATACTCTTGGCTATTTCTTGAAAAGGAAATCCAGGAATTTCTGTACATTACACTCGCATAATTCTGTAAAACAATGTCTGGACATTAAAAGAGGCCGTAACCCATGAGTTTGTTTCGGCATTTCTTCTCATGGCTAACCCCGAAATGCCTTCGTAAATGTAATTTGCTACTGCGTGTCTTGACGATTATTTTTTTACAAACCGCCGTTAAAAAGAAGTGTGTTATTTGTTTGAGCCCTTGGTTTGTCTGTGGCTTTGTCCATGGCCTCGCAGCGGCTATACGAATAGATTGATTTGCATGCGGTTTTTTGATTATAAAACTGTTTAAATTGAGATTTAGCCATGTTTGAAGGAAGTTAGGCGAAAATACGATGATCGATAAAATACGATGCCACAGACAGACAAACGCACGCACGTACGTACGCACACGCACAAACGCCCACAAACCAGACGCACACACCACAAACCTCTTTTTTATCGGGGGCTAAATAAACTCTGCGAACAGCGTGTATTCTACCAACCGTCAAGAGACGCAATATCTATTGACGATCGACGTTACATTATGACCACTTACCACTAGATAATAATAATAATAAATACACCCAACAGTCACACACATAGTCTTGACCCCAAACTAGGTTAACCTGTATCGTGTGTATCAGGAACTATGAGGCACTTGCGGTCCCACAACACCCAGACCCGAAACAAATATTTGTGGATGAGACAAACATTTATCTCGGTGCGGGAATCGAACCCACGGCCTCTCGCTTCATAGCCAGCTACTCGCTGCGCCATGGAGGCTGGCAGATGCAGTGTAATAACTTGCCCTGCGAGAATAAAAAAAAACAAGTTTCTTCCTAACACCAATGAAACTGCAGTCATTCCCCAATTATTTCCTCATTTCCTCTCCCTAACATAACCTCACATTTCTGTCTCCCCTACACGTCGTGGGGATGTGCCCCAAGTCTGTTATAATTGAGCCACTCAAACTCCGGCCCAATTAATGCCAGTCTCGGTGCGTGGGCGAAACAATGCCGCGATTGGGCGAACAAAGCGGGTACAGACGCGCCGTGCATCGTCACAATTGTTATTTTTAATTGGTTGCAATATCATGTTTATGGTGTGTTAAAGAATGATTTCTTAGGTTTACGAGAATATAACACATTGAAATAAAACTAGTTTATACGGATTTTATCGCGGTTTAATTTTTATTTTAGTCCCGACGTTTCGAAAGCTTTTCAGCCTTCGTGGTCACGGGAGAGACTGAGGTTTTTTTTTTATTATTAGCTTGAATGACGAGACGAGCAGATCGCTCGCCTGATGGTAAGCGCCACGCCTGCTCATAAACAGAAGCAACGCCACACAGAACTTTAAATAACAAAGCACTGCATGACACTGGACTGCGCTCGTCACCCCGAGACATAAGGTGTTAAGTCTCATAATGCCCAGTAATTTCACTGGCTTCAATGTCCTTCAAACCGGAACAAAACAGTGCTTACACACTGTTGTTTGGCGGCAGAAATAGAAGGCGCGGTGGTACCAACCCAGCCGGCCTCTCGCAAACGAGGGACCTACCACCTTGTGAAACCTTGAGGTGTAGGTCGTAGACTATAATAAAAAATAAACCGCGATAAAATCCGTATAAACTAGTTTTATTTCAATGTTGAAGAATGTTTATTGACTATCTTGGTTTTCTTTAAATATATTCTACCACCTGCCTTTATCCCACTCGCAGTGGGGTCGACGCTACATGCTTTTAACACATGTTACAGATAGATTTGGCTTGTGGTTTTTACGATCGGCCGCCTGCCTGACCTCAACCCTTCTGGGGAGAAAACACCCAAATCCGAAACAAATATTTGTAATGACCCAAACATTTTGTCTCGGTGCGGCAACCGAACCCGCGGCCTCTCGCTTCACAGCCGGCTTACTCGCCCACTGCGCTACGGAGGCTGTGTGTTAGTTTTCTTTAAAGACATGCAATAGAAACACGAGCTTTCCTGCTTTTTTTATAGCATAGGCCGTCAAACAAGCAAATGGGTCACCTAATGCTGTAATCTCCACCGCCCATGAATACTCACAATATTAGACGAATCATGGACGCGTTGCCGGCCTTAAAGGGGGGTATAACAGAACCGAGACTGCCTCGGTGGCGCAGTTGTAATGCGTACACGTTACGATTGAGGCCAACGCTAAGGTCTCGGGTCCAATCCCCGGATCGAGTAAAGTGGTATTGGGTTTTTCTATTACGAAATGCTCAGTATCAGCCCGGAGTCTGGAATTTGTGCACGGTGTGGCGATAGGCTCGCCCCCTATCACATCATGGGACGGAGGTACGCTCGGCGAAATGTGGGTGTACAGGTTACACCTCTGCTTACCCCTTCGGGGATTACAGGCGTGAGTGAGTGCGTATGTATAGCAGAATTGGGGAAAGGGGATTTGGGCTTCCGGATATATCACTCACCGTAAAAAATACAACAACAATAACTGTTTTACGCGACTTCAATGTTCAGGCAAAGGAATCCATTAGGCTGAGCCGGTCACTAAAGTGATTCATTGACGTGTGCTACCTGTCATCCGTTTAGTGTAACGCTTATCTCTGTATCTTAGAGACGATTCGAAGAACCCTGGTTACTGTTACTTTATAATGGCATAACAGAGCTCAGCCGATAATAATAGTTCTATTTGTTACGTTAACACATTTACCTTAAATACATTTACGTTTTTATAAGCACCAAATTATAATGTCCATAGTTAAAAATGCATTACCAACAACAAAACGTAAATAGCAGCAATTAGTTCGTCTCAATACAATACGTTGCGTATCGGAACGCGAAACGTTCGAAAAACAAAATTACCGCCAATGGCGGGCGTTGAATGCGATTCATTATTCTAAATTCAAAAATTCAAATTGGCCTATCGTCCCAGCGGCCATTGACGTGTAATAGCGCGCGAAAGCAAACAGGAAGCGCGACGGGATATAGGGTTGCCGGTGTTTGGAAAATTGTTTCCGAGATTTCTTTTTTCCCGATAATATTCATTCGCTCCCCTTACGAAACGTTTGTGGTGATGAATATTAGGTTTCTGAAGAACAGCAGTATTAAAACCTTCTCTGTATATTCAGCAGTTTTTTAATTGCACATTGGGTGTATACACAGCTCGATTACGTTATAGTTAATATTTATACTTTGTACAGTGAAATCCCGATAAATCTCTTTTTCTAGTTCAGTAATCACTGACACCCCTGTTTAAACAAAATATTAATAACGTCGATCCTGGCTTTGTTGCATTCTCGTCCATTCCATTACTACTTATTACTATAGACAAATTATGTGCATAAAACCTAAGAATATTGAAACGACAGTGTATACCATATTACCTGACAACCCCACACCATTACACAAGGCGGTGTCGCCAACTACGAAAATAATAATTATCGGGGCCGCGAGCACAATAGGGGCGTGTTTTTTTTAACAATAACCGGTCAATAGGCTCAAGTGCTCCCATTCAGCCGGAAGAGGATTACCCGCTACATTGTCTGTGCTGAGTTTACTTTTTTTATTGCAACATTTAACCAGGTGGCTTCTGGAGGTGTGTTAATGCGTATTTTATTTTTTATTATCTTTTTTAATCCGATAAAGATATTCTTAATGCTTTAAAATTGTTTTTTTTTTCGGTCGAGTTCGGATGTGCGGATGGCGGTGGATACTTATTGGAATAATAGTCCTTTGAGTCTTTATTGCCTTTTTTTAATACTTCATAGGTGATAAATTCATTCTCATACGGTATCCTTATCATCATTTTGAGAAGCAAATGTGTATTTAACTACAATTTTAAGATCAGTAAGTTTTGTTATATAAAGTGATGAGAATATAAACAAATAATTAAAATTATCAATTTAATCCAGACAATTATTTTACAATAATATTTTTATAGCATAGGCCGGCAACTAGGAAGTGGGTCATGGTAAGTGATCTCCACCGCCCATGTATGCCCACAATCAAAAGAATCATGGGCGCGTTGCCGATCTTACAGGAAAGGGACTGGGAAGGGGAGTGGGATTTGGGTCTCCGGATATCTCATTCACCGTAAGAAACGCAGCAGCAAATTGCTATTTTACACCGGTTTTCTGTGAGACAGTGGTAACGACCCGGACGAGCCGGCCCATTCATGCTGTAGACAAAACAGTATACAGAGTAGCTCTACCACTCAGTTTTTACTAACTTATTCAAGCCAATTATATATACGTAGACTTACGATGAAATTATTAATGTAAGCAGCAATGTAAGTAGCTTACTGTACATGCCATTAGATTACATAGTAAGCTTTAACATAAATGTCAGATTTAGAAGTTCGTTCAGGCGTAAACGCAGATATATGTACGTGTCTACTAGGTGGTAGGTCCCTCGTATGCGTCAGGCCGTCTGGGTTGGTACCACCGCATTGTCTATTCCCGCCGCCAAACGTTAACACTGTTGTGTTTCGGTTTAAGGAACATTGAATACAGTCAAATTACTGAGCTTATAATAATAAAAATAAATACACCCAACAATCACACACATAGTCCTGACCCCACACTAGGTTAACCTGTATCGTGGGTATCAAGAACTACGAGGGACTTGCCAACCCACAACACCCAGACCCGAAACAAATATTTGTGACTCAAACATTTGTCTCGGTGCGGGAATCCAACCCACGGCCTTTCGCTTCGCAGCCGGCCACTCGCCCGCTACGCCACGGAAGCTATCGATGAGGAGGCTTTGAGACTTAACATCTTATGTCTCGGGATGACGAGCGCAATCCAATGAGATGTTATGTAATTCAAAGTGATGTGTGGTGTTACTTCTGTTTATGGGCAGGCGCGTAGGCGTGCCGCTTACCATTAGGCGAGCGACCTGCTCGTCTCGATCAAGCTAATAAAAACAATCACTTACCTAAGCACGTAAATAGAATTTCAAATTTAGGACTAGTTAAATACGAGATCATGCTTTCATCATTACGCAATCATTTTTACTCAAGCCGATTCATTAAAAAAAGCAATCAAAGACTAAATTTATAACATGCACGCCACTCAAAAACATGACTCAACATTTGACTTTCGAAAAAAACGTCATCCGAAAACGACTTAAAATTGATTTTTATTTGTATTTCAGATTAACGCACTCCCGTAGTCTTTATTGCTTTCGAATAGGCTTCAAAATGGCATGACAATAACGGCGAGTGGCGCCACGTGGCTCAATTACTAGAACCCCTACTAAGGGTTGTTTTAATTGAACACGCTTATTTGATTGCGATTGACGTGCTGACAAACAGTAGTTTATTATTGTGGAATATGAATTTTATTGATTTTTTTAAGTTATGCGACCATGCGAGGATGTTGACTCGACTTGGGACAAATGTGGGACTGAGTAGGGTAACTGGAGTAATCTGAGTGATCGATATAGTTTTTTTTATGTGATGGGAGCAAACGGGCTAGACGTTCACCTGATGGTAAGTGATCACCACCACCCATGAACACCGTCAACGTCACCGTCAGAGGAATTATCGGTGCGGAGGAAATAATACTTAGGCGCTTTTCTTGAAGGTTCCTAGAAGTTGAAGTCGATTAAACTTAATTGTAGTTTCGACGGTCTCGGTGGCGTAGTTGTAATGCGTACGCGGAACGATTGCTGTGCTGTCTCAGGTTTGATCCCTAGGTCGGGTCGGGTGATATTGGGTTTTTCTATTTACGAAATATTCATTATCAGCCTGCAGTCTGGAATTGTGCCCGGTGTGGCGGTAGGCTCGCCCTCTATCACATCATGGGAGGGAAATGTGGTGGCGAGATGTGGTTAACCAGTACTGGTTACACCTATGCTTACCCCTTCGAGAATTATAGGCGTAAGTGCGTATTAATATACAATTAAGTTTAAATACATCATAACTCGTTTGGTGTTATCCGTTGAGGGGTTTCCTACTTTCTCTCGTACTCCATTATCAAATCTTAACCAAATTAAAGTACATAGGTCGTAGGTACATCAGCATTAGCCCGCGGAATACAATTATTTTGGCTTTTTGAAAATTGCAGCTGGCCGGCCCATTCACGCTGTAGACGAAATTGGTGGTTTGCCCTCAACACTTTTGCTTCTGTCAATTTCCCAATAAAGCTCGCCATTTAAGACATGAAGCATCGGTGAACTACACTCCTCATGATAACCTTTTTATTACACTCTGTGAAACCATTGTTTTTTTCCATAAGTCAGATGGTAAGTGGGCTCCATCGCTCATGAATACTCACTGTACAATAAAAATCATGGATGCGTTGCTGACCTCAAGAATGGGGATTGGGCTTCCGGTAATCTAATTTACCGTACATAACGCAAGCTACCACTTCACGATGGTTTTCTGTGAGACATTGGCAAAAACCCGGTGGAGCCTGTCCATTGATGCTGTAGACAAAAGGGTACAGCGTGACTTCTCTACTTTAAGTTTAACACCAATAAACAGAAGAATAAGAAGCAGCGATAGCTCTGCGGGGAGGGGTATCGACTGTCGAGCCTAAAGTCGCATGGTCGAAACCAGCCTCAACAGCATGCACCTGTTACATAATAATAGTAACATAATGTAATGTAACTATTATGACAGATACTATTTCCTCATGCCAACCAAAGAGATGTTGCCACTTGCCAACCTTCAACTGATTACCATACTCGTTATGTTGGCTGCACTTGTCAGTTTGTGAGGGGTTTCCAGCTATATATGGGTTTTAATTTTAATAATATTTCTAAAGATATATTTATAAACTTTCTTTTTATGTTATTTTATTTGTAGTTTATGTCAGCGAAATTTGCCGACCTTAAAGGAAAGGTATAAGTTAGGGATTGGGAAGAGGAGGGGAATTTGGACCTACGGATATCTCACTCACCGTACGAAACGCAGTAGCAAGCTACTAGCGCCGCCGCCGTTCTACTTCCGGTTTTCTGTGAGACAGTGTTAGCGACCCGGACGAGCCGGCCCATTCATGCTGTAGACAGACCTGTCTACAGCGTGGCTCTACCACTCAAAAATTATTATTATTATTACCAATAAACAATTTACCCACTAAACATAACCTAACATTAAAAGTTAAAAGCGTGCAACGTAACCGTGGCGAAAATAACCTCTCATACACTTGACAATTTGGTGCGGACATGGAAAAATGCACGAGTGGTGTGACGCGCCACTCTCGACATTGTAGCGTGGCTGCCGGCCCGGGGGGGAGGTCTAAGGGGGGTTGGGGGAGGGTCGGAGCTACGCCACAATAATTAGAGGCCGTACGGGCGCGTGCTCAAGTAGTGAAACCCGCGCGGCTCGGCGCGTTAAACTTGGAAAATTTTCACTGTGATCAGGAGTCCGTTGGGATGGTTCAGACGTTGGTGGGATGTTGTTGACGTGGGCTTAGTTATGGGTTGGGTTTGAAGTGTGAGGTCTTGGGCTATCTTATTAATGAGGAATTCTTAGGTTTTGTTCATTGGATTAACATAACATAAGCTCATGCCAGTATCACCAGATGAATAAGCACAGGTGCAACTAGTGCACCTACGAGCCCAGATTTTTCCTGTTGATTTTAATTCAGTTAATTCATTTGGAAAATACAAAAATTAGTCATGCGAGAATCGAATCCGCAGCATCTAGCTTTCCAACCGCCAGCATCAACACCAACTGTATTTCTCCAAAAATACGGAATCCTCTCCAAGGTAGTACTTGAGAGTTTTTCACCGGTCAAAAAATGTCTTAGCGGGCGCATTAAAGCCCCCGGCCCGGGTGGGTGGGGGTCGCGGGCCCCTGTCTTGTGGTTTTGTATTATTTTGGCCCAACGTCCCTTGAAGCCGACCACTCGTGGCCCTCTGATGTGATAGCACTCGTACTTAATCAGGAGATGCCTTATGATATAAAGAGAATTGGTTTGGATTTGTTTTGATGTTTCTTTTTTATTTTATGTATTTTATTTTTGTATAAAACCTCCTGTATTTGACAATTACAAATAATAATAATAATAATAATAATTACACCCAACAGTCACACACATAGTTCTGACCCCACACTAGGTAAACCTGTGTCGTGGGTATCAGGAACTACGAGGGACTTGCGGTCCCACAACACCCAGACCCGAGACCAATATTTGTGGTTCACACAAACATTTGTCTCGGTGTGGGAATCGAACCCACGGCCTCTCGCTTCGCAGCCGACTACTCGCCTGCTGCGCCACGGAGCTGAATTACAAATACATACATGTCATCAAAGAAAACATCAGAAGTACATAGTTTTAAGAAAATATGTATAATTAATTCAACTCTTGCAATTCTTACTCAGTGTGCGTGATGTGGTTGTACAGTGACAATGACTGTGTCTGTCACTATTGACTTTAATGTTTAGGATAAGGACTGAAGCATTACTCTCATACGAATTATAACTACATATTTACAAGCTCAGACACGCAGCAACGGGTGCAAAAATTAACCGATATATTATCTATTCTGGTGGTGTTAATCTCAATAGGCTACAAATACAGAACCTATTCGGATATAAAACACTGAATTTATAATGGTTTAAAACAATCAGATTATGAGATGGAAATACGGTTTATAAAACACACTCATTGCAACTACCTATGTTTTCAGATGCAAGCGTCTCGCTATTTTAAGTATTTTTTACTAAATAAACTAATAAAAACCTAAATGTATCAAAAGTTTAACGTTAAATCCAACTTGAAACAGTAGTTTTATAAAGCTGTCAGTAATAATTACTATAGGAGGCGAGTGGAGTGTCGCAGCCCGGCTGCGTGTAATTTTGGCGCCCACCGCGGTGCCTCATTGCTCTTATTTGCGTCTCTTTCATCGGGTGAATGTTGCTCCACGGCTCCCATTAGGTGCCTATTATGTCTACAGGCTTCGCTTTCCACATGTTTTGCGATTTTTTTTCACTTGCCCGACACCTTGGGTTTCGGCAGAGTACACTCCTTTCACCAACATCCACGATTTATGAGCGGTTTTGATTAGTGTGTAAGTATTCTCTTTCATGTGAGATGTTTTGCTCATTCGTCACTGCGGGCGCAAGGGCTATACAGATTTGTATAGGTTTTTTCGATTTTGGTTTGGCTAGTAGTGGTTTAAGCTACAAGATACTTGTCGTGTATTTCCTAATGTTTTTGCTTTGATGGTTTATAATAGATGCGCTGGCCAGTGATGATGCCATTCAGTAAATTTAGTTTTATTCTATAAGAAATTGTCTATTCTACTAACTTTCTCGGTAATTATAAAGCCGATAATGTATAGTGAAATATTGTTCAGAGCTGCATAGTAGTTACCATCAGGTGCAGTACACTCTATATAACCAAATTTTAAAATATAGTATACTGCCTCGGTGGCACAGTTACAATGCGTACACGGTACGACTGCTGTGTTGAGGTCTCGGATTCGATGCCCGGGTCGGGTGAAGTGATATTGGGTTTTTCTATTATTAAATGCTTAGTATCAGCCCGGAGTTAGGAATTGTGCCGGTATGGCGATAGGCCTGTCCCCTATAACATAATGGGATGGAAATAAGCTCGGCGAAATGTGGGTGTACTAGTTAAACCTTTGCCTACTCCTTCGGAGAGTGCGTTAATCACAGTTCATTATAATATTTAAGTAATAATAACATATAATAATATAAACATCATCGAATACGCTACCTCGTTTTTGTACACGCTAAACACATACACACCTTGCTCGACATTCAAACGAAAAGCTACATTCCGCACCACGTTGGGTGCCAGTAACAATGGCGGCTAATGGCAGCCGTCGTTACGCACTTGACGCGTCGCGCGCGTAATTATACAACTACCTACCGGCATTGTGTTGCATGGAAGTAATACTTTCAAAGTCTTACGATTTAAGGTGTTTGAGGCGATTTGCGTGTGGCAAAGTACTGAATATTAGAGTAAAGAGTAGTTAAAAAATACAGAATAAAAATCTTATTAGTGTATCTTCAAGTCTTTGTAATATAAGTCAAGTTTGAAAAGCAAGACTGACATTTATTTAGCCTAAAGCATCATCGGCCTAAAGATTATAAATTGATGGTTAGATTTCAGTTTGCGTGTCTTAGGATCCAAAGTGCAGATTAGAGTAGTGTGGACTATAGATGACTGTTGAGTGTATAAACACGTCCTATTTGTCAATAATCTTAACATTTTGTTGTATATGTATTGGTATTACTTCCATTCAGATCTATATTCAATAGTCACAACATAAGTCGACACTCGTGCCATCAAGTTAAGGATACAGAGCGATGCTAAGCCGTTTCCAGATCTGACGGCTCGCCGCATTAAGCCGTCACAAAGCTCGCGTTTAAACACTCTGCGACGGTGTGTTCGCGGCTTAGTGCACGAGTGTCGTAATACGCGTCCCTGGCTCGTCCACACCGCGAGGGCGCTTGTAAGAAATTACGACGATTTTTTATATGCCCATGTGGCTGAAATATTAGATTTCGTGTGTCAATACGATGATAATATTACAGTAATACGATTTAAGTTACGCGTGATATTTTTATAGCAGATGTAGGTAGACTAGCAGGTGATTTGCCTGACATATTTATATATTTGGTCTCCGGATATCTCATTCACCATACGAAACGTAGAAGCGGCTTTTGCATAAAATAACGACTTTACGACGGTTTTCTTTGTCAGTGGGAAATACCTGGTCGAGCCGGCCCATTCATGCTATACCCAAAACTCTATAGCGTACGTCTACCACTTACCTGATTTCTATTTGTCAAGAGCTACCATTAACTCATAGTCAAGGTATTTTTTTTATTGTTACAGAACGCTCCCAATCATTCGGACCAATACGCAGCGGGTACGTTCCACACAACGAATCTGGACAGGGCTACCAGAACTTCAACAGGTCCGGTTACGGAAACCAGGATAGATACCAAGACAGGTCTTATCAAGGCCATAGCCAAGACCGATCTCAAGGATACGGCCAAGACCGGTCGCAAGGTTACGGCCAAGACCGGTCGCAAGGATACGGCCAGGATAGGTCGCAAGGATATCAAGATAGGTCTCACGATAGATCTCAAAGTTACAACCGAGGGTACCAAGGGCATTCACAAAACTACCAAGATCAAGGGTACCAGTCGAATAGAGGCTCAGGGTCAAATCAACAAGGACACGGCCAGAATAAGTACAGCCAGTACCAGCAGAACAAGTACGGAAACCAGGGGCAGTCGTCGCAGCCACGAAGGAATCAGGGGTACAGTAGTAGTAACCAGGGCGGGTGGCGATAGGAGATGATACGGTATAATAAGACTTGATACATTTTTCTGTATACCATCATAATTTACGATAGCAAAGCAAAAGAATTACATTTAAGAATGATCATGGTTACGATATGATTTAGAACAAATTGATTGGTCCAATTTCAAGAAAACAAGCCGTTTCCAGTCCCACAGAGGGACTTTTTGGTGTGACATTTTAATCTGATGGTTTACAGATGTGCATGAGATTTAATAAAATATTATATTTTTAATTGTCACATTTAAAAAAGATTTGCAATGTTGCAAACGTAACCAGGATAATATAGCTAGATATACTAGCACTGTAAATTACATGACACTCTATGTACTGCATTCGAGAGTAGTATAAGATATTTTAACGGTATGTGCATGGCGAATAAATCATGTCCAGTTTGTTTGATACGCGAAGCCTGTACGGCGACCACCGTACATATGGTAAACACGCCATAGGGCCTCGCGCAAGCGCGTCTCGTTCCGGAGTATCCAGTTATTATAGGCCAGCATAATTCTGCCGATCGTTGACGAGTTGCAACTACATTTGGACGGCACTGTAATGACCATCAGGTGCAGTATATTCACTATACCATCTAAGGATAAAAAAAGTTGGCGAGCCATACCGGGCACCAATTCCAATTCCATATTGCACCGGACTCTTTTGTGATTTTTCGAAAATCTGAAACACAAATTGTAATTGCCCAACCTGGAATATGAACCCAGGACAGGAATTGATAAATTAAGTTGAACTAATAATATAGAATGAAGTAAAGTATTCTAAATGTTACTATTGCATTTTCATCACATATGTCGTTAAAATGTAATATGAACTACTATTAAATATATGCAACGTGTTACAGAAAGGTGTGGTCATTTTAAGGGTCGCTACATACACCTGACAGACGACAGTGGGTGGTTTATGTAGTGGATCTTATTAAAATTTAGACATCCTAATATTTCGCGCTAAATTTAATCCCTTGTTTATTATGATCGATCATATCCCTATACATTAATGGCCGTTCCTAATATTCTGTCTACCGACAGATTTGCTTACGGGCAGTATTTTTTGACATTTAGTACGGAAGATCTGTCATAAATACTATTGATAGTAAGTAAATTTATCTGTAAATAGACTATAGGGAACGACCATAAGTGCATAAGCGAGAATAACGATGCTGGAGCTCAGCTGTTTATGATTAATGTTGTCCAAAGTTACAAGTCACAAATCGACATGTTACTCATTCGTTATAAAAGAAATGCTTTAATTATGTCCCAGCAATGCAGCCAGATTTGGTGTTACGGGGGTTGTAATTCTTATATCGCAAACTATATGTTGCTTAAATTTGACCACACCTTTCTGTAACACGTTGTATACAATATACTACTACCCTACAATCGAGTCAATAATTGTAAATGTTAGCCTCGAATGCCTTAGATAAGGTAAAATATATTCTTTTTGTACAATATCGCTTAAATATTATCTGTGACGGTATTATTATTGCTATTATTGCAATATAATTATTCACTTTAGAAATATATGGGCGTAAGTAGGACTTATTTATCGACTTTTAACTTAAATACGACTTGTTGGATTTGCGTCGGTCTTTATATCGCTAACCTACAAGCAACCCGTCATAAGGCATTCCCTTGAGACAATCAGTCATAATAAAATGCCCTATTACCGTACTGTTACCGATTAGTACCCACACACTCACTACTGGGAGTCCTGTAAGCCAGGAACGCCGAACGACTGCGACAGAGGCACGAAATTTGTTAACACCGAACAGTAAAGCTTGGTCTCTTTAGCCTGGCCTCAGGCTGACCTTATACAGCTCGAATATCTGTCTGAATTTATAATTCGAATTCATCGTTTGTACTCTGGGGAATCAAAATGTGTGTGGAGAAGTATCACATTGTGATTCCGGGCTTTTAAAATGTCATAGAGAATTGATGTCTCTACCACTAGAAATAGAAAAATGATTAATAAAAAGTTAATTATGACGTTTAAGTTAAAATATTATTTGCTCGGAAATGTATAACGATGTATAAATCAGGAATTATAATTTGTTGGTCACGCCACTCGCCCATAGTTTGGTATATCATAGAAAGCAATAGAAAAATTATAATTTGATAAAGATAATTGCATAAATAAAATAATTTGACTCTGTTTATTGGTTTTATTTTCAACTTTATAATGTTGATAATACGTCCGAATTTAGAAAATTTTCCTTTTTAAAGTTTGGTTAAAAAACTGCGTAAGTACTCAAGTTTACGCCTGAAATTTTTAAGAATTTAATTAAACACATGTAGCGTACAACAAAACGTTTCAAGATGGCGGACATCTGAAGTGGCGTTTGTTCCCAATAGTGCATTATTTTTGCTCCTTTGTGCCACAATCGGAGGTTGAGAACATGAAAGGACTTGCCCCCGTGTGCCTGGGCCACTCGAGAACTCAATGAAACTTTAACGGGAGAATTTAAGGTGATTTTTTTGTCCGAACTTTTTAAATGGCCCGTTAATAATGCATAGTCCGTTGGATTGGCGTTTGATTATTAAAAAATGAAGGTAACATTTTGAGGTTAGGTTATATATAGCTGATTTTTTTTAAGCTAGATTTTAAAATGGAGCTCATTTTTATCGTCTGATCGGTTTTGTAGCAGAGTAGGTATAAGCTAAACTAGCCATGAAGTTTGAGGTCCTGAAGTTTATTTCTAGGTCTGGACATTCATTGTTTTTTTTACTGTAAAAACAATTTGTTCATGCCATGATATCCAAGGAGGATTGACGCCAGAAAAATTACTTTTTCTTTGAGACTCTTTTAGCCGCGCCGTGTGATCATACGTCTTTAAATCCAGAAACAAAGACAAACAAAACAAATTGACTCACGTACCTACCTAGGTCTGATCGCTACATCTGTTCAAGTATTGTAAACAAATATGATTTACACACTTCTATTTTTTATGTACCTATTTGGTGTAATTGTCAGGTTTTAAGGAATCTACGCTTGCAGCGAGGCCAACACCGTGATAACAACCGTAAGTACCTAGTGGAAAATAGTGACAACTGACAAACAAAGCTGACCGCTCAGTTGATAACACGCAGTTTGCTTTATCCTTTATCTATTTCTGCTGCCACGCAGCAATGTGTAAGCTGTTGCGTTTAGGTTACAAAGATATTAAAGGCAGTGATATTGCTAGACATTATGAGACTTAACAACATATAACTCAGTGTGAGGAACACAGTCCAGTTTATGGCATTGCTTTGTATTTCAAATTTATGTGTGGTGTTGTGTCAGTTTATGGGCAGGCGTGGCGCTTCACATCGGCCGAACTACCAGCTCGTTTCGTAATTCTGACAAATAATAAAAATGGATGGATGGATTCACTACGTCTAGTTATACAAAATCTCAAGTCCGTGTGTCCCGGAAACATGTTCAATCCGGCGCGGCGCGGCAGTCGTATTCGTAATCATAAGTCATTGTAATATATAGGTACTAATATATATGTGACTATTTATTAGATTGCCTTCTTTCTATTTACTTATGTAAATAATAGTCGAATATCTTACTTACATACACACATCCACACTGCAAAACTGCATCTTTCTGATGTGAGTAGTAATTAGTTATGCTCATACTCGCAGTTATGATTATATTTTGCAAGGACAACTTGATGTAGGTATCGTTCCATTCTACCTAGTTCTTGCTAGTCAGACATTCAGATAAGTGTCATCGTCATACTAGGAAGAACTTAACGAGCCGAATTAAAAATCAGCGTTGTTTATTTTTCTATATTATGTGATCAGATTGTTCTTCTTTCTTTCAATGAATGGCTCCACCGTTTCCACTGTGATTTCGGCAATAAGCTTGTGATCAGATTATTTTTATAGCGAGTTATTATATGTTACCAGAGCATTTCAGCATACCTGTCTACATTAACCGCGATTCTTTTCACCACCTCAAATTTCCCATACGACGCAGCGCAATCAAAACTAATATTTCACACTACACTTGACCGCATAAATTCTCAAGCCGCGCCCGCGAGGTTCCCATAGCAAATTGCTCATTCCACACCGTCGCATCCACTCAAAACGGCATCGTTCTCAAGATCGCAAGAAGTCAAACGTCAATCGCGATGTAAATGTCGGCGACAGCTCGCGGCGCGCGCGCCGTATGACGTCTTACGAAGTCACGTGAGCACAGCATGGCGGCGGCTTCCCGCCGTCAAGACCCGCCCTTATAAAATCATTAGTATAACACGTAATAAAGACCTTTGACAGTTCACGGTAAAGTGAACATTCTAGATCTTATGTTTATGGGAAGTGAGCACGTCAAGTCCGCGCGAATTGTAGCAGAATTCACGCGTCGATTGAGATATTGTGACGTGTGGGAATTTTTAGGTTAGGAACTTTCTCGCGGGTAAATATTCGCGTTTTTATAAAATGATGAGATGTCTTAAATAAAAATGTAAAAAGACAACAGGCAAGTTATTATAGGAATCACGCCTACAAGAATCGTGCTATGTGCACACTCCACGATTTATCCATATCTATTGCAATAGGCCGAATCCTACATCCTAGTACTATTTGTGAAACTTTGGATGTTGGTGACTGTGAAATTGGATGTTTGATAGTCAAACACGCCTTAACAGCTGAACGGTTATGGATGAAATTTAGCACATTGGTAAATCTTGATCTGAATTAGGCCATAGGTTATCTACTTTTTACTCCGTAAAAGGACGTTAAGAAGGAAAGGTGGGGGGATTTGGACCTCCGGAAATCTCACGTAGATAACATACGAAACGCAACCGGAAGCTGCCACTTCCTATTGGTTTTTGGTTGTCCCATCCCACTCATAATTTTTTTTTCAAATTTCTTAGAAAAATTGGATTGTATAGCTATAAGTTCCATAGTGTCTAGATAATTAAAATTTTTTGAACTTGCAACTAGCATTAACTAGATCCATCTCAAGAATATACCGGGGACCCGAGGACGCCATGCGGATAGTGCGCTTTTAAAATTTGCTGTGTTTTGGTACTTTTTGGGTTCTAGATGTTTTTTTTATATAACATAGGCCGGCAAACAAGCAAGTGGGTCAACCTGATGGTAAGTAATATGACCGCCTATGTAGGTACTGCCACAATACTAGATGAAGCATGGGCACGTTGCCGACCTTATAGTAAAGGGATAAATAAAAGTTTGGGAAGGTGATTTGGGCCTCCGGATATCTCACTCATGGTACGAAACGCAGCAGCATGCTGCTACTTTACGGTTTGCTGTCGGTTTTCTGTGAGACTGGTAACGACCCGGTTGAGCCGTATGGTGCCATTCATGGTGTATTCAAAACTGTCTACAGCCTGGCTCTACCTCTTCTAAGACGTTACTTTATACATCCACAATATAGGTTACATATTAAATTATGAATATCCATTTATTTACAATTTCAAATCGCTGTTTAAAATGTAGATTATTAGTGGCTATAATCGACATATTATTTAATTAGCTGAGCTCTACTCTTCAAGTCAGTTATAGGTAGGTACTTAAATAAATATGTAGTTAAATCTTTCGATTATCACGATTGACTTGATATTTGAAAGTATAGATAGTAGGTAATTGTATACTACCTACTACATATAGTAGGTATAACTAAAAAAAAATAAACGTTATACTTAAAACATGACGACATTCATAGCATTAATGTAATTATAACACATTTTATTAGATATTACATATTTAGGTACATAATAAAAAAAATGGGATATAAAGCAAGCAGATGTAATAATGCAATAGGTACATTTTAAACATCGCCAGTCGTTTCACTCACAAATGAAAATTAGGCCGCGGCCGCGCCGCTCTCAACAAGAGCAAAAAAGTTACAAATTGTTCTAGTTTCCCCCCAAATTTCACATTCGGAACACGTACGCCGCGACGCGCTGATTGGTCGGACTGCGTGCGCTCTCATTGGCCCACAATTTGACAGTAATGGCGTTAACTCAAATTTGTTTGTTCAAAAAGGTTGTAACTCCCAAATGTAGCAAGACAGTTAAAGTTCTATTGCAAAGATAGTAAAATAGAATTTATAACTGCGACATTTTTAAAGTTATAGATATTTCCCTACTCCTTCTCCCCAACAGACAGATGTTGCTACATTTTAGTAACAATTCGCCCACAACTAGCATCAGAGGCTATTGTTCCGTCTTTTTTGTATGATTATTTTGACTAATTCGTTTGTCCTGCGGTTGGTTAGATTTTATCGTGGGGTGCGCCTTAATTCATTGGATGGGTTTTTTGTTCGTCGCTACCGGTTTGGAATTGTATTTTTTATTGTTGTTCTCGCTCGCTGTAGCGGTGTTAATAATATGTTTTTATAAGAATTTTCAAGTGTCATTAGACATGGTTATTTTTGAGCTTTAACCAAATGTTGCTTTATGAGAAGTGTCCGTATTTTATTTATTGGTCATATAGCGTCCAACTCGATTCTCATTGAATTTTGATCTCACTGCATTATTATGTTTTTAATGTTAAGATATAGACACACGCACATTATAGTGCACACGTATAAATCTGGATAAAGTTTTTGTTTATAGAAACCTTCAAATTAAAACTACAATTAATTTGAAGTTGTCTATGACAGTAAAAAATATATCTTATTTTCAATTTTGATCTACTTTGGTCAACATTTGTAAATTTCTGAAAATTATATTATGTTCTGGAACAATTCTATCCCAAACCAGATTACCTAACAATAGGTTACACAATTTCTCATAATTCATGGAGCACATAATTAATATTTTATCGGCTCATTTTCTCGTGTCCACCGTCCTTGTATCCGCGGTCGAGTGTCGCGTCATACATTATTTTTTAATAATGCACGCGCGGACTGCGGCCGTGGCAGCGCGTCGCGCCGTCCAGTACTTCACTCAAGCACGACCCGAAAAAATCTTTAACCACCCATGTGTTGCACTCAGTTCTGTTATTATATTGGCGTTGGGTTCCGTCTGTTATTATGACTATGTTAATGAACAGTTTTTTTTTAAATGAATGATAAATTGATACATTGTTATATACTTAAAGGCGCAAGTGAGTCTTCTCATGGTAAGTGGTATATATCTACCGACCATGAACATCCACAATACCTGAAGAATCATGGACGCGTAGCCGAACTTAAAGGAAAGGATTAATTATTGATGAGTAATATACACCCAACAGTCACAACAACTGTTACTTTACGTCGGTTTTCTGTGAGTCAGTGGCAACAATCCGGTCAAGCTGAACCATTCATGCTGTAACTAAACTTATCTACAGCGTGGCTCTACCACTTTATAAAAGAAATATATAAAGAAAGGAAAATGAACCTAATTAATTAGATTTAACATGAAGGAATGAAAAGACGAAAAATATATCGTGTCAACGCCAACGCCTTAAAACAAAAGATGAAGGACTACGAGTATTTAAAATTATATCACATCGTGGGATGAAAATAATTTCGGCGAACTGGGTTTGCTTTTAATTGCACATCAGCCTACCCCTTTTGAGTTACAGGTGTTAGCTTATGTTATTTTATGACTTAGATATAGCTAAGGAACCATTCAAGCAATACAGAGCATTTTCAAAATCTACGGAATATAAGTACTCGTACTATCTACGTTTACTAAATAGTATGGGCTTGACTTTAGCAAGTAACTGATCAAGATTAGCCAAAAAGATCGAATATACATACATAAATAAATATAAGTAGCTACTTACGAAAAACAAAAAAAAACAATTTTCAAACCGAACCACACCAATAAATATATATTAACAGCTACATCAAAATCAAAGGGTTTTCGTCGCGTACTCCAACTTCGCCGATTTCTAAGCCTTGCACAAAAACGTAGTCATTTGACGCGAGGAATTATTATGTATTTCGGGAAAGTCCATTGTTTCGTAATCTCCCCCGAGCTCTCGAGTCGAGTGCTGCCATTGAGCGACGGCTTCCATGTGAATTGTGAACTACAATTATGTGCCATGTGCCGTCGAAAGGTGCCAACCTATGTACTCGTGTAATGAGCTCCAATGAACCGAGCCCCTCGCAACCGTTGAATTTGTTCAACGTTTTTTATGTTACTTTTGTAACATTATGAAATGTGTTATATTGGATTATGTTAATTTTATTTCTGTATATAAGGTTCTTAATACGTTTTTTATAAGTAAGTATGTAAAAATGGTCAATCTCTATTCAGGATACCAACCCACGTAATATTATAAATTGTTTTATCAGATAACTTACGATTTTCAATTAGTACCTATTATTAGTATAGGTATAACTCATAATAGGAGTGTATGTAGACTGTGAGCCTCGGTTATGCAGTGACCGAGTAGCCGGCTGTGAACTAAGAGGCCACGGGTTCGATTCTCGCACCGATACAAAATGTTTGTGCGATTCACAAATATTTGTTTCGGGTCTGGGTGTTTTCTCCCCAAAGGGCGTAAGACAAGCGGCCGGTCGTAAAAACTACAAGTCAAATCTTTCTGTACAATGTGTAAATGTTGCGCCGACCCCACTGCAAGTGGGAAAGGGCAGGTGGAAGAAGACGTAATAGTAGTGTGGGCCACCAACATCTTAAGCAAGCCAACCTACCTTGCACGTGGTACACTCTGCTGGTTAACGGACGAGGCAGTGATGAAGCCTGGTTCCGCTTGTGGGTTGAGGGGGTCAGACGGCCGGTCGTCCAACATTATAATCGCCAAATCCACCATCAAACAATGATGGGAGGTCTGACATTGTCATTAGACCGGGAAATCCAGGCAGGAAGAAATAAGTACTTATTTAATCTGTAATAGATAATATCGTAATAATGTGATAGACACACCAACTGCTCTTACCATTCTAGTACGAACTAAAAAGTGACGATTTAAAACTCATATATCCTGATTGCTTTACCGCAGATGATAATAAAAAAAAAAAGATCATGTTATTTTCATTTGAAATTGTGGTTTTTCAGCATAAGTCCGCAAATGAGCAATTGGATCACCTGATGGCAAGTGACCTCTACCCTTTGTGAACACCCATAAAACCAGACGAATCATGGGAGAGTTGCCGACTAGGGATTGGAAAGAGGGACTGGGGGTGTTAGGGCCTTGCATCGGGTACATTTTCAGTAAAATAGTGGTATTAGTTATTACTCTGTTCGAGCCAGCCAATTCATGGAGTAGACAAAATCACTTTAAAAACACTACTTGTAACTTTAATTTGTACAGAAACCTGCTATTTCTAGATTCTTCTGTGCGTTCTTTTAAACGTAAGTATACAATTATTATTATTTTTATTAGCTTGAATGACGAGCTTGAGCAGGTCGCTCGCCTGATGGTAAGCGCCACGCCGCGCCTGCTCATAAACAGAAGCAACGCCACATAGAACTTTAAATAACAAAGCACTGCATGACACTGGACTGCGCTCGTCACCCCGAGACATAAGGTGTTAAGACTCATAATGCCCAGTAATTTCACTGGCTTCAATGTTTTTCAAACCGGAACACAACAGTGCTTACACACTGTTGCTTGGCGGCAGAAATAGACAAAGCGATAGTACCAACCCAGCCGGCCTCTCATATACGAGGGGCCTACCACCTTGTGCAATTCAAGTTACAACGATGAGATTTGTTTTAAGTAAGTTGTTTTTGTAATTATGTTTATTTTTTATTCTTTCTCTAGCATGCCATTGTATTACACCCTTGGTGTATTTCCTTAACTGCCGTATTGTCTCCTATTTTAATTCTTGTATTGGTTTTTGCTTCGTACCTTTTACTTAATTTCGTTTTAGTTTATTTATTTTTGGATCAGCTTCCTTCTTTATTATAATAAAGCGTCATACTAATAATGTACTCCAAAAACATTATTCAACTGCGCAGACAACCCACTTGGCGGAAACCCTTTAACAAAAGAAAAAGTAATTGTCGTGTACCGTTTCGTACTAAAACCAATACATTGTAAATCCCAGTAGCAATCCACATCAAACGGAAACGTGCTTTGTGTTCGACATCGCATATTTCCCCATTGTTTCCCGGCACGCCATTAGCGGGCAACACTCGTGCAAATGAAAGCGCGCCAAAGCGCTCAGCTGTTAGAACGTGCGCCATTTTTTTCCTTTTGAGCATGAAAGGCGATGGGCTTCTGTAAAACGGTCAGAAAGCCTTGTTTTTGGATGATAAAAGCTATGCACGTGAAATTAATCAAGGATTACGCTTTGTTTCAGCGTGCATATCTTTTTAATTGTATCATAGTATGCTTCGCTAATGCATGTAGAGTAAGTACTGTATGCAAATACATTTGCAAAGGCAAATGACATAGTAGAGGACCTGTCTTTACGTATTATGAACCAATTTTACTAGGTGGTAGGTCCATCGTATGCGAGAGGCCGCCTGGGTAGGTACCACCGCTTTGTCTATTTCTGCCGCCAAGTAGCAGTGTGTAAACACTGTTGTGTTCCGGTTTGAAGGACATTGAAGCCAGTGAAATTACTGAGCATTATGAGACTTAACACCTTATGTCTCAGTGTGACGAGCGCAGTTCAGTGCCATGCAGTACTTCATAATTTGAAGTTCTGATTGGTGTTGCTTCCTTTTATTGGCAGTTGTGACGCTTACGATCAGGCAAGCGACCTGCTCGACTCGGCATCTAAAGCTAATAATAAAAGCACATTAATACTCTGTAATGTAACTCCCATTCATTACTATTACATAATGAGATAGTTACTGATACAAATTACAAAGAGTTCGGCTCTATGGGCTCTACAACGTTGCTAGTTGAGCTAGATATCGTCAATAATTGAGAGTAATAGATTTTATGTACAAACTGTAAGAGTACTGTAACTGTACAAGAGTATAGCGTAACCCTGGATTCTTGAATTCCTTTCATTCAACCATAGCATGTGAGGACAGTTTAAAAAACATTAAATCCAACTCATTGACAATTCTGAGATAGCTATAGATAGCTGAAGGATTTATTCTATTTGATCATCGTGGAAAATAACACTTTTACGTATTCAAACATGGAAGACCTAAAGATTTTAGTCACAACATTAACTACTTTCAGAATTAGAACTTGCATTCATCAAGAATTATGGTTGCCCAACTTAAGAGTCACTCAGGTCTAACCTTCATCATTTTTAACATATGTTAAAGAAAGATTTGGCTTGTATGGTTTACGACCGGTCGACTGCCTGACGTCAACCTTTCTGTGGAGAAAACACCCAGACCCGAAACAAATTTTTGTGGATCACACAAACATTTATCTAGGTGCGGGGATCGAACCCGCGGCCTCTCGCTTCACCAGCCGGCCACCAGCCCACTGCGCCATGGAAGTTGTTAAATGCTGTATAAAACACTAACTAAATCCACGAATGATCGAAGTCATCACAAAATTTCTTATTTCGCCTCAAATATTCCAATTGTATAAAAAAAGAGACAAACAAAACACGTACACGTATTTATTAAGATCTCACACACGAGAGCTGTCGAAGAGTGAAACGGCATGTCAAAATAAACGTTCGAATAAGTAGAGATTAAAATAAAAGGCGTTTTGTTAGTTAAATTGACGAGTCATCTTCACTGAACGTTCGCTGGCTACGAAAGGGTGAATCGAAAAACCCTCGTATTTCTTATTATCTTCAGTTATTGTCCAAGAGGTACGATGATCGTATCTCCGTTATGGAATAAGCAACATAAGTGGCTGATTCGTTATCCATGTTAGTAGGCCAAATTACCTTTTAGCAAATTACAAATATAGAACACTATTTTAGAAATCTATTTGTCTACAATAGTTAGCTATCTTCAGGTATTCAAGTCAAAGTTTCATATCAAAATGTGAGCTACTTTAAACGTGAATTCTATTAACTGGATTTTGCGGTTCCATTTCCCTGATGAAGTTTGTGTTTTATACATATAACATTTTATAGTACATTTACGACCTAATAATAATTGGTAATGACTTCCGGTCAGAAAAAAATAAACTCTCCTTAATTGTTTGTAAATAATACGGAACCCAGTGAAATATTCTTTCGTCGGTGGTCCGTCGGCGCAATGACATACTGGTATCTTTTTATAATGAGATGGTTCGGACAGACACTAACTCCGGTTAACTCGATGCTGTAACGGCAAATACTTCTATGTATTTCACGTGGATTGTAATTAATCTAGTAGCTAATAAGCACTACAACTCATTTGGAAAACAGATTGCACTCTACATGTTTAACAATAATAATGGTCAGTTAAATTTATACCTTATAAGTATGCAGATATATTTTTATTAAAACTATCATTTTACATCATCTCCAAATGAGTTCAACTTTTATGAGGTTCGGTAACATTTTAAAAACTAAATATTTCGGTTCGTTTTACTAATACGTAGGTACCTATATTATAATCAAAAGATCAATTATGTGCTTTTTAAAACCGATAATCGTTGACTAGAATCTTTTATTCACGAACATTCACTACATGTGCAATCAAACAAGGGTTTAAAAAACAGCACATATCAGATGGAATGAACGAAAATGGTAAAGCACGCACACCGCGCGCGCTTGGCCGCGCCGATCCGCGCCAAGCGTCAAAACCGTAGTTTTCTAATAAATTCATCACAGCACGCGCCCGTGCCCTATCGATTGTGGCCTCTTCGAGTCACCCGCTTGCCGGACGTGCCGGAGACAATCGGCGCTGTGGCGCTTCTCTACGCAACTATTTCCATGAACAAAAGAACTCATGTCACAAACATGATCTATGGGAAAATTTAATTTACATCTAGAAGATATGGTTAGGAATGTTTTTGTTTTGAATGGCGGTTACGATGATTTGCTTCGTATTTGAAAATTATAAACGTTCCAAGCGGTGTTGCCATATACGACTTTCAAATCTACACACAAAGTCTAAAATTGGGGAGAAATAAAAAATGTCGTTTGTTACATTACGGACGGGGAACGCGTTCTTTGTCTCTGGCTCACTGTCAAGCGTACTTGTGTTTTCCCGCGTTTTTTGTTCTAATTAGTCAGCCCGCCGGCCCTCGAGCTTCGGTGGCACAGCCGCTCTCACGCGCGATTCTGTCGCCAATGTTTCGCTGGAATTATATAACGCAACTACCTCAGCTTTTTATTTCCCCTTACATTTGTAAATAAGTGCTGATGCGCCGGGATTTTGAAGTGAAATGACTTGTCAACCCGCTGTATTAGCTTGTTAATTAATAGTTATGTGTGACACAGTAATAAATTTTTAGTTTGTTTCTAGGGCTGCATTGTACTTATTTACATGCTGGAAAAGCTCATAAGAACAGTTGTGGAAGCGAGCTAGAAAACGGGAGGACTTATTTCTATGACTTCCACTAACATTTGCCCTTACTGTTGGTGTTTTGGACGCTGAGGTTGCCGTACCAAGTGGCTTGTCAAAATGGAAATTTTTACCTCTCTTTTGGTCTATATTAAATCGTAATCTTTTCCTTAATTGACATCTTCCCATCAACACCAACAAAGCTTTTCATGTTTTGAGTTATTTTGTATTCATCAGAAAGACGAGTCGAGCAGTTCGCCCGCCTGATAGTAACTGCCGCGAGTGTTCATAAACAATAAGAACACCCAGGACCTTGAACAAAACATTGAACTACTTTCGAGAGCATGATTTTAGACCTAAGACCATTCTGCCTTCTACATCCATATTTAAGTACCAGCAATTACATTCATAACCCCATAGATTTAAGACGTTCCCGACCCCATGAATGGAAAATCTTAAGTCATGGTAATGGCTCACCCCTTGCCGTATTCATGGCGGAACCCCCGCAGCGCGTATAATATTCACAAATTTGTTTACAGTTATCGCGGGGGCGCTTGGGGGAATTCGCCAAAATTATTGTTTGTTGACTCTGCATGTCGAGGGAAGATTTTTCAGTATTTACATAATATAACATCAATTCTTCATCTTTTATCGCCGTTATTGTATGATCGATAATGTACCTAATCTTATTTTTAGAACTATTCGGTTTAGTAATCAATGCGCCACCGAGTTACACATGTTAAGTTTTTCATTTGTCTGAATGACGGGACGTAGGTGATGTGCCTGATGATAAGCACCATGCCTGCCTTTAATCATTAGCAACCCAACCTTAAACTATGAATTACAAAATACAGCGGCAGAAATCGGTAAATCTACCCAGACGGACTCTTGCATAAAAGAGACTTACCAAACGGCATTTTTCTTACTTATAATGAGATACTGGCAAAAAGCAACGGGACCACTCTACGTGGCCACTAATTGTTCAGCACGATAGAGAATGTTTCGATAGAGTCAGTTTCTATCATGAGAAGCTGTTTATTTTGAACATTAAACTTAATATCAGTAGGTATAATGGGTATTAACTATAGTTCTGAACTGGTCACAGAAACCGGGGCAGACCACCGATGAGATGGACCGATGATCTGGTGATTGTAAGATTGGATGAGGACTGCCTCGGACAGAACAAAATGGCGTGCAATGCAAGAGGCCTACACTCAGTTTTGGGCGGATACAGGCTGAAAAAGAAGATAGATTAGTAATAAATTATATATCCTGTTTATTTACTTCTCTCTCTGTATTTGCTACTTATTTGACAGCCTCCATGGCGCAATGGTTGGCTGCGAAACGAGAGGCTACGAGATCGATTTTTGCACCGAGATAAATATAATTTGTTTCAAGTCTAGGTGTTGTGGGACGGTATGTTCCTCACAGTTCCTTATACTCACGATATAGGTTAACCTAGTGTCGGGTTAGGACTGTAGGGTGTGTTTATTATTTTGTAGTATAATTGTAGTATTGGATCGTATTAGTTTGTCGTAAACTCGCTTTTATTCACTGCACCATAATTTATTTGCTTTTCCTACATATATTTCACAGTATTTCTCACTGGTTTGAATATATTACACTCCACAGCCTAATATACTCTCATTACACGCATTTGAGGATTTTTATTTCAAAATCCTATTTTACCATCTCCTTTGAACAAAGGAGAGAGGAGAGAGAGAGGAACAAGAACTACGTACAAAGACTAACATAATGCCCGATATAGACTACCCAATATTACGACTCGCGTGCCTACTACTGTTTTTATTAAAATACAAATACTTAAATCAAGTCTACAGTAATACTCATCACATTAGTCATTCAGCAGAAATCGAAGCGGAAACAATTCGTCAAAGGAAGTTCTCAGGCGGCGTGGAGGCAGAGTACTGCAAACGTAACACACGTGCCGTATCTACGGATCGATCACTACGTGCTTGAATGGGCGACGCGCTGGCAGCCATGTTGGCGAGAGGGACCAACGGTTATAGTAGTTTTTCGGATAATTCAGCCAAACAATCAAGGTAACAGTACTGACAACACTTAAAATTTTCTTAAAACAACACGCCAATATTGAGTAAACTCACTGAGATGAATTACACTAATTGCTTCCTCAGATTTTATAGCAATATGATGTCTAATGTCTTCTCATTTAATTGTATCTATCTCCCAGATCAGTAAATATCATTGTATAATAGGTGGATATCTAAATAGCTCTCAAAGCTACCTATTAAAGAGAGTCTAAATATTACGATTAGTTCTAAATATTTGTTCCAAAAACTAGTTTCACGAGTATTTGTAAGTATTAGTTAGATATATATTGCTAATAATACAAGTTTCTAACCGTTCATTCAATGTTGAACTTAATATGAATCTTATATCGGCATCCAATAAATCCGCGCAAACGATACAGTATTATTATAGGACGCGAACGCGTACCCATCCTTGATTCGTTTAAAAACACTAATAACGCTTCAATAAGGTCGATTTTAAATTAATTGGTATAAACTCAGAAATACGTCGTACGAACGCGGGTCTCGAATGCGTCCATGTCTCTCCTAAGAATTAGAGTATCGATACTTCTAAAGACTTGAGACGTATTTGAACGCCGATTCCTACGCATTTATTTTCAGTTCAAGGTAAGAAAGTTCCAAATAAGGTTGTGTGCATTTTAAAGTTTACGCGTCGAGACTTATCAATAGGTACTTCTTAATACTCGATACACCATCGTACGCCGACTTAGACTTAGGCCCGTATTACAGAACGATATTCAAGTGAGCTCTCTGTTAGGTGTCTATTTTAGTACACGTGATTGGTCTTTTTTTGGCGCCAAAAATATTGATTAAACCGATCTAAAATCTTATTAAAATCGTTAATGCAAAATTATATAATGCAAACAAAAAAAGTTTTATGAAGGTCACCACTATCGTGACGCCGCATGCTCAATATTGATTTATTAAAATCGGTATTATCTTCTTCTTCCACCTGTCCTTATCCCACTCGCAGTGGGGTCAGCGCAACATGCTTTTTAACACATATTACAGAAAGAATTGGCTTGAAGTTTTTACGCCAGGCTGCCTCCCTGACGTCAACCCCTCTGGGAGTATTAAAGTTGGTATTATGCTATCTAATAATACAACTACCTCTCGGCCTCGGTGGCGCAGTTGTAATGCGTACGCGTTACGATTGAGGCTAGCGCTGAGGTCTCAGGTTCGATCCCCGGGTCGTGTAAAGTGGTATTGGGTTTTTCTAATACGAAATGCTCAGTATCAGCCCGGATACTGGAATTTGTGCCCGGTATGGCGATAGGCTCGCCCTCTATCACATTGTGGGACGGAGATACGCTCGGCGAAATGTGGGTGTACTGGTTACACCTCTGCCTACCCCTTCGGGGATTACAGGCGTGCGTATGTATGTATGTTATAATACAACTACGTCTTAAAATATTCAGTATTTTTTGTGTAAGTCAAGTGCAGTATTACATAAATTCAGCCTAATGGCCACCATTGCCGTCACAATAACACGTCCGGCTTTGTCTAATTAGCGGTTGGGAAGTCTGGTAAAATATCAAGCGGGCGACCTCCTGCTTCTCCCGACCTCCCATGTTACCTCACACTCTCCTAATTGCGACCACTCGACAGCTTTGGTTTAATGTTGTGGGTCATTGTTTGAAATTTTATATTGTTTGTTGCTTATAAGGACAAGAGATACGTAAGTTGTCGTATGATTTGGTTCACGGAATGCCGTAAAATTTCACGATAATTTGCTATAATTACAGGTGTATCAAACTCCTGGTCCATTCTATAATCTTGCTAGACAATCCAGAAATCTCGCTAGCGACTTCCTTAATGTCTTAAGGTACGAGTACATACGTTAGGTAACCGGGAACATCAAAATCTGACCCACACCATGCTTTCTCAATGTGCCTTGGGGACGTTTTATTTTCTGTTGAATGTCAGCAGTAGAAGAATATCAATATCCTATGTATATCTAAAACACTTTGATATCAAATTAACTGCCTATTTATAAAATCTATTTTCCATACAGTACACGTTGGGTTAGTGACACTGACTCAATATGGCATTTAAAATAATAATGATAAAAAGTCAATAATGCCTTGGTGGTGCAGTTGTAATGCGTACGCGTTACGACTGAGGCTGACGCTGAGGTCTCGGGTTCGATCCCCGGGTCGAACAAAAGTAATATTAGGTTTTTCTATTACGAAATACTCAGTATCAGCTCACAGTCTGGAATTGTGCGGTATGGCGATAGACTCGCTCCCTATCACATCATGGGACGGAGATACGGTTTAACATATAACACCTCTGCCTACCCCTTTGAGGATTACAGGCGTGAGGGCATATGTAGGTCAATCAATAGATGGAAAGCTTTTAGGAAACAAGAGTGTGGAACATATGAAGTGTGAACTATACTTACCAAATAACAAGTCCGACAAATAACATCTCATCTCAGACTAGCTCAAACATGGGCCAGTGACTTTACATAGAACCAAGACACTTCGTCATATATGACAAATACCATAACATTTTAAACAACAATAATATTATTCTGCATAAATATCTGAGGAGGGGTGCAATACAACGAACTCATTAAATCGTTTATCTGACAAATCCCCGGTAACCCGATGACGTGTCGACTGGATGTGAAGTGGCCAATAGTTTTCAATTTCGCCTCCCTCACCTGTTCGTCTGGGTTAATCCACCATTTTATTACCGTGCCCTCGTAATTCCGCGCACGTGCAATCTCCTCCGCTTTTGTTCTATCAAATTTACCCTCGAAATACCAAATAGTAAAATGATTTTTACCTGACATTGCAAAGTGAGTCTTATCTCGACTATACAGAATGGAAATATGAAGCAGTAAGTCAGGAAGTTAGGTTGTTTTTCAAGATCGACGGTCATGTTATTATTTCGTTTTGGCGGGTAGTGAGTGACGTTCGACAGTCGGTGTTGCCATGCGGAATAAACTGTTATGCTTTATGAGAGATTTCGACGTAATCTGGCAATATTGAAGACAATAAAATGAGCTTAACAGTGTCGAAATCGAGGGTACCCGCCCGACTTGTTTATTGTTTTTCGTTTGGAAAATATGTTTCTGTATATTGATGAGGATTAGAAACAAGAATTTTTGGCTTTATGTTTGTAACGGGGAAAACAAGCATGGTATTATGGTTGCTAAGTAAATGAGTGTCCGGTAGTAAGTGTCCAGAACTAATTTCTGATTCCTATTACGTTTCTTGTTATGTCTTTCCGATATTACAATACGCTCAAAGTAATTTGGTCGGCCTGAAGTTAGTCCTTGGTAACGTCCGACATTTTTTTTCTGAGCCTAAAGGAGGCGTTGAGGGTAGGTGAAGTGACTTACTTCAGACTGGCCAAGTTATTTTGCGCGTATTGTACATTAAAATATATTCTGGAAGTAAGATCAGTCATTCTATTTAATTAAGGATTAGTTTAGCTTCTTCCATCTGTCCTTATCCCATTCGCAGTGGGGTCGACGCAACATGCTTTATTTATGTTACCTACTCGTACCTACAGAAAGATTTGGCTTGTAGTTTTACGATCTGCCTGGCGTCAACAGCTCTGGGGAGAAACGCCCAGACCCAAAACATTTTTTTTTGTAGCATAGGCCGGCAAACTAGGAAGTGGGTCACCTGATGGTAAGTGATCTTCACCGTCCATATACGCCTACTATAGTAGAAGAATCATGGGCGCGTTGCCGACCTTAAAGGAAAGGGATAATTAAGGGATTGGGAAAGGGCAGGGGATTTGGGCCTCCGGATATCTCACTCACCGTACGAAACGCAGCAGCAAGTCGCTACTTTACCTCGGTTTTCTGTGAGGCAGTGGTAACGACCCGGCCGAGCCGGCCCATTGGTGCTGTAGATAAAACTTAAAACTAACTGTCTACAGCGTGGCTCTAGCCATGGTCATGGTGCGAGAATTGAACCAGCGACCTCTCGCTTCTCGCTCACTGTACCACGATGGCTGTCTTTAAGTTAGTTTTTAGCTTTTGTTTCAAATACAGTTTTGGTTTTCAATTGGAGTTACAGATTGTGTATTTACTAAAGGTAAATGAAAGAAAAAGACAATGTAAAACTCATTAATTTTTATTAATTTTATAAATCGAAATTCAATACACCTCACGTCTCATACTTACAAATTCCTTCATGTTTACTCTAATATTTATAATAACTTCACCTAACCCTACAATAATTACATTAAACTAAGTTCGATCGAACCGTTAAATTAAAAACATTTTCCATTTTTTGTCGAATTATACTATTTTTACGTTTCTCTTATTGCTATATTTCATTGTCTCTGACACCCGTCATATTGACTCACACTCATAATAAAATTCCCTTATTTATTTATATTTACACAGGAGAAATATGTTTGCTAATTCTAAATAAAAATCAGTAATTTTAAGTACATATAAAGCCCTGTTTTATTCTGATAAAATTTATACAACTCCTTCTGAGTATTTCATGATCATTTATTGCTAAATTCATAAACTCTATTGGCGTAAATTTATTAATATTCTTGTAGAAGATATCATTATTGCAAAATACAATTTACTTGAAAGTATTTAAAAACAATGAAGCACCGCTGCGCCATTTTCCGTGGAATTTAACTGTGCCTTTATAGAAAGCGCAACACAAATTTCCGAGCCTCTACCATCGAGCGAGTACAAAAGTTAACTTAAGGCCTTGTTTCACAATGTACAAGTACACTTTCAGATAAAATATTAAACATCCAAACACAAAATTATTATGCTGTCACTGTAAACACAGAAGTGTATGGCACATTGGTATTTTCTTAATTTGGGTTCATGCGTTATGTGTTAAATAACCTTTTAAAATTACTTTATGTAACAGGCCCTAAGGGTTTATTTCATAATATTCGAGGAAGACTTAACCACCTAATAACGAAAAGCTATTTTTGAAAATACCTAGTAGAAATATTTCCGCCGGTATAGTTTCGATGATATATGCCAGAGTGTTTCGTCTTTTGTATTTGAACGTATCATATTTGGTAAGTTGCATTTACTCAGAGGTGTTGCTTGTTTAACGCCCGGTTTCTAAAAGGCTGATCAAATCAACATACAACTAACAGAACTTTGATTTTGACACCGCTGTCAAATCAATTCCAGTTACTGAAACATTGGTTATTGTAAAAAAATATAATATTTGATGTCTTTTTAGTACCGTTTGACATACTATTTTTCATATTAATTTGAAAGTTATGTTAGCTAAAATGTGTCAAATCAATATTGTTGACCACGCTTCTAGCGAAATGTGGGTGTACTGGTTACACCTCTGCCTATCCCTTCGGGGATTACGGGCGTGAGTGCGTATGTATGTATTCTAGCAACTCAATTTCGACTTGAAATGAGATTTGACATTTGATTAGTTAATTTAACATTGATCAGCCTTTCAGAAATCAGGCGTATGTATAATAAATGATTACAATACTTTGGAGATGTTTTCAAAAAAAATAAACAAGAAGTCAGAAACTCCATGCCGAGCTGTTAGTTTCAAATACCATCAGAAATTACCCAAAAACAGTTCATTCTATCACTGGTTCTAAAAACAAAACAATCTTTATTTACCAATTATAACATTTTATTGCGTAGGTAAACGCCATTTTCCTATCTTACCCCCGCTTTCTAAAAGGCTGATCAAATCAACATTCAACTAACAGAACTTTGAGTTGACATCGCTGTTAAATCAATTCGAGTTGCTGAAACGTTATTTAGTGAAAAAAATATATAATTTGATATCTCTTAATACCGTGTGACATACGATTTTTCATATTAATTTGATAGTTATGTTGGCTAACATGTGTGTCAAATCAAAGGTGTTGATCACGCTTCTAGCAATTCAATTTCGACTTGACATGAGATTTGACATTTAATTAGTTAATTTAACATTGATCAGCCTTTCAGAAACCGGGCGTTAGTGTTTAGTATCCGGTGTTTTTATTTTATTATCGTATACTCGTGTATTTGTAGCAAGACAAAAAATTTCTCTTGATTACCACAATAGTTTTGTCCAACTGCATAAGTAATGGCTGTTTAATAATATCTACATATCAACTTTATTCATTGTTGCGTACTAATAGTCATGCCCTATTCTATTGACAGATAGATTTGCGTACTATTAATACTGTTTTGACAGATCGTCTATACTAAATGTGTCAAAAATTTACTGTCAGTAAGCAATTCTGTCGGTAAATAGACTTTTGGGATCGGCCAAGGCAGTAAATTGCAATAAGGGAATATTTGTGAAACATAAATCTTGCCTCGGTGGCGCAGTTGTAATGCGTACGCGTTACGATTGAGTCCAACGCTGATGTGTCGACTTCGATCCCCGGGTCGGGTAAAGTGGAATTGGGTTTTTCTATTACGAAATGCTCAGTATCACCCCGGAGTCTGGAATTTGTGCCCGGTATGGCGATAGGCTCGCCCCCTATCACACCTTGGGACGGAGATACGCTCGACGAAATGTTGGCGTACTGGTTACACCTCTGCCTACCCCTTCGGGGATTACAGGCGTGAGTGAAAACACAACAGAAAACTTTAAACTGGTATCTACCCCTTTGTAAGCGATAGAGCAATGCTGATGACAATTTTGTCGACAGCATGAATGGGTCGGCTCAATCGTAGTATTACAACTGTCAGAAAATTGACGTGAAGTAGCTTGCTGTTTCGTTTCGTACGAATAAGATTACCGGAGGCCCAAATCACCCCTCCTCTTCCGAATCCCCATTCCTTCCGTTTAAGGTCGGCTATGCATCCATGATTTGTCTGGTATTACGGGTGTACATGAGCCATATAGAGTACTCACGCATTATGTGATTCACTTGTTCGTTTACCGGCCTCTGCTATAAAAACCCCCTAATAAGGATTAACTTTACATCTGGCTTCTCCAGTTGTAAATGTCCTTATACCTGAGGTTAAGACCTCCTTAGTATTTTGTTTCCCGCTTTGCTATGGAGGGAAGTGGACAACTATTATTTATAATTCCCCCATAATTTTCTATTTGATTCATTTCGTTGCGGGATAAAGACAGATTTGCATTACCAGAGAATCGCTTCATTGCTCGGTGTCGATGTATGCGTGGAACTGTCCTGGCTTACAGGAGTTACAGTGGCGGGTGTGTGGGCGGGATAGTCTCGTATAATAAGGATTAACATAATATGTATGTTTTTTGGGTTAATCATATTGTCATACGAAATTCCAACGAGTTGCTTAATATATTATAATATGTAGCGAACAGTTAGAGAAGTCTCTACCAGAGGCCTATTGTTTGTAAGGGCTATTTTGCTTTAGAATTTACAGTTTTAAGTATAAATTTCCCATATAATATAAACTATATAACACGTCCAAATTTAGCAGTAGAACAGCCACAGGCCAAAAGTGATTTCATGATTTCAGAGTCCAATGATGATTTATTTGATAAATTTTCCAAAATCTACAATTTTGTCAACGTCTCCTATGAGAACACATTATGTACACGTTTATTATCTACACACGCAAAAACACTGAGTTTTAATTAAATTATTTACTATACACACAACAATTTACTACTTGATTTATATACAAAAGTACATGGTTCTCCAAATCGTGGTCTCCATTAAAAAAACATTGGTATAGTTCTATAAAACGCAATTCCTGATCAGTTTGAATTGTAATAAATTATACACAATTATTGCAAAAACTTGAAGTTGCAACTCGAAATAAAGAATATTCATCAGTAATCTAAAGAAATAGCACAAATTCCCATTACAATAATAATAATTTTCTAATACAAATTTGGCACTTATGAATTCTGTGATAAATATTGCAATTTTCGTTGGACATTATCCAATACGGCCATCTTAATAACCGTGAAACTATCGAAATGGTAGGTTTTAAATTGCCTCTAATTATATGTCTTTGAATAAAGTAGCACAAAACAAACCAGTAAATATAATTTCAAACGTTTTGACTGCATTAGTTATTAGTTAGTGAAAATATAAACTAAATAAATCTACAATAAAACATCTGTTAGCTTATGTAGAGCCGTAAATGCAGTCTTTTTAGAAACGAAAAATTAAGCTGATAATTGATTTATATATATTTTACGAACTCAATGTTATATATACACATGTAATGTATACACGTAATCAAACAGTTTACAAAAAAACTCAAAATATATTTGATATTAAAGGACTTATTCGTGTTCTATTTTCAACTCTGCATTTCGTCGCTTAGCTAACAACACCGCGTAACTTGAAAATTGGCCATGTGATATTGTCATTGAATATTTTTTTGGCGCGTATCCAATAAATTTACACAAAAAAAATATTAACCATACAAAGCACGCTAATCAAATATTTTTGTCACCGCGCAACTCATTGGTTCATAAAAGATATATTAAGTGTTTTTTCTCTCCTGAAAACTAAGCCAATTTAACTTGCGCGGTGTTGTTAGCTTAGATTTTTACATTATTATATTCTTTGCAACAATACTGCCATACCACCCGAGAAATAAACCAGAAACATATCAAATCCTTATTCGTCTTAAGTATACGTTAGCCTACGTATGTACACACTCCGCACTTACATCACTGATCACTGTCCATAACTGGGTCCTATGCGCCGCGCATATCACAGCGTCGCTTCACCTGACACAATGCTCTTGAAGGAGATTTGTACGCGGTCGGTTTGATTATTGAAATAAATGTGAGATATAACGAAAAATCTTGATATTATGATGCAAGACTACATTCTTGTACTACATATAATAAACTGAAAAGTAATGTCGACAAAATGTTTGCCCCGCTGCACCTGATTAAACCTAAGACTCAAGTAGAAAGCAATACGAACCTACAGTCACACCACGTAATTGGGTTGCGTGAAAAATATTATATGAGTACTGCAAAAAAAACAAATCATACAAAAATCCCAATATTGAATCAGCTCTTTCCCTTCTTTATTGTATTTGATATAAAATTGTGGGATACTTTATTACTTAGCAACATTATAAATGTCAAAATCATAGATCAACATGAATAGAAATTTAGGCGCGAATGGTAGACCTGTGAGAGTCTTACTTAGTTGTAGAGTTGCGGGTTGTATAAACAAATTGAAGAAACAAAAGTTGATATTAACACATCCAGGAGATTATGATCTAGATTTGTAAATAGAAAAAGTAAAACGAATCTTTGCTATACAAAAAATCCATAGACAACTAACTTACCACCAAAATCAAATCAAACCACCGTTCCATACAAATTTAATCGAAATACATCTCCTCCTTGAACATTGTGTCGTGGTAAAGCTGTGGGAACTTCTACCAGGCCCTGCCCTGCAGCGGTAGGTATCCTGAGCACTGCTGCTGGTACGCGGCCGGTTGGCGGTACGTGGACACTAAGGGGTTGCTGCATGCTGCCTGGGAGGGTTGTGGCGCCGCGTACCCTGAAGTAGGGGTGGCACAGTGGCTGTGTGCCGGAGACGACGATTCTCCCGACCCGCATGGCTTTCCGTCCTTTACTAAGACAGGGACGGCAACTCTTCGAGGCGATGATGATGACTGTTGGAAGAGGGTTATTTGTCAATTGATGAATTGTTCTAAATGTTTTCTGTTTTACATGGATATTCGTAGGTGCTAATTTGTTGCTAATGCATGTAACGTAACATTGATAAAATGAGAGCTGTAGAAAAATAGCCGCGTTCGGAGTAAATCCTCACAGCGTGAGGTCGGTTTATTGTATCCGTGCATCGGATGCAGTAAACCAGTAAACTTTGAGCAAGATAAAAGTAACCGTAAAGAGTACTAGGACATCATAAAGATCGTTAGGTAATCATAATATTTTATTGAAACCTGTAATGAAATCCTACAAATATACCATTGTAATTATCTTCACCATACATCTTTGTGCAAACTTAAAGCTCTTCAAGCTCCAAAAATCCTTACGCGATATAATTAAATTTAATTCTATATCGTAAACAAGTCTGGCCGCCCGCGGAGCGTCGCCGTCGACAAGTCACGGAGTCCGCCCGCGCCCTCGCAAATTGAGGCAATTGGAGGCGGCATACGCTCCGTCACTCCCCACCTCACCCCGCTACACCCCGCCGCATCCCGCCATCTCCCGCCGCGTCCCGCTCGACCCCGCGACTTGTTCACAGCTTGTTACGTAATATAATAATATTCTTTTTGGGAGCCTGTATAATTTTTTAAGAATATTTTTGCCTATTTTTTTATAAATCATACCTATTTGAATCGCGTTATTATATATTTTTATTGAGTTGTGGAGCGAAGCTGTAGACAGTTTTGGCTACAGCATGAATGGGGCAGTCTCATAGCAAACCGGCGTGAAGTGAAAACTTGCTGTTGCGTTTCGTACGGTAATTGTTTTTTTTTTTTTCACCCAACAGTCACACACATAGTCCCGACCCCACACTAGGTGAACCTGTATCGTGGGTATCGGGAACTACGAGGGATTTGCGGTCCCACAACACCCAGACCCGAAACAAATATTTGTGGATTAGACAAACATTTGTCTCGGTGTGGGAATCGAATTGTCATTTAAAGGACCAATATCCCTCTCCTCTTTCGAACCCTCATTAAATATCTTTAACGCATCCATGATTCTTCTGATATCATAGGCGGTGAAGATCACTAAACATTAGACGACCCACTTACTTGTTTGGTTTTTGCTATAAAAAAACGTTATCGGGAGGAAATCGAAACGTTATTTATTATTCTCCTAAGGCCCATTTAGAGGCAGGTACGCGACCGAGACAGGGAGACCGCGACGCGTAATGCAAGCCAGAGGATAGCGACACGACCGATTTGTATAAAACGGTACATATAAAATGACGCGTACCTCACAACGAACCTTTAACCTTACATAAGAAGCTTGAAAGAACACTTCCCGAATTATTGCGTAGATTACTTGCATAACTCAATAAATACAAATTAGCTCACAAGCAGACACTAAACCTAACGCAACCTTGCCAAACTTCTCTAAGTTATCTAAAGAACAACTGCGGGAACCAGCAGGCAGCGGGTCCCGTACTGCGGGCCGCGGCGGGGTTCCTCGAGTACCGCTCCAACAAGCCGCGCCGCGCCGACTCAGCGCGAGATTTTATCGCTCAAGCTTTTAATATTCATTATTCATTAGCATTGTGCGATTATAATACAAAAATGGAAATTTTCTGGTGGGTTTTTGTAATGACTGTTCGTGGTGCCGTAGGTGAAGGAAACTTGGTTCTAAATAAGCACAAGTTGTTTAAAGACTTGATGTTTAATGTGGCCCAGTGTGAGTCTGTCGATATGTAAAAAATATCCAACAGTCACGCACATAGTCCTGACCCCACACTAGGATAACCTGTAGGTAATCAGGAAACCCGGAAGGGCTTACCTACGTATCATATAAATATTTATTTCGGTGCGGGGATCGAACCCGCGCCTTTCGTTTCACAGCCAACTAACTATTTGCTCACTGCCACACAGAGTGTGTTAAATAGCTATATAGGTCCGTGAATTTAAAATACTTTTACACTTAATTATACTTAAATACAACAGCTCATCTTTACTTGTTAAGATTTTTGAGACCCAATTCAGTGTTTACTGGTGGAGGGTACCTAATCATAAATTCAAGCGGGTGTAATTCTTTGTACCGTCGAAGGATGCGATATCTCTTGATACTCGACTTTGGACTGCACTGTTATTAACATCAGATCCAGTGTAATCACTACCATGCTAGGATAAAAAAGTCTGGGGTAGTTGACTACATTTTTTTAAATTATTTAAATCAATAAGTTACGTTACTCAAAATCTATTGCAGAAAGAATTTTATAAATCGGACCAAAAATAAATAAGTTAGAAGCCATTCAAATCCTGTACAAGGGGTAATTGTCAAATGACAGATAACGCCTACATACGCACTCACGCCTGTTATCCCCGAAGGCGTAGGTAGAGGTGTAACCTGTACACCCACATTTCGCCGAGCGTATCTCCGTCCCTTATGTGATAGGGGGCGAGCCTATCGCCATACCGGGCACAAATTCCAGACTCCGAGCTGATACTGAGCATTTCGTAATAGAAAAACCCAATACCACTTTACCCGACCCGGGGATCGAACCCGAGACCTCAGCTTTGGCCTCAATCGTAACGCGTAAGCATTACAATTGCGCCACCGAGGCGTCATCATCATACTCAGTGCGTATGTACAGATGACGCAAACTTTGACGTCACTGTGTAAAATGTTCATTATGGTGCACGCGTGCAAGCGAGATAGTGAGATATCCCTACTACGCACCCAGTTTTCCTCATACCAACATTTAAAGTCATAACTGCGGGCACATTTCTGAACCAATTTCAATTGTGTTTTAATAAAAGGGTTTCTTTTGCGTATCATTTGCTGTTGCTTATAAAATAATGTATAAAATTCAATATAGGAAACTACCCTATTGACCTATATCCAACGAGTAAAACATGTCCGTCCAGTCACTCACTGCCATATTTACAAAAATTCCAGGGTCATAATATCTATCTATTCTTCTTCTTGGTCGTATTCTTCATTACTGAAGGGGCCTACTTCCTTGAAAGGCCTTACTAATCTATCTATAGTATCTCTATAATATCTGTCTAATCAGCCTGTATCCACTCTTAGCTAGATACAGACCTCCAAATTGTCCACACCATTGCTTCCCCACATTCGACAACAATATTCAGAAAGAATAGTTTACACTCATATAGGTACCAGTAGCCAGCTCACCTGATTGTGTTGGTTCTGCTCCGCCATTGCTTTCTCCTTCGCCTGCCGTTTGCATTTGTACCGGTGGTTCTGGAACCATATTTTCACCTGCAACAATACATACTTTGTACGCCTAGAAACAATACATACACAAGCTCCCGCGTTAAGAAGTGTAAGTGCAACCACCAACGGTTCGCTGAGAATATGTCCGTCCTATGATGTGATAGGTTTTTTTTTTATTGTATAGGCCAGCAAACGAGCAAGTGGGTCACCTGATGGTAAGCGATCTCCACCGCCCATGTACGCCCACAATACAAAAGAATTATGGGCGCGTTGCCGACCTTAAAGAAAAGGGATAATAAGGGATTGGGAAGGGGAGGGGGATTTGAGCCTCCGGATATCTCTCTCACCGTACGAAACGCAGCAGCAAGCTGCTACTTTACGCCGGTTTTCTGTGAGACAGTGGTAACGACCTGGACGAGCCGGCCCATTCATGATGTAGACAAAATTGTCTACAGCGTGGCTCTATCACTCGTAGAGTGTGGTGTGTGAAGAGAGTGGTGTGTGGTGGCGAGTCTATCGCCATACCGCGTACAAATTCCATTTTTTTTCGAATGGATTTGTGCTGTTAGCCTATATTGCTTTTACAACTTCACCTGACAATAAAACCGGCGCTTATGGCACTCTAGCCAGAAATATGTATAATGTACTTAGTAGCGATTAAGCACAGGGGCGCCTTTTAGAAATTATTCCTACGCTCTCGGTATTAGGTGCTTTAAAATCAATTCCTATACGTTTATTAAATGAGAGGAATGAGTCATACCACCAGCCATCAAACATAATAACGTGCATTTCATAGTGAACTGAAAGAAATGAAATGAAATAGTTTATTAATCATGTAGGCAATTAAAATAGCGCTTATGACAAGTCAGTACAAAATAAAGAAACTTATGTATAGAAATCATATCAACTAATGTATACATAACATACATAGCATCGTCAAAATACACTAGGCAATTACACAAAATTGTTTATTTGTTGTCTTTTTATTTTACATTTTACATTATTAACAACATTTGTAATATGGAAACGTCTATTATTAATTTTTAAATATTTTGAGTCGATATGGACCGCACTGCATTTACCGAAACGGCATGAGTTTTAAAACTACCACCGGATCCAAAACGAGAAAGAGAAGACCCGGCGAAACAAACTCAGTGGGCTTAATTTACCACTGGATTCAACGCGGCGCGACCCAAACTCTGAGAAGATCCAGCTACTTGAATTTAGGGGGCCTGTTTTAGGTCCGGATTTTCACTAATTTATAATTAAGGAAATACAAAGTCCTATAGTTAACTTTTAGGGAGATTGAATGCGGACCATGAGTATGTCCGAAGTGTTGTTTTAAAACTACACCGGATCCAAACGCCCAGTTTGAGAAGACCCGGCGATACAAACTCAGTGGGCTTGTTTTTTGTCCGCTTACTTAGTACCTATACACCCGTAAATATTAAGGTATTGCCACGTTGGTAGGTACTTTGTTACAGTTCCTTTTTGTCTACTAGCGGAGACACATTTAAATAAAAAGAAGAAAAGAAATGCAACATCAGTAGAACTCACAAGGACAGCCAGTAAATCATGTACATTTATGGCCGTTCCCAATATTAATCTTCAATTTCACGATAGATAGCTATCGTCAAACATCCGTATTGTTCTATCTACTGCTTGGAATCGTCCCTATTTTTTAGATATGCACGTCGGATACTATGATAGCAATAGATAGGCAGTCTATCTGGGCCCTCTTGTGCGTTATGTTCATACAAGCTGAGAAAGAGGAACTATTGTTTAATTTATGTTAGAAAATATGAAGATATGATTTAGATTATAAATATAAGTTTTAATTTAACATTTATCTATAATTCTTATTTTTTACCACTATAAATGAAATAATAATATCGAGAAATACTTATTATGTTACAAAACACAATGTAATAACGAAACGTTTTACTGACAATACATTACGGCTCTGAATACAAGTCCTTTGAACGAAAATCCCAAGCGTATTTGGGGGATTTTACTGAATTATTTTGTTCTCATTAACAAATATTTATATGTTTCTTGCACTTAATTTAATTAACAAAACGGTGCCTTAATTTTATTTATGGGAATTTTAGATTTTTTTTATATTTTCTGCTAGATTTTTACATAATTTATTTAGTTTTTTGTATTGCAGTGCGTGTCATGTAAGCCTTGTATACTCATGGCTATTTCTTCAAAATGCGTTATTTATTTCGTTTTTTTACAGCCGAGGATATCTGTTTATCGGTCAAAATCTACCGATAAAGAAAAAACTAAATAACTTTATCGACAGATAGCACTTAAAAAATATTGGGACGCTTGAACTGTCATTTTCATAGTGTTGTATATCTGTAGTCAGCAATCAGTCCTCTCATCGGTAGATAGCAATGAAGAATAGGATTACCTATCATTAGTAAGTTTATTGGGACGGTAAAACGGTAAATAGTTAAAATTTTCTATCGCCGGTATAGCAAAACTAGAGACAGATAGAATATAGGGAACGGCCATTAATGAATACTGTTTCAAACCCCCGTTAACGTCTAAGCGTAGTGTCAAAAATCAACATCCCACGTGAGCCCGTGAGCGAGCGTGACCTCTCCGGAATTAGCGCTGGAGCGCGCTCAGATCAACACTCGACGTTAATGACGCGGGCGCAAACACGCGGCAGAGTGGAGACACCAACCTGCACCGCTGCCCCGATGCTTTGTCTCCCCCCTAAAACCCCTCCTCCACACACGCACTTTATTTATTATTTATACATCGAGGGCCTTCATGTTTATTCTTCGAAATGGAAAAGGCCCGGGCGTCGCGTCCGTGCCGCGGATACTTTCGCGTGGAAACACCGGCCATTTTGTTACCGAAACAAAATGGTGTTACATCAGTAGTCGCAGTAGTAGGAGCGAGACTGCATGTTTGTTAGTTTTCCGTGTTTATCAGTACGGTTCACGGTAGTGAAGTGAAGCATGCCTTTGTCCCGGGCAGGCGCGTCGCTCGCTTATTTATGTAGTAGGTGAGGGTTAATGAAGGCGGGCCGACGGCGGGCGACGCTTATTGCACTCCGTCGAGTCTCGGACGCTCTCGTGTCAAGCACTTTCTTTTCAATCTCCTTGTGCATAATGCTCGGTGTTGCCTCGCACGCACTCTCCACCCGAGAGCCATTCACATATTTGTTTTACGTGTGTTGTATCTCGTGTGACGACACATTTCGGCTGTGTCCGAGTGCCTTTACCTACTTGACTACTTTACATCTACTTAACCGCCGAGCGTGATGTTTTTCTAATAAACTCCAGCGTCCCACTCGGCTACTGGTGCCGCCCACCGAGTTTATGTTCCCATAAGTCATTTAATTTGTACCAAATTGGTAAGTTTTGTGCGGAAGAATTTCGGGGAACATTCGCTCATTAAAATCAAAATGGCGCCCACCCAGCGCGCTGTCGACGGACAATACGGGTTTGGTTAGGCGCCAATAGGTTTTATTTTACACATATACGAGTTTAATTAAAACATAGTCCTTATTATAGATGTGGTAAGGTTGTAAATCTGCCATTTGGAAAGGTATTGTGCAGCATCTGAGTGCGGGCGCGTAGGTGTCCGATTCCCGCGAACGATGACTTGTAACATTTAGCGACAATTATTATAAATAAAGATGGTTTCTTGTTTGTTTAGCTCTTCATTTGGTGCATTGGTTTTTTATGCGATGAGTTCTCGTTTCGAGTCAGACACACGATGACGGCTTGTCAATATAATAATAGCATCGTTTTGTGGCTGACTTATGAACCACAAAATGTTGTGTGGCCTATGATTAATACAAATAAAATTACTCACAATGTCAGGTTTAATTACCGCATAAGAGTCTTAAAAATCATCTCAAATAATACACTAACCGTTACAGGTTTTAAAACAATAATTAACAATTATATACTGATACAAGCCTGTAATAATACATAAGAGTGGTTTTCAAACATTTTTCACCTTAGCTGAATTTAATTGCTGCTCTTAGATTAATACCTTTATGCTATGCTTATGCACTCGTCAACAATAGACTTCTTCTCAGCTAGATTTAAAATGACTAGCCCGTGGTGATTGTAAAAACAGAACGAACCGCAATATTACGAAATTGAAAAATGCTTCGGATTTGTCATTCTCACGCATTGCAACAATGGTCGCTTGTCGGCTGTCGCATATTGTACAGAAATTGTGTCGGTCGTCGCTGAGTAAACACGCGCGCGTCGCCGTGACAACACATCAATGCGCTTCATTTATTTTGTGACTTATAAAAATATTACCACTAAACATAGGTACCTTGCATTTAAATACCTCAGAGCTTTCTAATTTCGACCTTATTCCGTCGTCATAATTTAAATGTAACGGTAAATTTATTTTGATAGGTGCATTGGCAGTGTTGTCAGAACAGATTTACAGATATGTCTACGTGAGTGAATGTAACTTTTAGATTTTGGATTATTTGTGAATATTTTTACAGGTGGCGAGGGATTTCATCGCATAATATAATCGATTTGATTTTTTTAGATTTCACCCTAAACTATAGAACCAATTTCTGAATTGAGCCAATATCTATCTAATTTGTGATTGCTAACTTACGCTATTTTCATTTATTAGTAGATATACATAAAGAAAATATTATGTATATGAGAAAAACACCATCTACCTAGTAATGTAAAAAATGCCTTAAAAAAATTACTTTTTACTGGTCTAACAAATATTACAAACCTTTACTGATTTTGTCAGCACCTAGTAGGTAATATATTTTAAATTAGAAAAACTGTAATACCGTGTATAGAATATTAGGGGAAAATATAATATAAATTAAGCCTCGGTGGCGTAATTGTAATGCGTACGCGTTACGACTGCTGTGCTGAGGTCTCGGGTTCGATCCCCGGGTCCTGTAAAAGTGATATTAGGTTTTTCTATTACAAATTGGTCAATCTCAGCCCGAAGTATAGAATTGTTCCCGGTATGGCGATAGGCTCGCATCCTATCACATCATGGGACGGAAATAAGTTCGGCGAAATGTGGGTGTAACCTACTGATTGTAATCAGTACACCCACGAGGTGCGCGAGGTAGCGAGATGTACCTCTGCCTACCCCTTCGAAGATTTCAGACGTGAGTGCATATGCATATGTATGTAGGGGAAAATAAACTGTCAAGTAACTTTGCCGATGTAGAGTCTAATATTATATATACCTATCCAGAAACATAAAGTTTTTTTTATTTTACAGTAGGAGTACAAGTATAAAAACATTATACAATAATTATAGTGATATATCTATCCTCTTTTCTAATAACTTCTCAACCTGCTAATAAACCAAATAGAGTAGAGTTAATTGTAAAAGTGTAAATTGACAGCTTCCGTGGCACAGTGGGTAAGTAGCCGGCTGCGAAGCGAGAGGCCGTGGTTCGATTCCCGCACCTAGACAAATGTTTGTCTGATTCACAAATATTGGTCTCGGGTCTGGGTGTTCCCTCGTAGTTCCTGATACCCACGATACAGGTTTACCTAGTGTGGGGTCAGGACTATGTGTCTGACTGTTGTTTGTGTTTATTTTTTATTTGGTAGACATTTATTTTGATTTCTGCAATGTGATTAGACAATGGTAATACTAATTATTATTAACTAAAGTAATTGTAGAGTCGTAGCTACCTTTACACAATTAGCAATTTCACAGTTAAATCCTTCATTCATAGACTATGATGATCTCATCATATCTCATGGTATCTACCACAGACCTCATCACAGATTAGACATTTACTAAACCACCCGAAATGGGTTGGCAATATGACTTATAATTAAATAAATACATCGTAGGTACAAAACGCCCTCGCTTTAGACCGTGAGTTTTAGATGCAAAAGCAAATGTTGACTCAGCAATCAAACAAAATTAATATTGTGTGTGTACAAAGTGGCTAATGCGCTATAAGTTACTGTACTTTATAATATTTCTGTTTGTAATGTACATTGTTTGCTATTGGACGGATTATGTATTAATTGAGGGGGCAGAGGGATACATTATGAGAATTGAAAATATGAATTGGGTATGGAGATATAAGTTATATTATAATCTAAATGATTTTTTTAATGATAGAAATATTGACATAAACTAACTTTGACATAAAACATTTTTATAGGCGAACAAAGATGAATATTTTGAATTGTAATTAGTTAAATTTATGACATTTTTTTAATTTATAAGTAATATTAATATATTTGCACGTCAAGAATGACAGTGTGCGATTCTACTTATCTGAAATATGCTAACATCCCCAAGTTACCACATTCTTGCAAATAAAAGTATCATTCACTCATTCATTCATAAAATTTTATTGATATTTTCATTTATTTAATAGTATTTGATAATAAAATATAATTGTTTCATATTTCACGTATGTTACAGAATCAATTCAAAATGTCTTTATTTCTATCTAGGCATGCGACATTTTTATAACATAACTTTTAAGCTCACGTCTGCATTATAAAGGGCAGGCAGCTGTTATCTACGGCGTACTTAGCTTTTTTCCCCCCAAGATATGGTAGGTGGCTAGCCTATAGTCACATTGGGGATAAATTTCAATCCCGGATAACTCATAGAAGTTCTGTCGAACTAACATTTTCATGTAGTACCTAAGTAATTATTCACTATTTTAAATTCTTGGCGCTCTTTCATAACATGACCTTATTCGCGAAATAAGACAATTTTAGTATTTTAGACACAAAAGAAAATATATATGCACTAATTTAAACTTTTATTTCATGTACATACATACACATTCACACTTATAATCCCCGAAGGGGTAGGCAGAGTTGTAACTAGTTGGAACATCCGCATTTCGTCACACAAACTTTTAATACCAAAAAATATATTGTAATCTATGTTTCAAAAAGCATTGTTATCATAATTAATAATCATAATTTTTTGCTTATAATTAATAAGCAACTAAGGTTAGACGAATAGAATACTGAGACAATCGCAAGCTATTTTTAATCCCTCACAAATATGGCAAGCTTGACGCACCGGAACAATTCGATAAGCCTCAAATAATGCGCCGTACCTGCCCCGCAAACGCATCAGGTGCATCATTCCTATTATAAAGCTAATCCACCCTTACAATAACCCACGCAAAAACGGGTTCGAATAATAATATAAACTCTCGCAAATTGCTCATATATTACAATAGCAATACGACGCCAAATCAGGCGAAAATATTCTAATTTTGAGGTTATTACAAATCCATAAAGCGCGGGAAACCGCGACTCCATTTTAATTTGTTTTGACACATCGACCGCACTGAATGGCCGTGTTCGAATTACGCACAATGATACCATAAACAATTTTGCTTTTTTCAACGCAGATGATTTCTTTTCGGTGAGCCTTTGACAGGAAGTGTATTGAAATCCCACGGAGATTTGAAGATTAGAAAAAAGTGAAGTGGGATTATTGGAAAATTATAGGGCCACGATGAGCCGCCGGCGGCTTCCACTTTAAACATTGCCGTGGCTTAAATAATGATGATAGCTTAATTTTATATTTGCGATCTCTGTTGCTGTTGTATAGACAGGTTTTGTTCAAGAATCTACCGCTTGCATTCACTAACATTCCGACGCAATACGTATTTATATTTTAAATAATATTGCATTAAGCAGTCTGACTACAAGACGAATACGAGATAGGTACATTTTAACTGAATTACCAACACCTCAGAGTGACATAGGTACTAATTCAGAAAGCTAAAGCATAAGTGAGCCTTAGGAATTGGAAAATACCATAGACTAATCTTGACTACAAGTTTTAATTCGAATTACATGAATTATATTTTGTCCTGATCTGGGAATCAAACCCATTGCGGGCTTATTGTGGGTATCTCATTAATTTGGCAACACCATAAAAGTTACAACTATTTAATTTCTGATGAAGAAAATTAGTTTCATTTTTTATTTTATTTTTTATTGCCTAGAAGGCGGCCCACCTGATGGTAAGTGGTTACCGCCGCCCATGGCCCTCAGCAATGCCAGAGCACAGCCAAGCCGCTGCCCACCGTTAGGCTACTTGTAAGCTACGCTTACTCAGAAAGCGAGACAAATTACTTACGAGTGTCGGTTTGATTAAAAAAGGAATTAAACTTTTTCCGAGGGGAATAAAAAAAGTAGAAAACACAAATATCACCAGATCTCTCAACTCAAACGTTGACAGCGACATATTGTGTCAAATTAAGTAAAATTACTACAATTTTGCATCGTAACGCACGAACATCGGCCGCTGTATTGTTTAAACCATGAGCCACCATTATCTTATTGGTCCCATTAAACATGTCGAGGACCCGCATGCGCAACATCCGCCTCGCAGAGACAACAGCCATAGAGTACGTGACCATAGACAATGATATGATTGTGTTGCACGCCTAGCTAACGCTTTTGTTACCGTTTTTTCGGGAGTTCCCATACGTGGAGGTCGTCGACCTGTTTTTTAGGCGTTGAATAAAGCTAATTTAAAATACATTGTTAAATGGATCGTTATATAAAATAACTGTTTTTGCAGCTTAGGTACCATTGGAGACCTAAAAATTTATTGTAAAAAATATTTTATACACTTTTGATGTAGGTAAGTTAAGTTCCTTAAGAGTGCGGTTTTCAACACGAGACAAGGAATGTTCTATATAAACGAGTAAGTGACAGCCTCCATAGCGCAGTGGTTTAGTAGTCGGCTACGAAGCGAGAGTGCGTGGGTTCGATTCCCGCATCACAAGTGTTTGTGTGATCCACAAAAAAATTGCTTCGGGTCTGGGTGTTGTGGGACCGCAATTCCCTCGTAGTTTCTGATACCCACGATACAGGTTTACCTAGTGTGGGTTCTTAAGACTATGTGTGTAACTATTGGGTTTTAAGTACTCACAAGATTGACTACAAATGGGAAAAATTATAGCACGAAATGTTATTGAACACCATCATAACTTAAAAAAAAATATGCCAATCCCTATTTGTTTATCGATTAAACAAAAATCTCAATGAAAATCATAAAACACTGGCCACAGATAAAAATGGATCGAATTAAAAAGAAAACACAATTAGGTGATGGAGTGGATACTCCGTCGGGAGCTGAGCGGCGCGCGGCGCGGTGGCAGTCAGTTGGGAACATCGAAATTTACTTAAGTTAAATAACGAAACGCGAACCGTCCGTCTGTTTGGCAAATACGAGCGAATATTGTGGCTTCGGCGCAGGCTTTATTGCGCCTCTGTTTGCACGTACTATGAATATGGAAGGCGTTTCGACTTCTAAACGGGCTTTCAATTTAAATTATTTCTGTTTTTGTCTCTGGTCTTTTGTTATACCTAGATTTCGATTTTGCCAGGATTAATGATGTAAATAAGTAAACACAACACAATGAAAAAAGTAGAGGACTCATAATAAATTATTATTATTAAAAATCACTAAACTACGATGTATGGTTGTAATACGAATTGATGTGACCTATTAACTTTTCAAAATATCTAAATCTTCTGGCTTGATTTATCAAAAAGCTTAGGCCGACGGTGTAACATGATCTTCGAGCCTCGAAAATACCTTTTGTTTATGTTCCGTGGGCAAAGGGTACCGGCATATCCCTATTAGTAATTAATTATTTTGTATTAGAACTATTTATTTATAATTGATTTTTCTTGTTTACCCAATATTTTATTGGCAAATCATTTAATTACTTTTCTTACTACACTGTCTGTCTGGGGCTCTATCTTTTAAACCGGGTTTAAGTTACCGGCTGAAAATATCGTAGAATATATTATTATAGCCATTATAACGAATATCATAACAAACAATAAAAACAAAAACTAAGAGTAAAAATTTTGTACGGAACCCTCGGTCCGACTCGCCCTTGACTGATTTTTAAAATCATTAAAAAGTAATAAAGATCATATCAGATTAAAAATTATTTAACAGTTCAGTGATCGCAAACACTTAACTATTACGAGTACAAATCTACGATACCCTGCTAAAAGACATTAAATCTTTAAAATGTGAGTAAAACAATTCGTTTTGCGGCCCCCTACCCTAATAAATGCAACTGACAGGCAACACTAAGGGGCGTGATGACCGGTAGCCGGGTAATTTCTGATTTATAAGCTGAATAGGGTCTGTCGTGGTCAGACAACTTGGACGAAACGACAGACGCTTCAGGCTATCTGGTCAGTGCTTTGAAGAATTTTATATCACTTATAGAGCCAAGCTTTGAAATGGCACTGCGATGCACTGTATTTAGCATCAGGTCCGGTGTCGAATGCCCAGTGTATTTTGGCGTCTCAGGATAAAAATAAAAGCGGTGGTACCTACCCAGACGAACTCTCACCTGCCTACCCCTTCGGGGATTACAGGCGTGAGTGCGTATGTATGTATGTAACTTAGAAAAGTCAGAGGTGTATGCTCTTGGGGCAATTTTCCTGCGACTTTTGTCTCGACAGTCCATACCACTCCCCGCTTACCTATCACTGCTTAGTAATGTCAAAAAAAAAAACCACAAATGGCGGTCAAGTACAACGTATACTAATAGATTGTGATAGTATATGTATACCAATTAATTTGCGGACAATGCATCAGTTTAATCCGAGCATTAGCTCGCGTTCGGCACACGCCACGCCCGCCTTTGTACGGTTATGCGTTTGTTTTGGCGCGAAACCAAACGCGCGCGTAAATGCTGTTGACACCATCAAAATGGAGATTATTCATGGATGTTTGCCACCCTTTGTGCCCGTTACACGGTATGTATGAAATTTATATTGACACGGCGCGGATTATCGACGCCATTGTCGATTTGAATGTTGAATTGTGTGGGAAACGCGTGCGTTTGACAGATATATTAATGGTTTCGTAATTTGCTGGTGCTTGAAAAAATTGGCGGACAAGGAAGCGCGGTTGGTGTCTTGTTCTTTAGGTGTTCGGCGGCGCATGTAACAAGGAAACTGAAAGACACTACACTACACTGATTCTATTGCTAACGCAGGACACAGCTGTGCCCCCAATTTGCCTGATCGGGTGTCCTACCAAGGACGAACTTTTTATTTTTTATTAGCTAGAATTACAAAACGAGGTGCTCGCTCGCCTGATGCTCGAGCTATTTCTGTATTCTGTGGTAGAGCGCCACGCCTATCCATAAAAAGACATAACACACACATAACCTTGAATTACAAAGCACTGCATGGCACTGGACTGCGCTTGTCACCCCGAGATATAAGATGTTAAGTCTCATAATGCTCAATAATTACGCTAACTTCAACGTCCTTGAAATGGAAACACAACAACGCTTAATACTGCTGCATGCAGAAATATATTAAGCGGTAGTACCAACTCAGACGGTACTCAACGCATACAAGAGACCTACCACCTAGGTAGATGGCTTAAGCAACGTTCCGACAGCATTTATATTTATGAATCAAGACGTAAAAGTCGTATTCCTAAAAACGATTACTGTTGTACAGTTGGCATTTATATGAACTACTTGGTATGGGAGGGTTCAGCGTGCGTGGGTATTTAACTTTTTTCTTTGCGCGTATAGTTTACACGAGACTAACTACGAGTCGTCTAGTACAGATTTATTCGCTGGTCAATAAATGAATTCACATACATATCCACATACAATCCTGTGGTTCGACAACATGCAGACCCGAAACAAATATTCGTGGATTACACAAACATTAGTCTCGGTACGGGGATCGAACTCGCGGCCACTCGTTTCATAGCTACTCGCCCACTGCGCTTCGGAGGCTCTCAAATAATTTAAATAAAAATATTACTTCTTATTTTAAAAATCAACATACAAAAATACTTTCAATCTAGACACATGGCGTGTGTCAAGCCATTATTTTAAATACAGAATCAATCTAAATTAAATATTATTTCAAATTACAAAATAGCGTAGAGAACTTTAAAAGAAGCTGTTTGTCGGGAGTTTTTGTATTTTATCAGGAGTCGTATGAAATATCGGGAGAAACCAGTCGATTCTCGCCCAAGACAAAAACATTTGTTTATAATCTGAGTGTGTTTTCTCCCCAAATGTGTAGATTTCAGGCACGCGACCGAAAAATGTTCAAGACCTTAAGATGTTGTGGTCTATTAACTGAAGGCCAATTCTCGTAATTTTAAATGTTCAAAATATCATTCCGATCTAGTCTCAGCGTCAAGAAAGTTGCAAATGGCATTCTCTTAAACCAATAATCAACGTCAAAAGTGAACATAGATCGTAATGAGATTGAATGTAGAATAAAAATCAACTGAAGTCAAAACGGTATAATGCTACTGCTAATGCTAGGTACATTTGACATGCCATTTGCAACTTTCTTGACGCTGAGACTAGATCGGAATGATATTTTGAACATTTAAGATTACGAGAATTGGCCTTCAGGTTAATAACTGCCCGTAAATGATTAGTCAGTGAGGCCGTTGGCGGTAACCGCCCTTTCCGGTGGTTGCGTCGGTGGCGGAGCCCGGGGCGTCGGGCTATTGTGGCGGTGATTTATGGCCGGGTGTCGGTTGTCGCAGGCACGCGCCGCCGGCGGCTACGCCCCCGTTACACTTGTTAACGCCATCCACAATAAATAAGATAATATCTATTGTAACACGGATGGGGAACTGTGTTTTTTTTTAAGAACCCTAATTTTTGAGTTTAATATTTTTTTTAATCAATCTCGCTGTCCCATTGCTGAGTAAACCTCCGCAAATAGTAATGGAAGATGTGGCAACACAGTTTGATGGTTTTACCGCACTTCCCCGGGCATGGTGGGGGGCTTGACAATTTGACAATTAAAGAAGAGTATTTGCAACGAGGCGTATGAATTAATTACGACCCTAACATATAAATACAACAGATTATAGACCTTTTTCGTTTGTAGCGGAGGCCAGTGCAGCAGTGGGACAGTATTTAGACCTATTACATACCTGGGTAGGCGTTAAGTGTATGAGGGACGCTAGATGTTCCCTCTCAGGTGCCGAGAGGTACTTCTGCTGCTTAAACCTTCGCTCCAACTCATACACCTGATGACAATAACAAAAAAAATCAAATAACAAATGTTTAAAATTATATAGATAGATCGATAGATAGATAGATAGAGATATTGTACACCAAAAATAAAAAATTATACACTATGAATCTTACAACTAAATTATGTTACAAAAGGCGGTCTTATCGCTAAATCTCTACCAGACAACCTATATATTATAAAGCATATTAAATGGGTTACCACTGTCTCACAGAGAGCTAATGTGAAGTAACAGCTTGCGGTTGCGTTTCGTATGGTGAGTGAGTTATCCAGAGGCCCAAATCCCATTTTCCATATCCTTTAATAATAATTTAATTATTAATTTCCTTTAAAGTCGGCAACGCATCCATGATTCTTACGGTAGGTATATTGGATGTTCATGTAGAGCTCACTTGCCATCAGGTGACCTAGTTTCTCGCTCGCCAGACTAAAAAATCGTTTGCAGTATCCCCATAATAGATTGCATAGTATTAATATTTCATAGGTTTAATTTACATGCTGTAAACTACATCACAATGATGAAGAAGGAACTAAAGTAGTTTATGTAACATTTTTGACGTATAGGTAATCCATTCATGAGAATTTTTGACATACGCACTCACGCCTGTAATCCCCGAAAGGGTAGGCAAAGGTGTAACCAGTACACCCACATTTCGCCGAGCGTATCTTCGTCCCATAATGTGATAGGGGGCGAGCCTATCGCCATACCGGGCACAAATTCCAGACTCCGGGCTGATACTGAGCATTTTCGTAATAGAAAAACCCAATACCACTTTACCTGACCCGGGGAACGAACCCGAGACCTCAGCGTTGACCTCAATCGTAACGCGTACGCATTACAACTGCGCCACCGAGGCAGTTAGTTATTTTATTGTAATACGAATGTTATCTGAAGTTTGTTGGTAGTTATTTTAGCGCCACTAAATTAAGGGCAATATAAAATGGCCTTGGTATGAAATAAACCACTTATATGTAATAAAATCGGTGGCGCTGTTGTAATGCGCACACGATACAACTGCTGAGCTGAGGTCTCGGGTTCGATCCCCGGGTAAAAGTGATACTGGGTTTTTCTATCACGAAATGTTTAGTATCAACCCGGAGTTTGGATTGTGCTCGGTAAATAAAATAAAATCAAATCATTTATTCTGTAAATTGGATCATAAATATCACTTTTACATGTCAATCATTTTTTATGCTACATTTACGACGGCATTTCGGGGTTAGCCATGAGAAGAAATGCCGAAACAAACTCATGGGTTACGGCCTCTTTTAATGTCCAGAGATTGTTTTACAGAATTATGCGAGCGTAATGTACAGAAATTCCTGGATTGGCCTTTTTTAAGAAATAGCCAAGAGTATACCAGACATACTTGGCACTCGCACTCACATAAAAAAAAACACAAAATGAAATAATTGATATATATTTTTTTTTTTTTATACTGGCTCGGCTAAGTGACTACGCTACACCTGATGTTAAGTGCAGCGCAATCCAAGAATACTGTCGACCAACGACAGACGATGTGTCTATCGTAGGTCGGCAAAATTATGCCGGCCTGCCTAATTGTAGGCAATATGGCGATAGGATCGTCCCCTATCACATCATGACACCAATATCACAATCGCGACGAATATGCTGTTATCCACTGGGGAGTGTATTTGTTTTACACCGTACTCCATGATCATATCTTAACCAAATTTCTATGGATTGAAATTTTCCCCAGCGAAATCAGTCCACAATTGGCGGAGAAATCGTTATACATACAAAAAACTCGCCGAATTGCGAACCTCCACCCTTTTGAAGTAGGTTAAATACTATAATTATAATTGATTTAGCTTTAAACTCCACATATCCCACACACACACAACACCAAAAACAAACTGGCGCCGAGAAATTCCGGCAATAGAATTGATTACACAGTTGGTGTAATGGGCCAGCCTCTAGGGCGGAGCTCGGATGTGGGCGGGCGCCGCCTAGGGAGACGGAAGGGGGGCGCCCTCGCAATTAAATAGCCTACCTTAACGTAATTTGGGCTTAGCTGGCAATATTATACGTTTAATTTTATGTATACTAGGGAGTTTTGTGGGTAGCTTCGTGCTCGTTTTTAACCTATGACAAAAAGAGGGGTGTTATAAGTTTGACCTATTTCTCTGTCTGTGAGTGTGTCTGTCTGTGGTATCGTAGCGCTTAAACAAATTGACCGATTAAATTGCGTTTTTTTATTTGAAAGTTAATTAATCGGGATGGTTTTTAAATATGTTTGAAGAAAATTAATTCAGCCGTTTCAAAGTTACAGAAGTTTTTCCGTTTTCTTATATCATAGTTCGGCAAGCGAGCAATGGGGTCACCATCAGGTAATCTCCGCCCATGTACGCCCACAATACCAGAAGTATCATGACCGCGTTGCTGACCTTAAAGAAAAGAGATTAAGAGACTGGAAAGGGAAGGGGTAATTGGACCTCCAGATATCTCACTCACCGTACAAAACGCAGCAGCAAACGTACGCGTTACGACTGAGGCTAACGCTGACTGAGGTCTCGGGTTCGATCCCTGGGTCGGGTTAAGTGGTATTGGGTTTTTCTATTACGAAATGCTCAGTATCAGCCCAGAGTCTGGAATTTGTGCCCGGTATGGCGATAGGCTCGCCCCCTATCCCATAAGCGACGGAAATACGCTCGGCGAAATGTGGGTGTACTGGTTACACCTCTGCCTATCCCTTTGGGGATTACAGGCGTGAGTGCGTATGTATGTACATTGGCAAATTTGACAATAATTTATCCTCGGTAACTCACGACCTCTCATATCTCATCCAATTACTACTTTAAGCGCTTTGAAAGTCAAAGGTTGTCTTAGTAGCAAGGAATGCAGGTAATTCCCCTTTACAGGAAATGCGGCTTGAATATATCCTTGACAACCTTTGCCGTTTCATGTGAAAGTCCCTGTCATTCATACGCCGCCTGTATTTCCCAAAGGGGTAGGCAGAGTTACTAGTACACCCACATTTCGCAGAGCTTATTTACGTCCCATCATGTGATAGAGCGAGCCCATCGCCATATCGAGCACAATTCCAGACTCTGGGTTGATACTAAGTGTTTCATGATAAAAACCCAATATCACTTTAACCCGACCCGGGGATCGAACCCGAGATGCCTGTACAGCAGTCGTACCGCGTACGCATGACAACTGCGCCACCGAGGCAGTTAATATGTCATTCAATAAATATAAAATCCTACTATCCTATAATAAATGTAAAAGTTGGGATGTTTGTGAGATTGTCAATTTGGATGTTTGTTAGTCAATAACGCTTTAACGGCTGAACGGTTTTTGATGAAATTTGGCATACAGACTATGACCTGGATTAAGACATAGGCTACTTTCTATCCCGGAACAGGCAGTTCACGCGGGCGGAGCCGCGAGCAAAAGCTAGTATTAAATAAGCGTTTCATTTTGTTACCACACTTTTTCGTAGGCCCGAGGACGCTATTCAAAGCAAATATACTACAAGTGATAGAGCCACGCTGTAGACAGTTTTGTCTACAGTATAAATGGGACGGCACGACCGAGTCGCTACCACTGTCACACAGAAAACCGACATAAATTTACGGCTGTATTTCATACGGAACGCAGCAGCAAGCTGCTACTTTACGTCGGTTTTCTATGTGACAGTGGTAGCGACCCGGACGAGCCGGTCCATACATGCTGTAGACAAACATGTCTAAAGCGTGGCTCTACCACTCATAAACCACTTGCTCGCGGACCGGCCTATGCTATAAAGAAAAACTCTACATCTCAAGTTTATTGAATAAATAATCATCCGTTAAAAGTGTATCTGAAACTCAAGTAAAGTACATGAGTTTGGCGGGGAAAGTAAGTAACTATAGCAGCTCCCTTCGGTCGTACTCGGTCGTCGGTCGTCGGTCGTCGATCGTCGGTCGACAATAAAACCCGTCAACGCGATCAAACTCTCCCCTCGTGTAAAGCCGCGCATTCAATATTATACGATAATTTATTTGCATATTTCTAGGTTAACTGTATTTTAGGCATACATACGGACTCACACCTGCAATCCCCAAAGGGGTACGCAGAAGCGTGTAGCCAGTAGGCATACCCACATTTCGCCAAGCTTATTTCGTCCCTCATGAAAAGGAGGCAAGCCTATAGAGTGCAATTCCAGAGTCTGGGCTGATATTGAGTTTTTCTTAATAGAGTAACCTATATCACTTTTACCTGGTTCGGGGATCGAACCCGATACCTCAGCACAGTAGTCGTATCGCGTACGCATTACAACTGCGCCACCGAGGCAGTCTATATTTTAAAATATAATAAAATAAACTAAGTTTAAAAACTAGATATCTAAAAGAACCTATACTTACATAATTTCTAAACTGCTAAACAAATTTTATTCAAACTTAGCTAAGAACCATCTCAAATAAAAACCAGTATTCGAATAAAAAAAACATTCAAATCGGTCCGTTCGTTAAGGCGCTACGATGCCAAAAAGAGGTAGGTATAGACAGACTGATAGTAGTATGATAGACTTATGGCCATTCCCAATATTCTGTTTACCGACAGATTTGCTTCCTGGCACAAAATTTTTGAAACATTTTGTATGGAACATCTGGAGTTATGCGTGAAATAAATAAATAACAGTAACACACATAGTCCTGACCCCACACTAGGTTAACCTGTATCGTGGGTATCAGGAACTACGAGGGACTTGCGATCCCACAACACCCAGACCCGAAACAAACATTTGTGAATGGCAAACATTTGTCTCGATGCGGGAATCGAACCCACGGCCTCACGCTTCGCAGCCGGCTACTCACCCACTACGCCACGGAGGCTGTCAACATACATAAATAACGAAGTGAGAACATCCTTTTTTGGAACTCGGGTAAAACGTGTACTAGACATCGTTCAGACGAGAATAAGACTTCACTTTGACAAACAAGACTAAGTGATTTCTTATATTTACGCAAATATTACACATTGAAATAAAACTAGTTTATACGGTTTTTTTCGCGGTGTAATTTTTATTTTAGTTACGACGTTTTAAAAGCTTTTCAGCCTTCGTGGTCACGGAAGAGACTGAGGTGTAAGTCTTCTCGCAAAGTTAGTCTAGTGTATCGTCTCTGGCGGTATAGTCCTAATAATTTAGAATAACTTCGTTGCTGTTGAAAATTCCTTATTAGTTGATAGTGTTATAATTATTTCTCCATTGCTTTCGTTATTTTTGTTTTTGTTAACTATTAGTTGTAGGTGCTATTAAACCTCGAGAACTATTGAAATAAAACTAGTTTATACGGATTTTATCGCGGTGTAATTTTTATTTTAGTTCCGACGTTTCAAAAGCTTTTCAGCCTTCGTGGTCACGGGAGAGACTGAGGTGTAGGTCGTCTCGAAAAGTTAATGTTACATAGGCTACCTTCATTTTAAAATTATACATTTATTTTTTAATTATAAACAAGACTAAATTATATAATTTTTACATTCTATTGTGATTATTGTGAATGGCGTTCTTTACTCAGGTAGCGCACGCCGCACCCCATCCGTATTTATTTGTAAAATGATCGGCAAATATATCACCCCGCGAGAGTAACCCCTAGCGTAGAAAACATTTCGCATCATTATTGACTTAGATAGGATTTAGATAGATCGAGAGTAAGACTAATTGGAGAAATAACAAAACTTAAAAATATAGCATAGGCCGGCAAACAAGGATTTAATTATCTTTTTCCTATAAGGTCGGCAATGCGCCCATGATTCTTTTGTTATTGTGGGCGTACATGGGCAGTGGAGACAACTTACCATCAGGTGCACTTGCTCGTAATATAAATAATCCGGAAAAGTTAATAATAATAATTTCTAGAGGCAGTTTTAGAATCGGTGCCGGTGCTTACTGCCTGATAATTGAAATTGCACCGACTCAAAAAAGAGAGGTATTTTTTCGGTAAAGAAATTGTTATTTTTGAGTTATCATTCAAAAGTAAAAATTGAAACAAACCTGCGCCTGCGTGAACAGCACTCTCCGCTTCCTCCGCTGCGCTAGAGGGAACTGCATGGGCTTCGCATCAGGTCCGGCGCAAGCCGCCAGCCCACTCATGTTGTTCACGTGGCCCATACCGCCACCAGTCGACGTCATCAGTCTGGAAACTGAAGGGACCCATCAGATACGTACACTAAGCACACACAAATTTATATACGCTAGGAAGTACATTAATGTTTTGTATTGGCTATAGATGACGAGACGAGCAGGTCGCTCGCCTGAAAGTACCTAATTTCACTGGTTTCGATATACAAAATAAAACAGCAGTGCTTGCACACTGTTATGTGGCGGCAGAAATAGACAAAATAGTGGTACCAATACAGACCGCCTCTCGCTTACGATGGACTCACCACCTAGTAAAATATTGATTTTCTCCTTAGTTCCTATTTCTCAGGTATCATCCAAAACATATTGCAATACATTAGTTAGAGTGTTTTTTTTTATAGGCCGGCAAACGAGCAAGTGAGTCATCTGATGGTAAGTGATCTCCACCGCCCATGTACGCCCACAATACTAAAAGAATTATGGGTGCGTTGCCGACCCTAAAGGAAAGGGATCATTAAGGGATTGGGAAGGGGAGGTGGTTTGGGCCTCCGGATATCTCACTCACCGTACGAAACGCAACAGCAAGCTGCTACTTTACGCCGATTTTCTGAGAGACAGTGGTAACGACCCGGACGAGCTGGCCCATTCGTGCTATAGACACATGCCTAATAGGTGAAAAGTTTATGTAATATCTATCATATCATATTAAACTCGTATCCGAGGATATCGTATTAGCTAGAGAGCTAAAGTCAAGTTCTCAAGACTCTAGCGGAAATTATCCACGAACGCCATTTACAGTCCCATAAAATTTCGAACTTAAACACTTCATTACAAATTCATGTCTAGGTATTTAATTTCCAAACGAACGAAGCCGCGTGCACCGCGCTGTTTAAAATTAAACGCTCGAAAGGGGGACTAGTAAAAAATTAATACTTTCGTATGGTAAAATTAAAATTTTCGACGCTGGCAACATTTAGCGTGGGCGCGCCATTTTCCGTAATGACACTACAACCAGGCGATTCCCGCGCTGCTAGCTACAGTTTTAAGTCACTTTAATAACCTTAAAATTAAATTCTTTGCAATTTAACTCTCGTGTAATTTGTTTTACAGTCTATTGATGTTTTTAAAGACTTTTAGATGGTAATTGGTCAACTTTTATGTTATGATGTTGCGTGTAATGATTAGTCTAAATAAAGTACATCCAACATTACCTGCTTCGGACTACCCTTTTATTGACGGGTGAGGTTTGGTTAGTTTCCGAGGCAGATTAAATGCATAATTCTTAACGGATGGATTTCAAGATAATCGTGCCAATTAGAAGATAGAGTCTCAACATTTAGAAGATAGAGTCTAGATTTGTCTTAACAACGTGGATTCACAAAATGTCTGCTAATTAATTATCATTAGCAGATATTAAACTAAAACTAATCATCACGCGTTTATAACTTTAATTCTAGTATAAGTAAACAAGAAATTACCAACAAACCATCCTTTAAAGGTTTTACAGATAACAATTAAAATGCAATTACAAAGCATTTGACATACAATTAAAAAGAAATCAATCGCAAGCGCACAAAAGCCTTCTTTGTGGTAACATTAACAAAATAAAAAAAATGATTTAAAAAGATAACGTAATGCACAGTGGCTATTCATACGCACGGAGTACGGACGGATGGACGCGATTTTTGTATAAAAGAAAGATATGGTCGAGTGTGGGCAAGTTAGAGCTTACGAATATGATCACGGTTCCGTATATCATACTAATATTATAAATGTGAATGTAAGTTTGTTTGTTACGCTTTCACGCGAAAACTACTTAACCGATCATCATGAAACTTTGTACACATATTTTTGGAGGTATAAGAAGTAATAGGATACTTATTATGAAAAAAAATATCTATTTGTTTGTTACGCTTTCACGCCAAAATCACTGAACCGATTTTGATGAATTTTGATGTAGAGATAGATGGGATCCTGGAGACGGATAAAGGCTACGTTTTATTTCGGAAAAGTCTATTCACGCGGGCGGAGCCGCGGGTAAATGCTAGTAATTTTATATTCAACAATTGATAAAACCGCGCGGTAATAGGCTAACAGTGAGTGGAATGAACTGCCGAGAGAGAAGTCGCAGATTCGGTCACAGCCCCCAACGCACCTCTGACTGTTCGACGTGTGTATTTCGGTTTGAAGGTGAAGTTCTTAATAATTTACAATGGTACCTACATAATAAGCTCAAAGAATTTCAGAGAACTAGACAATATTCAACGTAGTAACTTGTACCTATACCCTATTCCTGCAGGGGGTAGGTAGGAAGTCATGCATTCAGTATATCCATAAGGGCCATCAATATTTTCGCCGCCTGATTTTATTGGTGGTGGGACCAATTTTCGCATGGATAATCCATTTTTAGACAGCTGTTTTATCACGACAAAGTGACTACACTATATGATGGAAAGAACAGTGCAGTCCAAATATACTCGCGACCGTTGAATATATTGTATCTCTCGACGGTCTACTGAATTATGCCAGCATGACCTACTGGATATGCACTGTCTGATCTCGGAACGGGACTTGCCTGAACGATGCACTATAGCAGGTATTTCACCACGGTATTTCATCAGGTGTACGGGCTACGGTGGTCGCTATCCATCCAGTTCCAAAAATATCAATGAGATAACCTAACATATCAAGCGAATCAAGTCGTGACAATAAAACACCCAAAATAAAAACCATTGCTGGATATAGGAATCGAATTTAGGTCCACTAGACTCATACATGTCATTCATTCATGTCAACAGTGAAGCACACACGAAATAAACCCCAGGATGCAAACGTTTTGTGATGACGTTGCAGATCTCTAAACATGAACGGTGCGCCACAATGGGAACGTAAGTAAGACAGAATGGGGAGTTATATTTTATTTGAAAGACCCTTTTTGTTGGTTCGAGTGTTGTGTAAATAAAATGTACGACTGAGCGGCGGGCGCGGGGTGGAGCGGGGGGGGGCTGAGGTTCAGTTCCAATCTAATCAATATACGAGAATTGTAATTATTGTATTCATGAAGAAACAAAAAAAGACAGTTGCATGTGACTGGTAGCCAGTTTAATGCGCGATTATAATAGACTAGCTTTTGCTCGCGGCTCCGCCCGCGTGAACGGCCTATTCCGGGAAAAAAGCCTATAGCCTTCCTCAATAAATGGGCTATCTAACACTGAAAGAATTCAAATCGGACCAGTAGTTCCTGAGATTAGCGCGTTCAACCAAACAAACTCTTCAGCTTTATAATATTAGTATAGATTTACCGCCTTGGCTAGGTGGAGATTGCCAGCAAGGTAATTGACAACTTTGAGCGACAGGTGAACATGCTGTCAAAGCTCTAAGGCATGAGGCTAAAGACTTGAGGCATCTAAAGGTTCCGGTACTTAATCAAGGTACCTGTGTGTAAATATTCTGTATTCAAGGTCAGAAGTCACATTGGCATGAGAAAGCTCTAGAAGGCTATTGCATTGACATAACAATATTAGGTATACTTAGTGCCTAGCCTTGAAATCATCAGAACTTATCTGGTGTGACAATGAAAGGAAAACGATTTTTTCATTTTTATGTGTGATTTGGCATGAAATATTATTTGTTAAATAATATCTTATTTAGTGGTAAATAAGATGACATAACCTATTTAAATAAATATATTATAGAAGCACCTATAGCCAATTTCAAAATAAAACCGCCTTAAAAACAGGACAGTGTCCGCGATCTGTCAACACCGTGCGCATATATTTTGACAACAAATGCCGCTGTAATTGTGGACCCCGGACCCACGTCCCTCGGACAACTTCCCTGCTCCCGTGACGTAGGTCGACGTGTTTTCTTTGTAAATATTATAGGTTTCGGTGTAGGCCTGTACTGGGACGTTTGGAAGTTGTGTTCATAAATAATTTTAATGTCATGAACTACGTATCATAAAAATATTATCAGTCGAGTATTATCCTAAGTCCTACTGCGGGGCATGAAATCCCTTTACGATTTAGAGGGATTAGCTGTAGGGCTTAAAAATTTACTACCATTAGAAACTAGAAACTACCATTTGGAAGATGTTTTTAGCTCTGTTGTCCCTTTTATTCACACTACATTCAAATTACGAACACTGTACAGTTAGACACATACAAATCTAACAATACCAAACAAAAAATCCGTGAAGATGAAATTAATCGGTGCACAGACATTAAGCCCCTCAATACTAGCGTGTGTTTGATGACCGGGAGATTGGCGTGAAATTGGCCACGGGGCGTCAGAGGCGAAAAGGGGGCAAAGGGGCGTGCGACTGACGGCTTCGGTGACCGCAACTTGTGACCCGCTTCAAGTTGCTCGTTTAAATTCACTATTTTAATGTCTCTTTTTGTGTCCAAATTGCCCACAATAAACTAATTTAATTTTGAAGCAGCAAGCTGCAAATATGGTGGCTGTTAGGCCTGATTAACACTCGTAATGTTTTTGGGTTGCTGACCTTCATTACTCACAGTATAATTACGAATATATTAATCTTTCACTTTATAAACCGACACACACGCTTATTTAGTGGTGGTGTTTGTAATATTGGGAGATGTAACAGTATCTTGGCTCACCCTGCATCGGACTCGGTCAAGATTCTTTACAAAATTTATCAACATTGTCTATACAATTTGTAATTATTTCATACATGTACCTAAAATGGCTATGATGAAGCGGCATAGTCATATTGTGACAAAGCTCCTTAAATAAAGAAAAAAAAGTAACCAACACACACTATCACACATTTACACCACACAGCGATTACATTCAACGATAATCATATATTCGTCGATTAGCGTTTCGGCATTAACAATTACGTTTAGTCCTAGTAATTAGCTATATAAACAAGGCTGCTAGATACGCATATCGTCAAATCAATAACTACATTCTGCAAATTATGATCTATCAGTAAAAAACGTCGCTTCGTCTACTCTCCGCGCTATGATGACGCGTACGTAAATATTTGCACACTACTAATGGATTTTGCGAACTAACGCAGCGCTGTTTGTCTCTACTGATTTGAAAGTAAAATTATTATTGATCATGCACGGGTATTGCATGTGCTTGCATTTCCATGTGCATGCGTATATTTAAATATGCATATTTGTAGGTAAACAATTTAGGTAGAGCAACCCTAGACTTTTCTAACCGTTCTTGACAAAAGGTACTCTCTGAGAAAAAAAATATTTAATTTAAATAATAATAGAACATGTTATGCTATGAATACATTAATTTAAAATAATAATATGATTCAGATGAACTCGATATTATATAGGTACCTATATTTCTGTAGAGATTTGCAGAAATTACAGATTGCTACTAACATTTTCATTTCATAAACCTCTTCTTAATATTATTTATAAAGAGGGGTTATATTTTTTTATGGCATAGGTCTGAAACGAGTAAATGGGTCAACTGATGGTAAGTGATCTCCACCGCCCATAATACCCAAAAAATCATGGGCGTGCTGCCGATAAAGATTTTAATGTATAACATTAAACTTTGGGTGCCGACCTTAAAGAAAAGGGATAATTAAGGGATTGGGAAGGGAAGGGGGATTTGGTCCTCTGGATATCTCACTCACCGTACGAAACACAGCAGCAAGTTGGTATTTTACGGCGGTTTTATTTTCAAATGGCATGTTTTGGATATATTTCTCGAAACTAAAAGTATTCACGGTCTTCTATTCTTGCTAACTATACCCGCCCGTTGCACTATGTGACTATAAAAAGTATTATTCGGAAGAAAGTTCTATCTACTATCGGCATAAAAACTACTCAGTACATGACTCTGCCAGACAAACTATACGAACTTATAACAATTAGTTATGTAACTTATAGGCTTATTAGTAACATGTACGGTGTGATATGCACCGAGTAATGTGGATTCAATCCCGTATAAGAAACGCTTGTCGTTAGATGACCAGACGAGCAGGTCGCTCACCTGATGCTAAGCGACACGCCTGCCCATAAACAGAAGCAACACCAATCAGAACTTCGAATTATGAAGTACTGCAGGGCAATGGATTGCGCCCGTCACCCTGAGACATAAGTCTCATAATGCCCAGTAATTTCACTGGCTTCAATGTCCTTCTAACCGGAACACAACAGTGTTTGTCCTGCCCAAACGGCCTCTCGCATGCGAGGTACCTACCACCTAGTAAATCACCTAGTTAGTAGTAGGGTCTGGGGGAATGACTAAGAACACTGACATTCTACTCTTACAATGGCTAATTGAAAGCGGATACAGCGCTGCGCAAGGCAACATAATTATATCGCATGAGAATCTATAGAGCGGTGTATGATGCGACACAGGCTTGTGACGTATTGTGGTACATGACATTACGACGTCTCTGTAGTCTGATGCACTACATGATAAGTCATCTATAAAACAGTATGTGCTTAGACACGTGACAGACAAATTCTATGCGACTTCCTGCCAAGTTTGTTATGTAAATGAGAATAAATGAATTAATTTACTTCATGATTGAATCCTGGCAATCCACCCCAGAAACCCAATGATTATTTTCTAGTTATATTTCTCTTTATTTGGAATCTGGGAGCAGTAATACATAGTCCTTTTGTAGGTGCGTGTATCTGTCTGTGGCGCCAAAGTGCCTAAATTAATTAACCGATTTGAATGCGGTTTTAGACATTAGTCCATAACGCTGGCTAATGCGGGTTAGCAGACTTAACATACATTCGAAACTCTTACTACTAACCTACAAATGGCAAATCCGTCACTTACAAATGACCTATATTATATAATTCAAAAATAATCATAACAATCGCATTTAACATCGGGCGTTTATCTAAACTGCGCGATCTTTCCGGAGCGGGTGTGAGTGTTGCCAGAGCAAAATAAACGCACGTCGGCAAATTGTGCGTGAATAAACACGCGGATAATAGCCGTATTGTGTTACACCCCTCGCGTCTTGTGAAAACACCGGGACAATGTCGTATCTACAGCCGATCGAAATGTGGAACGCATTTTAATAAAAACTTTTCGAACGCATCTGGGTTATTGTTGGCAACACTGGTGAAATTGGTTCTTAATTTAAAATATATTGAGTTTTTGTGTTTTAATTTATTTTTAAATCGTTTTAGACGTTAAATGACCTATCCAAAGTAATAAATATAGTAGAGATTGACTATAATTCCTCAGACGCAAGTTACACTACCCTTGATTGCGACCACGTGATAGGATCCACTTAATGACATCCATGGTGATGTTCTAATGTACAAGGGTACCTGAGGTTAAGACCTCCTAAGTTCATTATTTTGTCTCCCGCTTTGCTATGGAGAGAAGTGGACAATTAGTATTTCCAACTCCTCCCTAATTTTCTATTTGATTCATTTCGTTGTGGGATAAAGACATATTTGCATTCCCAAAGACTCGACGAGCTTCATTGCTCGGTGTCGAAGTATGCGTGCCACTGTCGATCCTAGCTTAGGATTTACAGTGGCGGGTGTGTGGGCGGGATAGTCTCGTACCCTTGATTGCATCAGAGGGGCATCTCTATCATAATTATTTAATTATGTCTCACAGAAAACCGACGTCAAACAGTGGCTTGCTGCCGCGTTTCGTATTGTAAGTGAGATATCCGGAGACCCAAATTCCCCACCCCTTCCTGATCCTATTATTATCCCTTTACTTTAAGGTTGACAACGCGTCCATAATTATTCTGGTATTGTGGGCTTTCATGAGCGGTGGAGATCACTTAACATCAGGTGACTCACTTGCTCGTTTGCTAAAATTTTTAAGCATCAGCGATGTAGCGCATTTTGATAACTCATTATTGGATTTGTATTTTCTATAGAATAGTGTATTTTTACAAGACGATTAAGTCGCTCGCCTGATAGTAAGCATGACGCCTGCCCAAAACAGAAGCAACGCCACACACTTTGAATTACAAAGCACTGCATGGCACAGCACAGCGCTCGTCACCCCAAGTCATAAGTTGTTAAGTCTCATAATGCCCAATAATTTCACTGATTTCAATGTCCTTCAAACCGGATCACAATAGTGCTTACATACTGTTGCTTGGCGGCAGAAATAGACAAAGCGGTATGACCAACCCAGTCGGCCTCTCGCATACGAGAAGACACTTTGTGAATTTACTTTATTAACTATTTTTTGTATACCATACATACTCTCCCCAAAAGGGTTGACGTCAGGGTCGTCGTAAAAACTACAAGGCAAATTTGTAATTTGTGTTAAAAAGAATGTTGCGGCGACCCAACTTGGTGGGATGGGCAGGTGGAAGAAAAAGATACCATTCAAAGTCAGCTTTCGTTGCGCAGTGGGCGAAAGGCCGACTGTGAAACGAGAGGCCGCAGGTTCGGAAGGTGCAGAAGCACCGAGACAAATGTTTGTGTGATCCATAAATGCTTGTTTCAGATCTGGGTGTTGTGGGACTGTAAGTTCCACGTAGTTCTTGATACCCACAATACATTTATTTTTTATTGCCTAGATAGGCCGACGAGCAGGCGGCCAACCTGATGGTAAATGGTTACTGCCGCCCATGGACCTCAGCAATGCCGGATCACAGCCAAGGCGCTGCTTACCATAATACATACGGGACTATGTTTATAAAAAACGAAATAAAGTAAATTCGCGCCAGTATTGTGGGAATAGGCAGAAATGGAATGAGTGCATTTTGCCAACGGTGTTTTCCTGCAACCCGATGTCTGGTTATTACGATCACAAAGATTTGTCCGCCCCAGGATACGAACAAGCGACCTGAGAGTTGGTAGCTGACTTGTAGTGTCACTGAGCATTTCGATATCAAAGCAACAGCCAAAGAGTATGGGAAATGTAATAGCAAACATTTGGCGGCCATTTTCCGAGTGTTGCCGTGTTAAAGAAAGATAAAGTGCCTGCCTGGTGCTGACATGTCCACTCGCCGCATTAACCTCGCCCACAGACCCCGAGCCACGACAAAGTGTGCACACTTATTTTTTCCCTGTGGCAATTTTAATTTCAACTGACCGTGAGTGTTGCCCACTCCGTTTGATGTGTTGCTACACTTGAATACGCAGCGGGTATTGGCTATTTTTTAACGCGAGTTTTCAAATTGGTTTTCGTTTGTTTTGCAAATAAAATTGGGCAGGCGATTTGATAGTTGTATTCTATTTTCCATGTGGAACTGTTAAAATATTTTGTTGAGTGCTCGCAACGAAATAGGTACACAATGCAATGTGGTTTTATGTTACCACATACATATAAATCAATTAGTTTTGAATAGAATTTGAAACGAATAAATGTCGGGAAATAACTAATAAACTACGCGACTAAGGCTCGTTTTCAACCGACAAAAAAACGGAGGAGGTTGTCAATTGGACAGATTTAGATGATTCTCTTTTCATTCGAAATATTATATATAGTTCAAAATTGATCCCATCTTAAAAATCAAACAAAACCATGTGTGAAATCGGGGATGAAAGATTCAAACTTCGTATTTATATGCACCGATTATGATAGGTAATTCTGTAACTAAAAATAGTGAAAAATACAATTTTGAGTCGGTGCTATTGCAATGTAATGGTAGAAAAGTAATAGTAGATAGAAAGCACCGACTCAAAATTGTTTATTTTTATCATTGAGTATAAGTATAAGTCGGTATTATTGTTGTTAAAAAGTTTTTATAAATAGAATGCGCGCAAAAACTTGAAATTCTTCGCCAAAAAAACGTAGTTAACAGTGTGAAATGTAACGCATCCGAGTGTAATAATACACATTAATAGCATATAATATGGAGGAAATTTCACCCGCTGACGGTGCACAAACTATTTGCAGACGTGCCCGTGTTTGCCCAGCCAGCGCTCTAGTGGTGGGCAAACAAGGGACCGAATACCGATCGGATGGAATTGCTTATTTTGTCTTGCCTACGTCCAGGTACCGGGTCCCAGGGAAAGTTCAACGCGGTTGCAGTTGTCCTTTTACTTTCATATTTATAAAATAAGGAGCATTTTAATATAAATAATTGTTTTATAACTACGCATTTTTTTTCGCCGCGAACATGTTCAATCAAAGTTTAGAATGTAGATAGAGCAATAAAGTATTTTTGTATATTTTAACCCCTGACTAAAAGGGTGTTTTGTTTTTTCATTAGCTGTAGATGACGAGACGAGCAGGTCGCTCGCCTGATGGTAAGCGTCATACTCGCCTGCCCATAAAAAGAAGCAACACAACACAGAACTTTATATAAAAAGCACCGCATGACACTGGACTGCATTCTTCACTCCAAGACATAAGTGTCTCATAATGCCCAGTAATTTCCCCGGCTTCAATATCCTTCAGACCGAAACACAACAGTGCTTACATATTGTTGTTTGGCGGCAGAAATAGACAAAGTGGTGTTACCCACCCAGACGGCCTTTCGCATACGAGGAACGTAGTACCACCTTTTTTATTTCAGTTACTTACATGTATGGTAAAAAATTAAAGGCAAAATCTTTAGTAGTGATTTTGCAAATGCATGTTTTACGCAGTGATACGCCTAAAGACATGGTTATAATATCATTGAACATTTTGTTTCTACGATAGAGTGGTTATTTTATGGCCGTTCCCAATATACTGTCTATGGACTGATTTGCTTACTGGCAGTAATATTTTGACACATTTTGTATGAAAGATCTGTCAAAACACTATTGATAGTAAGCAAATCTGTCGATAGATAGAATATAGGGAACGGCCATTAATGATTGTAAAAAACGATCCTTGGTATTATAAATAATGCGGTACAGTTCATTCCAGAAACGATCGAGAAAAACTGACACTTTGCGTCAATACGAACCCGTTCATACATACAATGTACATGCTTTTTGCTTTGCTTGCTGCTTTGGTTTTTTCTCGTGTCATGACTTTCCCGCGCAAATTATCGCCGATGTTTATCTTTACCTTACCTTTTTTAGATACTTTACTTTACTTACAGTTTTGGTATAAGAATATAGTAAGTGTTAGAGCTACGAATTTTGTTAACAACATGAATGAATGGGTCCGGAGGTCCACGGTAGTACTACTCTGTCACATAAAACCATCGTAAAGTTTGCTATTGCGTTTCGTGTCGTCGGTTAAATTACCGGAATCTTAACAACCTTCAAAGGTCAGGAGGCGACAGCTGGCAGTAGCGCTAGACAAATAGGTACTCAATCGCTGAGTGACCCAGTTGCCTTTACAATAGAAAAAACTAATTGTTATTCATGGATCATTAAAAATTACTCGTATTCTGTTTATTCTTCGACATGACTTTTACCAAAAAGCCCGCACATTGCGATCTTCGTCACGCATAATTTCCCGCGTGATTAGCCACCGCCATTGTTTCTGCGTTGTCTATGCGCGACGACTCGATTTGTTTGTTTGTTCTATATTATTTGTACTTTCTCCCGGACTACTGGTCGATGTCGAGTTTAGATTCAATTACCGCTTGTCTATGGCTCGCATTGTTTACCAGATTAAGTGGACTCGGCCGACGTTAAGTTTTGAATTCATTTCGAAACTCGGCAGTTCAGAATTAAGTTATTGATTTATTGTAAGGTAGTAAGTAATCAGTTGTTGTGTACTTAATGGCTTTCTGGGAAAACTTTACGGATCTAGATAACTTACGAAGTATATACGTGTTCGGAATAATTAATTTTGTTGATATAAGTTAAGATATTCAGTCGTTATATCCAACTTCAAAAAAGGAGGTAGTTTTCAATTCGTTTGTATTTTTGGTTACGCAATAACTCTGCCAAATGTGAACTACATTAGATGATTATTTTCAATAAGCATCACGATGTTACTTTTTGAGAGGTTTCCTACATCTAATTTAGCAATTCAAGATAATCTATCCGGAATATTATATATTATAAAGTCCAATAAAAGTACTGGTAACAAAACAACTAGATACTAGATAGTCCAAAATCAGATTGAAGATTACTTAACAGTATCTGGCTTCTCCAGTTGTAAATGTCCTTGTGCCTGAGGTTAATGCCTCCTTTGTTCATTATTTTGTCTACTGCTTTGCTATGGAGGGAAGTGGACAATTAATATTTCCAACTCCTCCTTAACTTCCTACTTGATTAATTTCGTTGCGGGACAAAGACAATTTATCATTCCCAGAGACTCGCCGAGCTTCAGTGCTCGGTGTCAACAAAAATGCGTGCCACTGTCGAACCTGGTGCACAGGAGTTACAGTGGCGGGTGTGTGGGCGGGATAGTCTCACACTCCGTTTAGATAACAAAGCTTCAGACATTCAGCTATATGACCGTGACGCTTTGCTCCCGTGTGTGATGCTACAATCATATCGAGTTACTGGCATAGAACAATCACTTGTCATGTACGGAGAGAGGGCTGGTTATATTAAGTACCTAATTACTTTAAGAGAGCACAAATAAACGTGTGATAGTTTACTATTTTTTCGATCAAGTTGCAGATATTCTCAAGAAAGGCCAGGTCAGGAGTAACCTAAACCGACGTGCATGTATGAAAAATTTTATGAGAGTGAATGAGGGCAAAGAGGTATGCAAGGATCGTAGCAAATGGAAATCCGTTGTCTCTGCCTACCCCTATGGGAAACAGGCGTGATTTTATGTATGTAAGTATGTACCTGTCATAAAAATATTGCATGGACTATACTTTTTTGGTCCTTCGCGCCAGATTTGTTACATTGTTAATTTATTTATTGAATTATACTTATTTCCAAATTGAAAGAAAGAAAACAGAAAGAAATGTTTATATAATAAGGCCATAATTGTAGGCAGTTCAAGGATGACGAGCAGACTGGACCTAGTGTCTATTCCGTCGATCTTATATGGTGGTTCTGTCATTCCTTGGTCTCCTAGTGTGAAAGACCTTGGGTTGCATATTGACACCACCCTTAACTGGCGTCCCCATATCACATATGTTTCTCAAAGAGTCACCGGTACCCTGCGCGCGCTTTATCGACTGAAGAATTTTTTGCCATCCAACATAAAGGTGATGCTTGTGCAAACCCTCATCGTTCCCATTATCGACTATGGTGATGTATGCTATTTTGACCTGAATGCAGATCTTCTTAACAAATTAGACCGTCTTCTTAATAACTGCATTCGATTCATTTACAATCTTCGCAAGTATGACCATGTGTCATCCCTTCGTTCTCGTCTCAGGTGGTTACCCATTCGCGAGCGCCGAAATATGCGCGCACTCAATACTCTCTTCTCTATTCTTACGTCTTCTACTACGCCTTCCTATTTATCTCCTTATTTTCAATATCTACATTCCAACCACGAAAGAAACCTACGATCTTCAAATAATCTACTTCTACTTTGTCCCTCTCATAGTTCTGGTTTTGTGCATTCTTCTTTCCCTGTTCAGTGTGTTCTTCTATGGAATGCGCTCCCACTCGAAATTAGAATGTCTGTAAGTCGTTGTGCGTTTAAGGTGAAGGTCCGACAGTTGCTGTTAAACCAAATGGCAGGATCATCACAACAGTAGTATATTATATATGTATGTATATGTATATACATATAAATATATATTTATATATATTATTAATTGTTTATATGTATATTATTTATTATTGTATGTATTTATGTACCTATATATGAATATTATATGTATCGTGTATGTAGCTTCTCTTTCTGTAAATTTATTTATCCTTATATTGTTTTATTTTAATGTATTAGTACCTATATTGAATATTGTTGTCTTTTTCTCTAACTTGGATCATTATTTTTGCACCTACCTTCTTCTATCTCTGCACCACCTTAGGTTGACTGGCAGAGAATGCCTGCGGCATTAAGTCCGCCTTTACATGACTTGTATGAAGTGTAAATAAATAAATAAATAAATATATGGTCTGGGACGAAACGGATACTCTCGTATAGCTATGTTACAAGTCGACATTCAGTAGAATCTTTAGTAGAATATAATTCTAATATTACATCAAAATTTGCATATAAATTATAGATAAAATAACTATTTCTGTAAATTAGTTGATCTATCAAGAGACCTATAGTGTATTTTTCATTTCAGGCGCATTTACATTTTTAGTTTATCACATGATATATGCGAAAATATGGCAGAAACGTTCATTTACGAGGTTCCGTCAGGCAATTTGACATCAAGAATTGTACTATGCCGCCGCGTCAAGAGTGTTTTCTTTTATATTTCCGCCTATGTATACTTTCGTACAAGATGCTCTCTTCGTCTAAAAGAGGCATAATTAAAACAAAATTTATTAAGATAATACAGCTAATTTAGTAAAAAAAAAGCAGTGCAGTTGAGATATAAAATTCTCCTAATTTCGTTGTAGGCTACCCATAGTCTATTCACATGAACCTACTGTAGATGTTTACATACATACGCACTCACGCCTGTAATCCCCGAAGGGGTAGGCAGAGGTGTAACCAATACAGCCATATTTCGCCGAGCTTATTTCCGTACTGTGATTTGTTAGGGGATAAGTCTATCGCCATACCGGGCTTAATTCCAGACTCCGACTGATTAGGCATTTCGTGATAGAATAACCCAGTATCACTTTTACCCGACCCGGGGCGAACCCGAGACACTAGCACCACAGTCGTACCGCGTACTGCGCCACCGAGACAGTCCTCGGTTGTATAGTATATAGTAGTATAAGTAATAACACATAGAGGGATAGTTGAATACAAAATCCCATACATATTCTAAGCAGGAAATAATTCAATGTGTGGTTAGGCGGCGCGTAATTACTTTCACCGTCACACACACAAGCGTATAAATGATGTTGCAAGTAAAGGACATTTTCCCAACAAAATAGGGAAATTGAAACTGTTCTAATAATGATAAACTTGCCTTGTTACAGACTCAGAACTATCATGTATGTCGTTTTCAGAACAGTGTAACAAGTTATAAGCAGACAATAATAATTTTAGACATCTGAGTTTTATTGCTAATAATTAATCATTACACTACTCAAAAATTTTTTAACAAGCAAAAGGCCTTCTATTTCTGATTTGTTTCTACCGTGTCTAGTTTTGATCTTATAGAACTATCATAATTACTGCACTTTTTATGCCGATTAACCAAATGTTTGAATTATTGTGAATTTTCATGGACATCGAATGACATGACGAAATTATAATGATTCCGTTTTACCATTTGGCTACGAAACCCTAAAAATGACCCTGATTGAGTCTTGTTACATAGTAGAAACTGACTTCTAAGACTTAGAAGAAATGTCACGCCCTTTTCGAAAATATTAATATGAGTTACGAGTATTCGAGTATTACTCTTGCAAAATTGTATAATTCTGCACCTCTTAGATGCCTGACTCCTACAGGTTTCAAAATTTCGCCCCAAATCGCATCTGTTTGTGTAATTCTTAAGACGATGGAAGGTAGGCACGGCACGCGGGTCGTTCGTTTTTTATTGTTCAGCTAATGGTGTTTGCTGAGCTAAGATCTCGGCGTCGCAATATGAGACAGTTTTATTGTATGCTTCCAAACAAAACGGTGAACGATTCCAGTAAATACATCAAATATGGTTTAAGTGCATTTGAATTTTAATTCTACCGCGTACTGTGTGTGTTGTGGGACCGCAAGTCCCTCGTAGTTCCTGATACCCACGATACAGGTTAACCTAGTGTGGGGTCAGGACTATGTGTGTGATTATTGGGTTTATTTATTTATTTACCTACTAGCATTTGCTCGCGGCTCCGCCCGCGTGAACGGCCTTTTTCGGAATAAAAAGTAGCCTATGTTACTCAGTGATAATGCAGCTTTCTAACGGCAAAAGAATTTTTGAAATCGGTCCAGTAGTTTTTAAGTTTATTCGTTACATACAAAAATACAAATCTTTCCTCTTTATAATATTAGTGTAGATATGCAAACGATGCTGTGCTTTTCGCGCCTCGTCAGGCAGTCGAGATAAAAATATCTACATACTTAATCTAATGTCACGTCTGCTCTATCTATGGATCTTCATCGCCCTCGGTGTTCTCCAAAATAAATGAAGATTGCAGATGGGCGTAGCTTAAAACGTAGTACTGTCAGTGGACATTTTATTTGAACCGCACTGTACTTAGCATCAGGTGCAGATGTAGTAATATTGCCGCGCAAAAAAACCTGCCACCTGAAATTCGAGCCTACGTCGCGTCGCCAAATTGCACACTGTTATAACCCTGTGTAAACAACAAAATATCTAATTTGCAACACTTGTCAGTACGTGAACCACCCTCAGGGTGTCATGGTGTCAGGTGACGTCAAATTAGCACTGTAACTGGACCGCCACTCGAACTATATTGCCGCGTGTTACAGCCCGGCGCGGCGCGGCGCCATCTTGATTTAAGCAAAAAGTTTGACACTTCGTATCAAAGACTAGAATGTATATATTATTATTAGACTATATTATTAGACTAGCTGTGCGGTACATAGATATTAGGCACTAAGTTACGGTTAATTGACTGCAACTCATTTACTCGACAGCGACAGAAGGAGTTGCCATGACAATACCCGCGAATGTTAAATTTGACAAACTAACACGAAATTGTTCATTGTGACCGACTTAGCATCGATAAAACATAGTCATTATTTGTGCACATATTATCCAATTGAGTTGAAGTTATTTTAGTTAGTAGGTAACTATTATTATTTATTGACTTTCTTCCAAAGTGGTAATTGTTGTGAATGAAAACTAATACAAACAAAACAGCCGTTTCAATATTACCACCTCGCTTAAACTTAACTAGACCTTAGACGTCACTCCCGCGTTATGTGGCACAATTTTACTTCTAAACAGCCCGTCTAAATAAAGTATTTGCTTTGAATTTTGATTGACGGTTTTTAGGTTATGTGTGTGATATTTTAATTCAATATGTGTTCAAATTGTAATTTCCAGAATCGTAACTAATGGCAAGCGCAAAGAAATAAAATATGTAGTTATTACGGAAAAAAATTCAAACCTCATCCACAAAGAATAAAGTATTTCAATTGCTTTCACATAATATTCATATCGAGTATTTTTCAGTAGAAATTGAATAATATTTTACTCAATATTTGAATATTAATATGAGCTTTCTTGGTAATTTCTGAACAACTGTTACCGTATTTATCCCTATTGCAACAAATCCCCCCTCAAGAACCCCCCCCCGCACCTGAGATCCACGCCTGAAAATATTTTAGGTAATTGTACATTAGCATACAGCCACAAAATTAAATAAACGAACTCGCCGACTCACTGGCAAACCTGGGGTCGTTCGAGGCAGGATACCAGCTGGCGCCGCGCATGTCCCCGTAGTGGGGCAGGTCTGCGGGGGCACAGCCATACCCCTGGACTGGGGCGCCCCCGTACAGAGGCACCGCGTAGGGGTTGGCAGTCATGCCGCAGGAGGCCGCCGGGCCTAGCGGAGAATTTATGCTGCTTCCTGATGAGTTCGATCTGTGGAAGAAAAGAGGAGTAATGTTCAAGTATAGAAGTTCATATAATACGGGGACTATCCTGCCCGCACACACACCACTGCAACTCCTGTAAGTCAGGATTGACAGTGGCACACATATTCCGACACGGGGCAATGAAGCTCTGCGAGTCTCTGGGAATGTGAAGCTATATTTAACCCGCAACAAAATGGAGGCGGTATGGATATATGGAGGAGTTGGAAAATATATTATTAATATATACGAGTATATATACGAGTATATATAACTGGTGGCAGCATAAAGCTGAAGAACTCCAGCTGTTTGCCGATACCAACCAATCAGCTAAGTTTTTCGAGGGGCTGAAGGCTGTATTTGGCCCACGCTGTAAAAAGACTACCCCTTTATATTCCCGTGATAAGTCCAAGCGACTTACTGATCCCGGTGAAATACTAATTCGCTGGGCTGAGCACTTCAATGAAATACTTAATCCTGGCAGTCTGGAGGCAGATCTTGCGTATATTTCAACTATTGAGGACCTTCCTACTGTTGCAGATCTTGACAACCCGCCGTCTTTTTCGGAGTTTCTCAGTGCTGTCAACCGGCTGAAAAATGGCAAGTCGCCAGGGTCTGATAGTCTACCGGCTGAAGTATATAAATACGGGGGTCAGCATATAAAGAGCAAACTATTTGACTTAGTCACTCGCATATGGGAGAAGGAAGTGGTTCCACAGGACTGGAAGGATGCCTCTATGAGCAAACTGTATAAGGGCAAAGGCGAGCTCTCGGACTGTGGCTCATATAGAGGCATTGCATTACTTTCGGCAGCTGGTAAAATCTTGGCACACATTATCAACAAACGTCTGAATACGCTGGCTGAAAGCTTCCTGCCGGAGAGTCAATGTGGTTTCCGTCCCTACAGAGGTACGGTTGATGCCATCTTTGTTGTCAAGCAACTTCAAGAAAAAAGTCTTGAACAACACCGTGATCTCAATATGTGCTTTGTCGACCTTGAAAAAGCCTTTGACCGCGTTCCGAGAGTCGCCTTGTGGAAGGTTCTTGAGAAAATTGGTTGTCCTGTGAAGCTCATTACATTGATACGCCAATTCCATGAGGGTATGAAAGCCCGCGTACGACATGAAAATGAGTTCACAGCCCAATTCCCGGTTACAAGCGGTGTCAAACAAGGCTGCGTTATGGCTCCAACATTATTTGCCATCTACTTCGCTGTGGTAATGAAAGACGCGCTGAGAGACTGTAATAATCATATCACTCTCAACGTTAGAACTGATAGAAGCGTCTTTGACTTGGCCCGTTTCAAGGCCAAGCGTAAGCTTCAGAAGGTTCTCGTGCTCGAGATCCTATATGCTGACGACGTTTGTCTTATGGCTGACAGCCCAGAATCCCTACAGCAATACTTAGATAACCTTGCTGGTTCCTGTCGAAAGTTTGGCCTAGTGATTAGTTCCTCAAAAACCCAGGTCTTAAAACAGCCTGCCAGAGGTGGCTCCCCGGATAACAGAGCCATTTGCCTAAATGGTAGTCCCCTCAATGAAGTGACATCATTTCGCTACCTTGGAAGTATTCTTCGTAGTGATAATCGCCTTGAGACCGAACTCTCGGCGCGAATCGCCAATGCTGCAGCAGCTTTTGGTAAGCTGAATCTGCGGGTGTGGAAATCTCATGATCTCGGGCTACATACTAAAACTGCCGTATACAGGGCCATAATTCTGCCTCTACTTCTGTACGCCTCTGAGACATGGTGTCTTTATAAAGATGATATTCGACGCCTTGATACATTTCACATGAGATGTCTCAGGACCATTCTACGGATACGCTGGCAAGATCGTGTGCCGAACTCGGAGGTTCTTCGTCGCACCAAACTGACTGGCATGGAAAGCCTGCTCATGAAGGGCCAGCTGCGTTGGTGTGGACACCTTGTCCGCATGGACTCCTTTAGATTGCCTAAACAAGTTTTCTATTCAGAGCTTGAGTGTGGAAATCGCAAACGCGGAGGCCAGTATTTGCGTTACAAGGACGTCCTCAAACGTCATCTTACTGCTTGTGGCTTGTCATGCAGTTCGTGGGAGGAGCTTGCGATACACAGACCGGAGTGGCGAAAGGCTTCAAAGATTGGTGTAGAGGACTATGACCGCCTCCGCCTTAAAGACCGTGACACTAAACGCGAACTCCGAAAGACGCGGCCTAAGCCCTCCTACAATTACACTTATAATTCTAGCGGACAGCTCTACTGTCCAACTTGTGATCGAGTGTTTGTGAACAAGTTGGGTTTCACGAGTCATCTACGCGCGCATGCCAGAAATAATAATTGACAGGGTGTCGCCGTTGACGGATGCGTCAAGGAGGACATCATCATATATACGAGTATATATTATGGAAGTGGTCGCAAAATTGGGCTGTTGTGGGGTTGGGGTTGGCTGCAGGCCATTGATGAGTCATGGCTTATAACGCGTTAAACTATTCACGCTAACAAAAGTTAATTGAATTTTATTTCGCGCTATACTATACATACATACGACGTATTAGTCGCTGAAGATGTTCCATTTGCATAATTCTTAATTTAACCACAGCCAGCAGGAACAATATCACTCCAAAATCTCTACCTTAAAACTACTAGGTATGCTCTATCTGATAAAATCTAATACGAATTCAATTCAATATTATAATCGTTGCAGAGGTTGTTATAATTCTGATCAAATCACCAAGATTTTGAAAATATTCTATAATGTCTTATGAGTATTTAAATTATGCGTGATTAGAAATTACTGCTATAATATTTAAATCGATTTATAACAATCGATTAAAACAGAACCCCAGAGTACTAAAGTAGAGCATAAAGGAGCGATTATCGCCAAAAATAATGCGGTTTAGAAAAAATCATAATAGATATGACCCAAAAACGCCACCCACAGCTACTGTCAGTCAGTAGGCGCCAACACGTCATTCAAACAATACCCGGCTTATCTGCTTAATCCTTATTTACACAATTTTAATCTCCTCGCTTTCACCAAAACTCACACGCAACCCTTAACGACTTTCAAACCTCGTTTTAAACCTTAACTGTACAATAATAAAGCTTAAAATCGAATTAATCGAGTATAAAGTTACCCGAAATGCAGGACTCCCTAACGCCGCCATTACGATGTTTGGCTTGACAAATTGAGTTTTGACAGGGCGGGAAAACGGCGCGAAACGTTTTAGCCGGGCTCTTGTTAATTGGGGATAATTTTAATTCAATTTCTACTGTTATCTTTGAGTTTCGATTAAATTTTTAATGGGTTTTCATTTTAATTTAATTTGCAAGTCTTTGCGTTGAATTTATGTTTAATTTTTTTGTAATGTGTAGGTACCAAATTTTTCGTTTTGGAATTTTGAAATCTTTTGAATTTTACCCTATATCTCTTCATAGGCATAGGTATATCTACTTATGTCGATGTTGTAAAGAAAATTATTATTATTAGGCATATTTGCTTTGAACTTTTCTTAACAATTCTATGTGTGCTTTTACATAAAAGGAATGAAGTTGAAATGCAGCCCTGAAAAATATTATTTAATCAAGCCAAAGCATATATGTGTATAAAATGTATAATTGCAATTACGTATTAGAAAAAAAGCTAACTATTTACGATTTCGTAGGAAAAAAAAGTTTTTCAATTAAAAAATCCTACCTGTCTACTGATAGCTGAGCATAGTCAATGAAATCATCGGACACCTTAATGCTCGCGTCACAAAATGCTGGGCGGTGGGCCCTGTGGATGAAAGGCGTTCGTTTAGAAACTAGGCATTAAAAATTCTATCAAAATCGGGCCAGCAAAGGGAAATAAACCTGCTTTGGCTTAATAAACTAATTCATTAACTAACTTAGATGCACAAACTACCTAGGTATAATGTGTGTTTCTTATTTTATGTCAGGTTTCTTTATCGTGGCTTCGAGATCAATGAAGCTGTTATATAGATTTTTTATTCATTTGTATGTAAAAAATGAAATATGTCTAAAACAGATTTTTTAGTAGAAATCGTATTTCAGAGTTCCAACCTCCATTGAATTTTGACTGATTGAGGATTTTGATAGCAATTATTGAAATCCTATTATTGATAAGATCTTCCTCAAAATAACAGTTTAACAAATGCAAATAAACGTGGCTGATTTGATTTAAATCATGTAACTCTGGCAGGGTAGCCATTATGTAATAACTTACGCCGCAAGTGTATAAATAAATACCAATCAATTTTATATATCTACATATTATTTATAGCGGAAATATGTAATGTTATTCTAACACTTGTGCTACGGACTGTTCACTGTACAAATACTGACATGCAATGTTTAATTTATAATGTCCAGTGGCATCGTCACCCTGACCTAAAATACAAGTATCTAACAAAAAAAAAAAAATTTGTCTTTAAATAACTACTTACAGAAGGTAGGTATCTAAATAACGCATAATCACAATCGTAAGCTTAAAATTCGCTAAATGTTTACTGGAATGTCAGCTAAACTAAACTACCAAAACATTGGAGTCGATTGAGAGACAAGCCAAGAGGCTGATAGGCAACGACACCCTGTCGAGTCTCGGCTTCAGAGCCTTGAACATCGGCGTGAGGTTGCCTGATTATCAGCTTTCTATCGGATGCATTTTGGAGAGTGTGCAGCGGAATTACATAATTTGATTCCCTCCTCCCCATTCCATCATCGGACAACCAGAGACACGGCAAAACGCCACCCATTTATGGTAGACGTTCCCAAAACGCGTAACAACAGTATTAGGCCAACAAATGTTCCGTCCCTCCCTTCGCTCCCATTTTGTTATAAAATAAAATCAATTTTTAAGGTCAACTACAACAACTAGGTAACTCCGACAAATCCGACAGAAGACTTGTGGTTGGTCACTCATAATAAGTTTCTTAGTCGGCTACTCGCCCACTGCGCCATGGAAGCTGTTGTTTTATATTGTTTTATAACTTCCTAAACCAATTTCAGGAGTGATAGAGCCACGCTGTAGACACTTTTGTCTATAGCATGTATGGGCCGGCTCGTCCGGGTCATTAGCACTGTCTCACAGAAAACCGGCGTAAAGTAGCAGCTTGCTGCTGCGTTTCGTATGGTGAGTGAGATATCCGGAGGCCCAAATTCCCCTTACCTTCCCAATCCCTTACTTATTCCTTTCCTTTAAGGTCGGCAACGCGCCCATGATTATTTTTGTGTTGTGGGCGTACATGGGCGGTGGATATCACTTACCATCAGGTGACCCACTTGCTCGTTTGCCGGCCTATACTATAAAAAAAATCGTTCGCACAATCATACTTACTAATATTATAAATGTGAATGTAAGTTTTTTTGTTACGCTTTCACGCGAAAACTACTTAACCGATCATCATGAAACTTTGTACACATATTCTTGGAGGTTTAAGAAGTAACATAGGTTACTTTTTATGAAAAAAAAACTTGTTTGTTTGTTACGCTTTCACACTTAAATCACTGAACCGATTTTTATGTAGAAATAGATGGGACCCTGGAGACGATTATAGGCTACGTTTTATTTCGGAAAAGTCTATTCACGCGGGCGGCGCCGCGAGCAACAGCTAGTAGTTAAATAAAATTATTAAATTTGTGTAAACAATATCATCAGAATGTAGATCCGGTTGTAATGCAAATAATTCTGATAATTCGATGAGTTTTTTAGTGCTTGTATGAATCATAAACTAGTTTTTTATAACCTCCCGCATATATAATTCAATTCATTCTTGCGCGTCTTGCTATATGTATGTGTTTATATAGATACAGTGCCATAACATGACTGCCTCGGTGGCACAGTTGTAATGCGTACACGTTACGACTGACGCTGAGGTCTCGGTTTCGATCCCCGGATCAGGTAAAAGTTATATTGGGTTTTTTCTATTACGAAATCAGTATCAACCCAAAGTCTGGAATTCGTGCCCGGTGTGGCGATAGGCTCTCCCCCTATCATATAAGGGACAGAGATACACTCGGCGAAATGTGGGTGTACTGGTTACACCTCTGCCTACTCCTTCGGGGAATACAGGCGTGAGTGCATATGTCATGTCATGATAAGTGTGTGACACTTATTTCTTTTTTATGACAAGACGAGCAGGTCTCTGGCCTGGTGGTAAGCGCCACGCCTGCCCATAAACAGAAGCAACGCCAAACAGAACTTTAAATTATAAAGCACTCCATGGCACTGAACTGCGCTTGTCACCTCGAGACGTAAGTTGTTAAGTCTCATATTGCCCAGTAATTTCAGTGGCTGCAATTTCCTTCAAACCGGAACACATCAGTGCTTATACATTGCTGCTTGACGGAAGAAATAGACATACGCACTCACGCCTGTAATCCCCGAAGGGGTAGGCATTGGTATAACCAGTACACCCACATTTCGTCAAGCCTATTTTCGTCGCATGATGTAATAGGGGGCGAGCCTATCGCCATACCGGGCACAATTCCAGACTCCGGGCTGATACTGAGCAATTCGTAATAGAAAAACCCAATGTCACTTTTACACGACCCGGGGATCGAACTGCGCCACCTAGGCAGTAATTTTACAATAGCTATCTATCTATTCACTGCATCGTTTTTTAATACCTAAAACATTTACAGACGCGGGAACATTCATAAAATCAAGCGCGACTAAACTATTCATATTTTTTTTCTTTACCAGCTGAAAAAGAATTAAGTTCTCTATTTTATGTTTGTAACATAAATATTTCAAGACTATGTTTCTAATACCTATACCGAAATGGAATTTTATTTTTCTACGAACGATAATAATTCTAACGTGGAATCTGAGCCAACTATAAATGTAAGTATAATAATAATAATAACACTAGCCCTGTATTATACACGTCCCACTGCTGGGCACGGGCCTTCTCTACTGAATGAGAGGGGTTAGGCCGTAGTCCACCACGCTGGCCTAATGCGGATTGGCAGACTTCACATACCTTCGAAATTCTTATGGAGAACTTCTCAGGTATGTAGGTTTCCTCACGATGTTTCCTTCACCGATAAAGCAAGTGATAATTAACAATTAATATACACGTAACTTAGAAAAGCCAGAGGTGTATGCTCTTGGGGCAGATTTCGAACCTGCGACTTTCGTCTCGACAGTCCATACCACTCCCACCTTAGCTATCACTGCTATAAGTAAATGTAAGTATACCTATAAAGATATTTATTTATTCTACTGCACAAAAGCTAAGTCGAAATTAGCATATTTATTTGCTACGGTTAACTTTCATTAGTGACAAATAGCTCTACTTAACTATTTATTAAGATTTAAATAAGCAGAGTTAAAGGCATAACAGCTGTTTGTAAGCATCAACTTCTGTAATTTCTAAAAGTTTGTTTTAATATAATACATGTAATAAATTCATACAATACGCCTTTTAGGCAAAATATAAGCTTGTGAATAATATATTGGTATATCTGCTGAGCTTTTAAGGTAAAACAAGTTAAGGTAAACTCTGCCTAAACGATTTCATAGAATCTACAAGAAAACCAACATCCGACGGAGCGGTTAGGATAGCGCATTTTGTTAATCAGTAGAGTATATTCAAATGATTATATTATAGAAGTAATTCCATTACATAATAGACAAGAATTTATTTGTCCAATGGAGAACTGCATGTGCCGCCGCGCCGTACACATGTACAAAATATTTTAATTCCCTTTTCGTTTAGATACGCCCCATAAAATAAAGAAAGGATGTGTGTAAATCAATAAATTTATGGTCTTTGCACTGTTTTGTAGATCAGCTAAACATATAATAACACATATAATAACATCTATTTTAAACATATTTTGTGTAAAGAAATTGGATTAAAAATCTAATTAGAAATATTATTTTGCTCTACCGAAATAATGATCACTAAAATAAAATGTTCGTGGGGTGTTTTTACATAATTCAATGTTCAAATTAATCAATAAATCGTCAAAATATTAATTTATATTCAATCTTGTTATTAATTATGAATACTTACTCAAAAAATTGAAAAAAAATGGAATTTTGCTAAGTTGTTTTAAATTAGATATTGGTCAAGAGCCAGTACCGAATACCTATATCCAATTAGGTAAATAAAATATTGGCCATAGAATAAATAATTTAAGCACTATTATAATAATGTATTATTGATATAATAAGATATTATAATATATTTTTATAATAAATCTTTTTTTTTCCGTAGTTCCGCATCATTCCAAATAGTATTAACGAACAAATTGTAAGCTCTACCTAAGATAATAATATATTATAAATGTTATATTTAAAAATGTAAGAAAACACATTTAAAATAAAGAACATAATAATAGTAATAATCACCCTGTTTTATATTGTCCTACTGTTGGCCACAGGCCTTCTGTGTTTGTGTATTTCTTTAAAATACTTAGTTTTAATTTAATATCCCGTCATAATGAATAAATGTAGGTAATATATATGTAATCCTGATTATGGTCTATTCCTATTATTTTTTATCTTTTTCCCAAATTTATAAACTGGTTATTTTGTTATAAATGTTACAATAAAACAAAAAACATATACCTGCATGTTGAGTAACTTTGCCATGACTAAGTTTCCGCATAATTTGTAAATAAATTTAACTGTATTTAAATAAATACTTTTACATCGTATAAGTTTATTTTTTTGATTCCAGCAAAATCTAGGAGGTATATATTGAACGCAACGTTTTTATGAAGTGGGTATAGATTGGATTTCGGATACCTATCAGATACCTACTATCGACACTAAACACGACACGAAATTGATGTAATATAAAAAAAATATTAAAATTAAAATCCTATTAGTCATTCAAAGATAACATTAGAAAATTAATTACGGATTTATGAACGTCAAATTAAAAATATACCTATTAAATTAAATTCTACGGATGAATAAACTTATTTTCCTTAATAAATTAAAAACATAATTGTGTTCCTGTATTATTTTAATTCTATTTTTGTCACTTTTTTATTAAAGAAATATTTTTTTAGTTATTATTAAAACAACGCGAAAAAGGGCTTTAATTTGGGCACAAGGATTGAATAACTTTAAAATATAAGTAGGTGCAAGTAAATATGCCACCGTAACATAATACAACTAATACCGAAAAGATTTAAAAAAATAACTTTAAAAAATTTATTGACCGTAGCTCCGCTTAATTTTAAAACATTTTTTTTATGTTTATTTTATTAATTTTTTTTTTCGTTAATAATGTTCGGCATTTGAACGCGCACATGTCATAACACATGTATATTCACTACATACAGTACATACTAGGTATGTATGTACATGTATACCGCACTTCACTACCACATAATGTCCCGTGTGACACTGAATATTTTACAAGATAATTGTATTCAGATGTAAGCACTGAGCGCGCCATGGTTACGGACTATACTATAAAAAACGCCTCGGATAGTGTCGCGAATTAGTTACTATTAACTTCTTATTAATGAATGGTTAATCGCAAAGTTATTTAAGAGCCGCCGCTAAAGTGTCGCAAAGTGTAGTTCACATATTCGCAAGTGACCGTCACTTGACCGCGCCACAACATACCTGCACAAACAAACGTCACCGAACTATATCCTTCGACTACGAGCGCCGCTCAAGCACTCTTGTCGGGACCTTCTCCACTCGAAAAATCAGCGGGTGGGTCCTCCCCCCCCGGATCGATCGACGCACCTGTACGGCGACGGCGGGTTGTTGGCCAGCTCGAGCTTGCGGTACTCCTCTATCGGCGAAAGTATGTCCGTGACCGAGAACGGTGTCGAATGCTGGAGGTGCAGCTGTGACAAGTTCTGCTGCAGCAGCGCCGACTTCGGCGACAGGCTCATCGCCAGCTCGGCAGCGCTCAGCTCCGGCAGAGCCTCCGCCGGACACGGCGAGTAGCCGCCGCCCTCCGCGGACATCCGACCGGCCGACACTCGACGCCACTCGACGGCTCAGGCTCTAGTGGCTCTCGGGACGAGAGTGGCGGCCGGAGCCCCGGGGCCGGCGGCTGGTGACGGCCCCGCCCCTCCGGCGCGCGTTCCTGATTGGTGAGGGGGCCAGGCCGCGCACGCCGGCTGCGCTGTCGGTAAGGGGCGCAGTCTCGGCGCGGTGGGGCGCTCTCTCCGACGCGACGGCTGCGACTCCGCCGCTCGAACGCTCCGCCACTACGCGCCTACTGTTTCTATCCTTATATTTATATTTTTTTACGCGTCGCACCACGCCGTGCCACGCCGCACTGTGTCGCGCCGCGAAGATGTATCTTCGTTGTGATATTTACAATACTACTGAAAAGTGTTGCACAATCATATACTGTTATTAATATATTACTTATTGGCTCTTGACAAAAGGACAGTTTAAAACTAATGGATATAACTTTAAGCGTCTCTACAATTTAATTTTACATCATAAACATATACTTATTCTTGATTTCGTCTTTAAACTTACTTCACGTTCATACTTGCCTCGAACTTATGCAGTGTGATGTAAAGTCAATGTAGAGACACTATTAGGATGTTTGCAAACTAACTTTTTATTAAATAATGTGTAGTTTACTTGGTGAAGTTTTACTATAGATAAGTTTAAGGGCCTATTTCACAATGTCAGTTTACATATATCTGCCAGATAACGTAATAGATTTAGGCAAGACAATTTAGGAAGTATCTATTTCATATATTCCTCTACGTGTATTGGCAGCATGTTAATTTTGCCGTCGGTGTCTTAATTTGTATTTACGTTTACTTGGACTTAGTGAAACAGGCCCTAAATGAATAGAAAACAAGTGACTTATATAACTAAAGCCGTGCCTACTATACCTGATGGTAAGTGCAATACCGTCAAGTGAAAATCAAGTGTGAAAAATGTAGTCGGCTACTTTACTTGACAGCCTCCGTGGCCTTGTAGGCGAATAGCCGGCTGCGAAGCGAGAGCCCGTGGGTTCGATTCCCGCATTTAGACAAATGTTTGTGTGATCCACAAATGTTTGTTTCAGGTCTGGGTGTTGTGGGACCGCAAGTCCTTCGTAGTTCCTGATACCTACGAGCTAACTTAGTGTGGGGTCAGGACTATGTGTGTGACTGTTGGGTGTATTATATTATTAATAATAATACTAATCCTGAATTATATACGTCCCACTGCTGAGCACGGGCCTCCTCTACTGAATGAGAGGGGTAAGGCTTTAGTCCACCACGCTGGCCTAATGCGGGTTGGCAGACTTCACATACCGTTGAAATTCTTATGAAGAACTTCTCAGGTATGCAGGTTTCCTCACGATGTTTCCTTCACCATTACAGCAAGTGATAATTAAAAATTAATACACACATAACTTAGAAAAGAGAGGTGTATGCACTTGGGGCTGGTTTCGAACTTGCCACTTTTGTCTCGACAGTCCATACCACTCCCCGCTGAGCTATCACTGCTCATTATCAGTCATTATCATGACTGCTGTATTATTAGCATTTCCAGAGTCTCGCCGAGCTTCACTGCTCGGTGTCAACAAAAATGCCATTATCGATCCTGAAGGCCAATTCTCGTAATTTTAAATGTTCAAAATATCATTCCGATCTAGTCTCAGCGTCAAGAAAGTTGCAAATGGCATTCTCTTAAACCAATAATCAACGTCAAATGTGAACATAGATCATAATGAGACTGAATGTAGAATAAAAGTTGACTGAAGCCAAAACGGTATAATGCTACTGGTAATGCTAGGTGCATTTGACGGTGATTATTGGTAGAGAATGCCATTTGCAACTTTCTTGACGCTGAGACTAGATCGGAATGATATTTTGAACATTTAAAATTAAGAGAATTGGCCATCTGGTGCACAGGAGTTACAGTGGCGGGTGTGTGGGCGGGATAGTCTCCTACTGCTGTATTATATTATTATTAATATGTGCGTCCACACTTCCGCCACGCCAATAGTGTGTCACAAACACTTGTTACGCTAATGTGGACAGATGTGCACAAGCATATGCACTATGTCATTCTGCCGTGACTTAACAAGGTGATTTACAAGGTGGTAGATCCCTCGTATGCGAGTGGCCGTCTTTATTGGTACCACCGCTTTATCTATTTCTGCCAAGCAGCAGTGCGTAAGCACCGTTGTGTTCCGGTTTTTAAGACTTTGAAGCCAGTGAAATTGCTGGGTATTATGTGACTTAACGTCTTATGTCTCGGGGTGACGAGCGCAGTTCAGTGTCAAGCTGTGAAAAGCTGAAAAAAAAACGCATAAATTGACTTACCTATATAAAATTCTGTAGCTTTTCTCCTAATTATTGTTAGAGTAGTGTATATAAAAACATATACGTAGATATTATGTTCAAAGCAAAGCATTTGTTAAATGGTAGAGCCGTGATGTATACTGGCTCACTCGGATTGATACTTGTTACCAGTATCTCACAAACAACCGACATGAAGTAGCAGCTTGCTGTTGCGTTTTACGCTGAGTGAGATATTATACATCCCATCAGATGACCCACTTGCTCGATTACTTGCTTCTCTTCATCCACCTGCCCTTATCCCACGCACAGTGGGGTCGGCACGACATGCTTTTTACCACACGTTACATAAAAATTTGGCTTGTAGTTTTTAGGACCGCCCGCTTGCCTGACTTCAACCCCTCTGGGGAGCTAATTTGGATATATTATAATAATTGAAATAAAACTAGTTTATACGGATTTTATCGCGATTTAATTTTTATTTTAGTCCCGACGTTTCACAAGAACAGGCTGTAGGTATATAATATAGATTGTGACTGTGGGCTCTCCTATATCGGGCAAACTAAAAGAAGCATAGGGACCCGCGTAAAAGAACACGTAGCTGATGTTAAAAACCAACACTCTATGAAGTCTGCAGTTGCTGAACATTCAGACGAAGGCCCCAAACATTACCTTAGATTTGACAAAGCACTGATTCCTACCTAGGATGATTCGCGAGGCTATTGAAATTAAGAAACACCCAAATTTCAATAGGGAAGATGTTTGGAAGCTTGCACAAGCCTGGGATCCAATTATACCTACATCTAATTAAATCGGAACCCAAAAAACCAACTGCCAGACCTCAAGACACTGTGAGCTCTTTCTGCGTGGATCGGACTAGTGTCAACTAACTTTTTAAATAAAAAAAAAATGTATAATTTTATAGGCTATGTAACATTAACTTTTCAAGACGACCTACACTTCAGTCTCTCCCGTGACAACGAAGGCTGAAAGCTTTCGAAACGTCGGGCCTAAAATAAAAATTAAACCGCGATAAAATCCGTGTAAACTAGTTTTATTTCAATGTGTAATATTCGCCTTCTAGTAATAGGTGCTAAAAGAAATAAATAAAGGGTGACGAAAGGTATCTAAGGTAGGTAGAGGGTGGGGGAAGGGAATAACTTCAACCCGGCCAAAATATTTTGCGCGTAATGTATGCAAATTGTAGTTCACAGGTGACAGTGTTTTGTGGATGCCGCGAGTGGCCAGTTTGTGGCGAACGTTACACCTTCCTACAGAGCCGGCTCTACCTATTATGGTAGAGCCGGCCGGAGGCGAACGGAGGTACAGAAATCGCCCTAATGCGTTCGCACACACTACGAGACTTCAAAGATAAGATATTGAGCCGCTCACTCCTTAAAAAATTGGCTGTACATAGTTCTCTTTTTTATATATTATATCATTTAATATTGACTGCTCTATTGGCGCAATATTAGTATGTAAGGGAATATTGTCATTTAGATTTTTTTTATTATTAATTATTTAATTTTGTTTTTTTTTTAATGTGAGTGCGAGTGCTATGTATATCTGGTATACTCTTGGCTATCTCTTGAAAGGGCCAATCCAGGAATTTATGTACATTACACTCGCATAATTTCTGTTAAACAATGTCTGGACATTAAAAGAGGCCATAACCCATGAGTTTGTTTCGGCAAAACTCATGGCTAACGCCGAAATGCCGTCGTAAATTTAATGTAGCATAAACAATTATTGACATGTAAAACGTAGAGGGAGTATAACTGTAAAAGTGATATTTATGCTCCAATTTACACAATAAATGATTTGAATTTGAATTTGGATAGGTTTGTGAATATTGTTGCAAAAGTTACGTAACGTTTTTCTAGGTGGTAGGCCCGTCATATATGAGGCCGTCTGGGTTGGTACCACTGTGCTGTCTATTTCTGCCGCCAACCAGCTGTATACCTATAATCACTATTGTTTCGGTTTAAAGAACATAGAAGCCAGTGAAATTACTGCACTCTCGAGGTGAGGAGCGGTATCAAATGCCATGCGATGTTTTGTAAGTCAAGGTCTGTGTGATGTTGCACGCTTATCATCAGTCGAGCGACCTGCTCGTTTCATCATTCAAGCTAATAAAAATATGTTGGGACAAATGGCACCATATTTAGAGCATTGGATAAGAAGGCGGTGGCATTTGGACCTCCGGAAGTCTCACTCACTGTATGTTTTTTAATAATAGATCTTTGCCTATGAAGTTTGCTGTTCTGCATTAAGTAGGTACCTACTGGCCATTATAAATATTTTTTTTATATTTTTGTTTGGCTATGGATTCCAATTATAAATGAATTTTATTTTATTGTCCTAGCTGCTCCTGCAGGACGATGTGCGACCCCATACTGCACAACAGACGATCTCCAAGCTACAAGAGCTGGGGCTGATCCGCGGTAGGTAGGTAATCACCAGACCTTGCGGCTACAGACTTATACTTTTTCCACAATTTGGACAATTTTTTGGCGGGGAAATAATTAAATACCCGAGAGGCAGTACATAATGTCTTTAAAGAGTTTGTAGCCTCCCGTCCAGCTGATTTCTTCACGAAAGGGATCGATAAATTGCCACTGAGCTAGCAAAGATGTATCGATAGCATGGGTGGGTACTTTGTTTAATAGTAATAAAACAATGGAAAAAAATACGTAGGTAATATAGTTTTTTCGTACAGAACAGCAGTTTCATAAGTAAAGACCTAATATTAATGACAGAAACAATGTAAAATTAAAAAAACGTTTATGATTAAATAACTATTTTAGTTTTACTTTTATTCCCATTGCTTTCATATGTTTATTACGTACAAAACACTATTCCTTAAAATAAAGGTGCGAGTTCCACCGTAGTTCCACCACGGTTGGTACCACGCTTTGTTTATTTCTGCCGCCAAGCATTAGAGTGGAGGTAAGTACTGTTGTGTGTCGTTTGAAGGACATTTGACATCTATGTCTCAGGGTGACAAACCCAGTCTAAAGCCATGCAGTGCTTTGTAATTCAAAGTTCTGTGTGGACGTTACCACGTACGACCTGGTCGTCATTCAAACTTATAAAAGAAATACGAAATATTACCAATATTACCTATTTTTTACCAAGTAGTCGAAAGCCGTAGATAGCTTGGTTGCAGTCTCAGGTCAATATAAACTCTCGTGAATTATCAAATAAAAAAACTAAATCACAGATACATAGACACGAAAGGGTTCAAACTTTAACACTCCTCTTTTTTTATAGTATAGGCCGGCAAACGAGCAAGTGGGTCACCTGATGGTAAGTGATCTCCACCGCCCATGTACGCCCACAATACTAAAATAATCAAGGGCGCGTCGCCGACCTTAAAGGAAAGGGATTGGGAAGGGGAGAGGAATTTGGGTCTCCGGATATCTCACTCACCGTATACGAAACGCAGCAGCAAGCTGCTACTTTACGCCAGTTTTCTGTGAGACAGTGGTAACGACCCGGACGAGCCAGCCCATTCATGCTGTAGACAGAACTGTCTACTCTTTTTTCGGGGATTAAAAAGGGAGGTAGGTACTCGTATACCGGGTATAGAAAAATACAATCAACACATTTATTTGACACTTTATTTTATAAGTTTAATTTTCTTATTAAAATAATCGCTTTACAAGAACTTATTGACTTCCAATGTGATAATACACGAATATTTGATTATATTATCATTTCAACAAAAATATACACAAGAAAACGTTTTGACTATGTCAAATTTAAATAATATTTTTATTAGATTGTTTTCTAAACATCGGAAATGCTTGAATATGTTATACACGTAGAGAAAACACGTCACGCGGTCACGCGGGCAGTACAATATAAGATCCTAAATGCCTGTATCACAATGTCCAGTTTCAATTTGAAACTAAATAACGAATTAAACAGATATTTTACGTTTTCATAATTTTATATATTGCAGTCTTATATTTAATTTGATGAATAATATACAGGAAGCCTCCACACGCTTCAGGATCCTGCGCTTCTGGCCGGAGTTAGGCTGGCTAGACATCTAGCTGGCATACACTTCACATACAATGGCCCGACATTTCACGGGCTAAATGCGGCGAAAATGAGCCCACAATCAAGACCAAGATCAAGAAGAGTAACATTAACACTGGGTGGATGTGGCCACCCGACTATGATATATTATATTTTATACTTATAATAATATAATAATACTAGCCCAGTATTATACATGTCCCACTGCTGGGCACGGGCCTCCTCTACTGAATGAGAGGGGTTAGGCCTTAGTCCACCACGCTGGCCTAATGCGGGTTGGAAGACTTCACAACAACACAATACTTACTTATATGTTTTAACTTTTTTTGTGATATGGATCTTGGGTCTGCAATAAATATTTATTATTATTATTAACTTGGACATTATGAACCATGCGCTATATTATAAAAATACAAAAATCACAGAAATTACAATCTACAAAACTACCCATATATTGTTTTATTTCCTGACACAGTATTGTCACACAAATTTATAATATATATTTACAAGCTCACGCACACATTGCAAGGTGAGCACATGTGAGTTAAATGATCTATATCATACAACAATAAGTGGGTAGACGGTAGATACTGGCTGAACCAGGAAATTATAATACAATATTCATTTTTTTTTTTTTTTATTAGTTTGAATGACAAGACGAGCAGGTCGCTCGCCTGATGGTAAGCGCCACGCCTGCCCATAAACAGAAGCAACGCCACACAGAACTTTAAATAAAGCACTGCATGACACTGGACTGCGCTCGTCACCCCGAGACATAAGGTGTTAAGTCTCATAATGCCCAGTAATTACACTGGCTTCAATGTCCTTCACACCGGAACACAACAGTGCTTATACACTGTTACTTGGCGGCAGAAATAGACAAAGCAGTGGTACCAACCCAGCCGGTCTCTCGCAAACGAGAGACCTACCACCTTATAAAGAAGAATATATGAATACAACGATGGTGTATACAATAGATTGATACAAACACTTTAATGTATACTACTAGACGGGCTGTTTAGAAGTAAAATTGTGTCACATAGCGCGGGAGTTTGACAGCTCACAAACAGGGAGCGCGATAGGAGTTCTAGTTGAGAGTAGGTAAGCGAGATGGTAATATTGAGTTACGGTCAATTGACCACAACTAAGTGGTACAATTTCTATGTACCGCGCAGCTTGTCTAGTAGTACATATACATTAAAACCTTTGTATTGATATAAATAATTTTATTTTAATTATGTAAATAGATGCCGGAAATCCACCTTAATAATTTGTAAGCGAATCCTTCAAACTCGGTGGCGCAGTTGCAACACGTACGCGTTACGACTGAGGCTGATGCTGAGGTCTCGGGTTCGATTCCCGGGTCGGGTAAAAGTGATATCGGGTTTTACTATAACGAAATGCTCAGTATCTGCCCGGAGTCTGGAATTGTGCCCGGTGTGGCGATAAGCGCGCCCCCTATCACATAAATAAGCTCTGCGAAATATGGGTGTACTAGTTACACCTCTGCCTACCCCTTCGGGGATTACAGGCGTGCGTGCGTAAGTATGTACCTTCAAACTGTATTCCGACTGGCTCTTTTGTAATACCTATTCGGAGAATCAAACTATGATCATTTATTGAAAATGCACGTAAGTCAACAGATGTGAATAGAGACAATACAATACAATACGCACTCACGCCTGTAATCAATAGCCAGAGGTATAACCAGTACACCCACATTTCGCCGAGCGTATCTCCGTCCCACGATGTGATAGGGGGCGAGCCTATCGCCATACCGGGCACAAATTCCAGACTCTGGGCTGATACTGAGCTTTTCGTAACAGAAAAACCCAGTATCTCTTTTACCCAACCCGGAGATCGAACCCGAGACCTCAGCGCTAGCCTCAGTTGTAACGCGTACGCATTACAACTGCGACACCGAGGCAGTCAGTCAGTGAATAGAGACATATCTTTAATTATGACACTGAAAATCAATTACAATGGTATCTTACATTTATATTTTAGCAAACATAGACAGAGCTATGTCAGTTTCTACAACGTGTTTCAGAAAGGTGTGGTCATATTTAAGGATCGTTACATACACCTGACAGTGTGTTTTTACTGTTTGTTTACCAGATCTTATCAAATTTAGTCATTCTAAAGTTGCACGAAAATCTAAATCACTAACATCGATAAAACCGATCACATCACTATGAACTATTTGATTTTACATTACCTCTGCGCGCCTACTAATAACTTCATTTGTATCAGCTGTTTATAATTTAGTGTTGTCCAAAGTTGCATGTCGAATATCGACGTGTTACTCACTCAATAAAAAAGAAAATGCTTTATTTATGTCATAATAGCAGTGATAGCTCAGTGGGGAGTGGTATGGACTATCGAGACGAAAGTCGCAGGTTCGAAACCAGACCCAAAAGCATACACCTCGGACTTTTCTAAGTTACGTGTATATTAATTTGTAATTATCACTTGCTTTAACGGTGAAGGAAACATCGGGAGGAACCTACATACCTGAGTAGTTCTCGATAAGAATTTCGAAGGTATGTGAAGTTTGCCAATCCGCATTAGGCCGGCGTGGTGGACTAAGGCCTAACCCCTCTCATTCAGTAGAGAAGGCCCGTGCCCAGCCGTGGGACGTGTATAATACAGGGCTAGTATTATTATTATTATTTATTTATGGCATAGCAATGCAATCATGGATAGCGGGTGAATGCGGGCTGCTTAAGACCGAGATGGTTGGCGCCTACTTGAGGGAGGCTTACCTCCAATAATGGACGGCAACAGACTGAGCTATAATGCAATCGGATTTATGGATCTATGGGGGGTGAAACACTTATATCGTACACTATAAGTTGATTAAATTTGTCCACACCTTTCTGTAACACATTGTATATTATATTATTAAAATTTTACCTCTTCAACCATTGTAATTAACGGTATTTAACCTCCATGATGTAATAATACCCACACATATGCCAAATTTACCCCATAACTTGAGCAAAAGGTTCCACAAAGAGCCAATAAATTAAGGCGCTAACAAACTCATAACATCAGGTAAACATTTTCTTAATAACTGCCTTGTAACCCTGGTTGATTCTCTCAATCTTGGGCTTCAATTCATTTGCTTGCTGCTGGGCTGATTTGTCATTAGGAAAGAGCCGTAACGCTTGCTGGATGTCCTCCCAAGCTTCTTCGTACATCTCCAGACCGGAATACGCTACAGAACGGCGGTATAAGGATTTTATGTTGTCTGGATGTAGAGCTAAGGCCTTATTGCAAAGGTCTAAGGCACCTTTAAAATCACTATAGTACAGTTGGCAGTGCGCTAGGTTATTGTAGAGCTTTATCTGAAACAAATTTGTTAGGAATATTATCCATGGTAAATGCCAAACAAAATCGGCTCGAAGGACCAAAAATAAGTACAGTATGAGATAAGCACTACACAACTTATATTTCGTTTTATACATTACACCATTTGATAAATTAATGTCAATAGAATAATTATTATGGCCGAGAACATCAACGAACAAATGGAAGGGATAATTATGAAAATGGGAACAGGATGGAGAAATGGTCATCGAAATAAGATGACAAGAAACGTAACTCAAGCAAAAAAATGACCCCACCACTGTGTGCAAGGGGGCGGGGCTATAAAAGTTTCGGCAGCTTGTTCATTCATCAATTCAATGAAATAAAGTTGATTTTGAACATTCATTAATTTTTGTTGCATGTAAGTAAGTGGAGACATATTTTTGGCAGATTCATATGAGAGTTACCATTCTAGTTATAATATTTCGATGGAAATGGCCCCTATTTATACATCCATACTTTTCTTCCAAATTATTTCTGTAATTATTTTAGTTATACTGGCGCCTTGTCTGCTCAACTATTACTAGATGGGCTCTTTGGTAACGTGGCGTCATCCCTGAATTCACCACTGCAGAAAGTAAGTGGTTTAAAAAAAAGATTACCTTGACATCTGTCAGTTGTTTCACATTCTCCTCATCAATAGCCAGCGGGTCTATTGGCTCTATGGCAATAATCATCTTCAACGCTTTACTGAATCTGTTAAACGCTTCTACCATCTTATCTTGTTTTGCTAATATAACACCTCGCTCCTGAAAGAAAAAAAACAGTCAAGTGTGAGTCGGACTCGTGGACAGTGGGTTCTGTACCCACAATGTAAATTCCATATGATTTGTTATTTTAATTTTTTGTTAGTATATTATTACAAATTATGTTAAATCTTCATCCGGATACCTATTTCAGTTTAACAGATACAGCTCTCCAAAGGTAGGACAGACAGAACAACGCCACAGGTTCTGTTATAGGTTTAGATGGTAGCTTTTGAGTGTGGAACCCTAAATAATATTTTTTATTCTTATATTAAATAGAAGTGCCTCGGTGTGCGTACACAGTACAACTGTTGTGCTAAAGTCTCGGGTTCAATCCCCGGGTCGGGTAATAATCATATTGGGTTTATCTATCAGGAAATGCTCTGTATCAGCCGGAGTTTAAAATTGTGCCTGGTATGGCAATAGGCTCGCACATCTCATTAGAGACGATTGACCCACCTTCTCGTTTGCCTTATGCAATAAAAAAACCCAGAGTTCAACAGTGGAAACATAAATATTACAATACACTGTGTTTGTAGCGATAAGCAGCAATAGCTCTGCCGGGAGTGGTATGGACTGCTGGGATGAAATTCCCAGATTCAAAACCAGTCCTACGACATACACACACACCGACTTATACACTTCTGACTTTTCTTAGTTATTTATGTATTCATTGTTAATTATCAATTGCTATAACAGTGATGGAAACATCATGAGGAAACCAGCATAACTAATACTCAAAAAATAATCTAAGGTGTGTGAAGTCCGCCAACCTGCTATAAGCAGTAATGGAATAAGGCCTGACCCCTTTTATTTGTAGACGAAGCTCATGCCCAGCAGTGGGACAGTATAATACAAGGCTATTATTTTAAGTTTGCAGTATTTTGCCCCAAATGAACCATACTTATTCTAATAATAGTGTATTAACCTTATGATGTAATGAACATTCATACAGCCTCATCCAGCTCCAGTCACTGATCAGCTGCTCCTCTGTCAAGTCCTCCAGGTGAATCCTGCACGTGATCTTCATCACCATCGCGTCCTCCAAGTCTTTATACACAAGACTCGCCTCACAAATCTCGCCACAACACATTTGCTGTAGAATCAATTCTATGTCCTCATCCAAAAAGCAATCATTGTCCCCAATAATGATAGTACCATTAAAATTCGCACTAAATACTAAGCTATCAGGCTCTATTGTACAATCTCCATCGTTATCTACGCATTTAACGTCGCTTATTTTGATTTTACATCGAGACTCTTCGTATGGAACTAAACTATAATCACCGGGTTTAATAATTCTTTTACGTATTTCTCTATCACTTCTTGAACTAACAACGACCTCTTCGTACATTTTTGTGTTTGAGTGATTCGTGAGTCTTTTCAGAAGCGTTTTCTGCTAAATTATCAGTAATAAAATAGTTTATAAACACGATGATCTTCTTCTTCTTCTTTCTTTCTTTTATGGCTTTTGCGGCGTTGCCCTACCACAATTCTGCCAGTGTCACGTAGATATTACGAATCGAAAATAATACCGATTATGAAACAGAAAATATGTATTTTGACATATAGTTTCCAAGTTGACTTTAATATACAACCAAATAGACCTACAACAAAGAGAGACGAACAAATAAGTACAAGATAAACACCATATAGGTACTAAAATGTAGATATATAACATATAACCTTAGAGTTTGATACCATTAACCTTAACACACTTACATAAAAAGGGAATAACCGAGGGAAAGGTAAGAGAAAGGAGGGATTTCATACAGGTGTAAACACGATGATAGAAAATACAAGACTTTACGACAAACGAGCCCAATAAACAAGACAAATCAAAATGTCAAGTTAGTGATGCCAATGTATATTCTTAAAATAAGTACGATAACGTTACGTCAAAGGTAAGAAATTTAACGTAGAGGGCTAATACTTATTTATCACATCATGAAGTATTATAATCATCGAATTAAGATAACTAGAACGATAACTCTCATAAGAATCTGCCAAAAAAATATGGCTCCACTTAGTTACACATGCAAAGGTAAAATCACACGTAACACTCATACACGCAACAAAAATTAACGAACGTTCAAAATCAATTTATTTTATACGAGTTTAAATATTAAATTTCTAGATCAAGATACAACGTTCTGTACCGCGCAAAAACTTTGACTTATCAAGTGTCAACTAGAGATTATTATGCACAGAGTTTTGATGGGGTCATTTTGCTTGAGTTACGTTTTTTGTCATCTTATTTCGATTATTATGTCATTTTGGAAAATATTATACAACTGCATATGTAATTACTACTGTATTATTAAAGTGAAACGTTTATTAGATCGTCACAAACAATTTGGCCTGTGTGTTGCATGTCGCGTGACGGTCGGCCGCGGAGTAGGGATAAAGTGAAAGGCGCTTGCCAGAGCAGCCAAGGCCAATATGGCAGCGTCTATAGTTCGCACGCTATTTTGTTGGTTTTTGTTAGTGTTTAATGTAATATTATTTCAATTTTTTTTTGTTAAATGTCTATAATGTGAAAAAAAAGTTTCACTTTTACCGTGGTTTCATAAAACCACACAATCTTTTTGTTTTAATATAAAATTAAGCAATGTAAAGCACTACGTTGGGCAATTCATTTGTAGTATTTACTTTATGAAAGAAGTGTTTAGTATGGATTTGCTGCTAATCAAGACGGCAATCTAGATACTGTAAATCGCTTATAATGTGTAGGTAACAAAGAAAGACAAAGACGTAGAAAGATTATAGCGTGCCTGTAAACAAAGGAAATGCTTTAATTTGTTTACGTACTATTTTATACGGTCGGGCCAATAACGAATTAATATTACGGAAAACAGTACTAAAAGTACGTTCTGGCATCAATTTACTATCAATCGATAATCAAAATGTTTAGTTACTGCTTTGATATTTAAATTAAAAGTCTTATGTATGTATTAAATGTAAGCTCTGTGTTCTAACTTCATAATAAAATCCGAAATACTTTAGAGTTTTTGGATTGTTCATAATAACTCATTGTTTTAACGAGGCCTGTTCCATTTAGATTTTTCCAAACAAAATTAAAATAAAAATCCTTTTGTTTTTCTTTTACGAAAGAAATTCAGAAACAATCAGCTGTCATTTGTCAAGTGTCAAGTGGACTAAATTTTGAATGAAATAGTTTTTGTGTAATTTATTTTATTAAATTCTCTTGTTTACTTATTTCAGTTCTATGTTTATATTCCTAGGGTAACTCAAGAAAAGTGTGATACTTTATTTATAACTAGTGTTATAATTGTAGATAAACTTGACTATTCTCAGGTATGTAAAATTCATATCTTTATGCTTCTATCTTAATTTTTACTACGAAAGAAAAATTGTCTACATAGTCTACACATTACAAGTTAAGATTAAGTACATTTAAATCGTAACCAACCAACCACATTGTCTCCTACCAATCACAAACCATGTAACCAGTTGAGCATCTCTTTATAAGAAGGTCATGACAATATATGAATTCATTTGGCATGTTTTCACGATGTATATGTTAGTATATTGATCATTATTATATAAGTAATTACATTGTTCATTCAACGTTTGATTGATGTAGCCTAACATAACCTTCATGGTTTTCCATGAAGATAAAAATGTCAACAAATAACCACAGTCAGTAGTAGGTATGTAAAAAATATATTACTTCTATTGATAAGTACGATGACTGCCTCGGTGGCTCAGTTGTAATGTGTACGCGTTACGATTGAGGCCAACGCTGAGGTCTCGGGTTCGATCCCCAGGTCGGGTAAAGTGGTATTGGGTTTTTCTATTACGAAATGCTCAGTATTAGCCCGGAGTCTGGAATTTGTGCCCGGCATGGCGATAGGCTCGCCCCCTATCACATAAGGGACGGAGATACGCTCGGCGAAATGTGGGTGTACTGGCTACACCTCTGCCTACCCCTTCGGGGATTACAGGCGTGAGTGCGTATGTTCTATTGATAAATTGCATATACAATTACTTCTGGCCATTAGTGAACTATACAATATGTAACAAAAACCCTATTGGCCCTTTTAGGGTTGTGAAGATAGACATAAACTTAATAAAAATAGTTAAATTAAAATAATTATAAACAGAAGCTAGATATTATCCTTATACAGGTAACTTAGAAAAAAAACATATTCAAAAATGTTATATCTGTGTGTACTGACAATGCAAAGCCGAAGAGTGTGTGTGTTGCAGCACAATTTATGTACGTGGACGCCGCAACTGGCTATCTCGCTCTGGCTCGCAGGTCTTCGCTTGGCAGACATAATCAATCTAAATATGCTTTAAAATAATACATTCATAAAAGTTTAAAATATAAATTTATGATTATCTTTATAGTCAAATTTTCGTATATGAGTTATTTCATTATGTTTGAATAGAATCAATAGATTCTGATATCACAGTTAAAACGCCTAACAGGGTTTTTGTTACATATTGTACATCTTTGATAATGGTTCATTTTTCATAAGCTACTCTCTGTTCAGGATATGATGGTATGGGGGCTATTTCTATTAAATGTAATATATATCATTTTTTGAATTTCCACATATCTTAGAAACATGAGTTTTGACTACCAGTATGTAAGTATCAGTAACATAAATAATATTAATGATAAAGTTATGGAAACTTTTTTCACAAAACTAAATATTAATAAGGCTTTATTTATGAGTGGTAGAGCCACTCTGTAGACACTTGTCTACAGCATGAATGGGCTGGCTTGTTCGGGTAATTATCACTGTCTCACAGAAAACTGCCGTAAAGTAGCAACTTGCTGCTGCATTTAGTATGGTGGGTGAGATATCCGTAGGCCCAAACCCAATACCATCAGGTGACCCACTTTCTTGTATGCCTATGCCATAAAAAAAAACAATACACCTGTTCATTTTAAATGTTGAGATTATTTCATAAATTTTTCGTATAACATGCAAATTACATAATATTATGACTCTTTAAACTAAGATGGCACAATATAGAAATTATAATAATAACTTAAAAATCAAACAGTTGATCAGACAAAAAAAAGCATGTTTGTTTTATTCTAAAAAAATAAAAAACAGTTTAACTAAAATTTAAAGCCTACTGTTATATGAACGCATTTTTAGATTTGTAGAAACCGAGCCAACATTTGTTCAATAAATAACACCCACCTCCTATATCGTTCCCTCATTGTTGAGGATCGTGACTCCGTGCAAGGATTCTAGCAATAGTTTTTTCCATTTGCTACGGTCTGCGGCTTGATGGACATTGACTGGTTTCTCCAGCTGTTCTGACACCTGGTCAGACCAACGATTCGGGCTCCTTCCTCCTTTTCTCAATAAATGACATAATCAATTCTTTTCCAGCAACAATGACACTATTACTAAGAAGTGTGTGGCGAAATGTGCTCCGAGCAAATCCACTCGGTCACTCTACCATGACACCAAGAAGCCTCTCTTCTAGTAGTAAGTATCTATAAAGTTAACAAAAACAAAGATTTCAAAAAAAATACTTTTCTCTTCCAGTAGTAAGCATCTTATAAAGTTAACAAAAACGTAAAGATTTCCAAACAATTACTTTTAATATTCTTCTTCTTCCACCTGCCTCTATCCCACTCAAACTGGGGTTGGTGCAACATGCTTTTTAACATACGGTACTGAAAGATTTGGCTTGTAGTTTTTACGACCTACCTATCTGACGTCAACCTCCCAGTAATTACTTTTAATATTATAAAAAATACCCAATGTCTGCTACAAACCAAATTTCGATTTTTAAATTTCATACATACATACATACGCACTGACGCCTGTGATCCCTGAAGGGGGTAGGCAGAGGTGTAACTAATACACCCACATTTCGCTGAGCGTATCTCCGTCCCGCGATGTAATGGGGGGCGATACAGGGCACAAATTCTAGACTGGGCTGATACTCAGGATTTCGTAATAGAAAAACCCAATACCACTTATACCCGACACGGGGATCGAACTCGAGACCTTACCGTAACGCGTACGCATTATAAGTGCGCCACCGAGGCAGTCAGTATATAAATATCATGCTTTTTTAAATTAGCTTGAATGACGAGACGAGCTGGTCACTCGCCTGATGGTAAGCGCCACGCCCATAAACAGAAGTAACACCACACAGAACTTTGAATTACAAAGCACTGTGTGGCACTGGACTGCACACGTCACCCCAAGACATGCTAATGGATATTGTCATTAGAAAAAAGGACTATATTCAGAAACTTCAAAAGAAAGTTCACAGATCGCCCTGGATATTTCTAACTTTGTCATATTGTATGTATTTGGATCTAATATTTCAATTACAAAAAAAAAGACAAGCTTGAGACATGAAATAAACACCTATCAATTCAGTTACAGAGTTAACTCGTGGTAAAACAGCAGATGCTGTGATGTTAACATTGAAGACAGCTCCGAGTGCAACAGAAGTCCTCGCCGCTGTGCAAGCGAACCTGCCTCAGTTGACGGCCAAACATATGTTGCAGGCGTTGCGGATGCTATTCCAACTGCAGAAGACTGGCAAGTAAGTGATGATACATAAATGTTACAACCAACACCTCACAGAACATTGAATTACAAAGTACTGCCTGGCGAATGCTAAATTGAACTACAGAATTGATAGTCACTTTAAAATATCTGGGTAAATAATATTAGTAATATTGACCATCAATACGCACTCCTATTTTTAAATTGTAGACTGTACACAGTAAATATATTTTCATCATCTTAATTTGATAAAATTAGTGAAGGTGCATACACAATGCATGATAGTCATGCTAACTTTCTAGAAGAGCTGGATAGACCAGTGCGCTCGCTTTACTATGAGTGGTCAGATCCGTGACTTGCGTAATCAAGAATCGTTTATCTAAAGAAAACTTAATAATTTCAGTGCAGTTTAAAAGAATGTCATCAAATTAAACATAGTATTCCTTCAGAACACACTTCCTTATGTTATACTAGCTTTTGCTGGCGGACCGCCCGCGTGAATAGACTTTTCCGAAATAAAACGTAGCCCATCCCGTCTCCCATCTATCTCTACATCAAAATTCAGCTCGGGGTTTCGGAGGAGATAGCGTGACAAGCTTTTGGCAGTGGCGGCGGCGGTGCCAGTAAATTTTTTTTAGAATAGAGAGAAAAAGTATCCTATGTTACTTCTTATACCTCCAAGAATATGTTTAATGATGATCGGTTAAGTACTTTTCGTGTGTAAGCGTAACAAACAAACTTACATTCACATTTATAATATTAGTATGATATATTTAATCTTCGATTTCTAGGATAACAACCAAATCAGATGATTTGATCAGAGATCCAGCGTTCAGCGTTTTATGCCAAAATTTTAAGAAGCATGCGCCATCTATAGAGGTAAACGAAGCGATCGAAGCCACCAAATTCCTGTCCTTCCTAGGGGTGCCTGTTGACTCCCTGATCACACAAACTATGCTCCAGATCGTTAGATGCGAGATCAACATGTTAAGCATCCGCCAAATAATGTTCCTAGACTTCATTCTAAACAGATTTGATGAGAAGAATCATCTAGTCGATGCCTTAAAACTTGCACTGCCGTTAGCTTTCCAAATACATTTACCATTGGAGATAGATAATGATGATCTACCGTTGTTAAGAGATATGTTGGCATACTGCTGTTCCCATGACCTGCCTGACCGTTGCATCAATAATGTGGTCACAGGAATTCTTCTACACAACCAAGCTATTGATGCTCAAATGGCTAAGTATATGATCTGGGCGTTATGCCAAGTTAATTGTACGGCAGAAGTGTTTCCGACAAGAGCTAAGCTTCTGAACAACTGCCTGGACATCCTGGCGCTTAATGTGCATCAGTTGACGTATGATGACATATTGAGAACGGCTGCGAAGATCAAGGGAAGGATACTGGAGAAGCATCCGGAGTATTACCATGAGCAGTTGATGGATGCCTTCGCTGATTACGTGGTGCAAAATAACTTGGAGTTTGAGAAGGGGCTACTCGTTGCCAGAGTGTTATCGAGAATTGTGAGTATTTATTTTTTATCCATAAAAACCTTAAAAACGAATTAAAAACCTCCTCTTTTTTTAAGTTCGGTTAATAATGTTTAAATGCGAAGTTTTAGTGACTGTAATGGGGGCTTTTAATTGGCGTAATCTTCTTCCACCTGCCCCTATCCCACTCCCAGTGGGGTCGGCGCAACATGCTTTTAATACATGTTACAGAATGATTTGGCTTTTAATTTTTACGACCGGCCGCCTGCCTGACGTTTACCCCTCTGGGGAGAAAACACCTGGGTGTTCGGGTCTGGACCCGAATCATGACATCTGTGGATCACAAAACCTTTGTCTCGGTGCTGGAATCGAATCCGTGGCCTCTCGGGCGGGAATATGGTTGAATATTTGTGTTATTTGGCCATTGCAAAATGAACTTTGAGTGATTTATGCCCAAAAATGACTTTGCATTGGCAAATAACGCAAGAGTGTTTTTTTGTTCAGTTAGATTATGGCAACAGCGTATCATGAAATATGAATCTAATGTGATGAATATTTACTCCTTCAAAGTAGTTCAAACTTCCGTCATTCCATAATGTACGAGTAGGTAATAATAATAATAATAATAATACACCCAACAGTCACACACATAGCTCTGACCCCACACTAGGTAAACCTGTGTCGTGGGTATCAGGAACTACGAGGGACTTGCGGTCCCACAACACCCAGACCCGAGGTGAATTGATTATTAAATAATATTTTTCCCCCTTAGGCTCACACCAATCTAGGTCTGGTGGAGTACCTCTGCCAACTTGCAGCATCAAATCCCATGACTCTTGCTGAGGCACGGACTAACGTCCTCTTTGGCTTCGTCAACTGCCTTTCAAACAGCAACTACACTCCAGACGCTGACCAGTGGAACGAACTCCGAAGACAGCTGTCTCTAAACCCAATACTCGATGGAAAGAGCTTTGCACTACCCTGGACTAAGATGTGTCTTGAACTCGCCTCCTTGGGCCACTATGAGGATCGGCTGATCAGCAGGGTGTTCTCCAACGAGTTTTTGGATGATTACTTGTCAAGAGAGAACAATACCCTGGACTACCTCCAACTCCTGACTCTGAATGAGGCTGTAAAGGCGTTCCATACGAAGGAGTATGAGCTGCCGCGAGATATCTTGGACAGGGCTAAAGCTATGTATCCAACTTCGTCAATGAGTGAAGAGTTGGAGCGGAGTTTGGCCCAAGGGTTGGGCAGTCCGGACTACGTGGTCAGGAATGTTATGCTATCTAGCGGGATTGTTGCAGGTAAAACAAATATTTTAACCGTACCACCTAGGCAGAGTTTTTCTATAACCATTCCATTGATCCCCATGAGTCACTCTTATGTTGTTTTTTTATTATTATTTTTTTAGCTTGAATGACGAGACGAGTAGATCGCTCGCCTGATGGTAAGCGCCACGCCTGCTCATAAACAGAAGCAACGCCACACAGAACTTTAAATAACAAAGCACTGCATGACACTAGACTGCGCTCGTCACCCCGAGACATAAGGTGTTAAGTCTCATAATGCCCAGTAATTTCACTGGCTTCAATGTCCTTCTAACTGGAACACGACATTGCTTACGCACTGTTGCTGGGCGGCAGAAGTAGACAAAGCGGTGGTACCAACCCAGCTGGTCTCTCGCATACGAGGGACTTTCCACATTGTAAAACACCTTGTTGTGGGCAGTAAGGTTCAATACTGAGTGGCCGGGAACGTCATTTTGGCTTAGACGATTTCTAACATTGAAACATCTTTGATACCAAACTGTTCTTCTTTTCAGATTCATTGGTATGTTTGAGAAATGGTTATCCAGTAAAGCTTCCGTTATTTAGTGGGAAAGCGAAGGTGCCTATAGAAGATCTCAATTTACCTAGTGGAGGGGTTGTGTAAGTCAAAAATATTATGTATTTTCTGATACAAACAAAACAGACGAAATATTCACTTTTACATAAACTACAAAAGAACATTGATTTTGAAACAAAGATCAGCTGGCATGAGATATCAGGTGGTCCACGTGCTTGTTTGAGGGCATTTGCTATACAAAAAATTTAGGATAGATTGACTACAGTAGATTGATTACAGTAGAACCTCGTTAAGTCGAACGTCAATAAGTTCTCCAAATCTCGAAAAATGTTTTGTTCCCTTCCCTTCAAGCACCAAAACCGCCATTACTCGAAATCTCTGTTAGTCGAATAATCAGTGAGTTGTTACATATTTTCCATCTATAACTCGAAAAATTTAATTTTACCTCTGTATCTCGAATATAGCAATGTTTTATTTCACAACCTTTACAACTCGATTATTACCTCTATATTTATCTATAAGTCGAAAACTCTATTACTCGAATTTCTTCGCGTTCCTTGATGTTCGATTTATAGAGGTTCTACTATAGGTATATACATAAATAAATATATATTTTTTCAGAGTATGTATCTTGAACTTCAGACGAGGCTGTTTCTCAATGAACAGCAACCGCCTCCGAAGCACGTTCAGACTGATTTTAGATACGCTAGAGAAGCAAGGCTACGCTACAGTAGCAATAAATACTCACGAATGGCTCAACACACCAACACAAGAGCGAACGCCATACCTACTGCGTGAAGTGGGCTACAAGTGTAGTGAAATCGGCATGAAGTTATGTGCAACGTGATGAAATTATACGAAATTCAGTATTGGCTCTGTGATCTCATTCGTTTGTTGTCGTTGAGATAAAATTATGAGTGAATTTGATGAGAGATTTTGTAGATTTCTTTTTGATTGTTTCATAAAAATTATTGAGTATTTTTAATCTGTAGTTTCAATGCAATAACTAAACGTGAAAGTGCTGTCAGGTATTTTTATTGGATATGAATTCCTAGAAATTACTACAAAAAATAAATGATTACGTTTTTTCTATATTTTCCTTCTTTACTTTAGATAGCTTCTTTACTTTACTGTAGGGAGGGTACTGGAGGGTAGATTAGGTTGTTCAGTAAAGAAATACTAGGTGTACCACGATCTGATGGCAAATCGGGAAATAAAATTTCTATAGTAAGCCACTCTGATAATTGGATTAAGCTCTAAGAAATAATTTTATATTATCATCGTATGATGACGACATTTTCGCCATTCATTTGCACAAAATGAGATAGTTTCTTCTGTTAAAGATTTAATATCAGTTTCAAGTCTATTTACATTTTTCTCGAAAACATTTTATTTTACCCCAAATAACTCTATAAGATAAATATTTCATGACCATGTGACTTCAAAATTTCACCTATTTCATGTATGATGGATGCAGTCTTATTTTCTTGCACTCTTTAGTTATCCCGGCTTAATTTCAGGTGATTTGACGGCGGATTTGGTTTTATGTGGGTCGACTTATCCTACTGCGGTGGGTCAGTAGGACAAGTCGCCGCGCCGCGCCGCGCCGTCTGACTGCACAACCTATATAAACCTATAAACAACCGCAACGAGAACTAAGCCTCGCCATTGCCTCGTCCGTTAATCAGCAGAGAGTACCACGTGTTGGCGAGGTAATAAATAATAATATGTAGAATTGTAATACAAAAGATTCCACGAATATGCTTATACCAGGCAGTAACTTTATGTGACAACATTATAATAGACGTCAAAATGACAATGGATTTTGACATTTAAGCGAAGGGCGCCATATTTTGTTTTTAATTTTCGTCTTTGTTTGTTTACAATACTCATTTTATAAATATTATCTATCACAGATACCTATATGTTATTCACGCTTTGTGCAATGTAAAGTACACATACATAACAACTCTGAACGACAATCGCTCGCTGGACAACAATGGCTGCACACGTAAAGTTGTGTTTCTTAGTATTTGCTGTAATTAAATTGTGCGAGAGTAAATACGGGTATGTTACTTGGTCAGGGCACAAAGCAAAGGCTTTGGTGACGGAATATTATGCAGATATACCAGACGTTTACCTTGCGAAGGCAACGTATCGAAATGAAATTAATAATACTGGGTAAGTTGTAATTGTACTCTTAGTTAGGTCATCTCTGATAAAGTGCGCATTATTAAGTTTTTATTGGTTCATCACGTCTAGATGAAATCGAAACAGAATTATTTCATTATTGTATGCAGTTTCTATGGGTTTTAGTATTAATTGCCTTTGTGGCGCAGTTGTAATGCGTATGCGGTACGACTGCTTTGCGGAGGTCTCGGGTTCAATCCCTGGGTGGGGTAAAGTAATATTGGGTTTTTCTATATCGAAATGCTCAGTATCAGCCTTGAGTCTGGAATTGTACCTGGTATGATGATAGGCTCGCCCCCTATCACATCAAGGGACAGAAATAAGTTCGGCGAAATGTGGGTGTACTGGTTACAACTCTGCCTACCCCTTCGGGGATTACAGGCGTGAGTGTGTATGGTTTGTAAAAAATACTATATACACACAAATTAAGAACCTGCTTTGAAATAGATCCCATTGTTTCATAAAGTTGGGCTTTCCTGGAGCTCCACACATCAAAAGACTCGACTGATGAAAAACAGGCGTATGGTGCAGGGTATCTGGAAGGCTTCCTCACCAGGGACCTAATCTGGATGCACTGGCAGAATGTGCTTAAAGGGTATGATGAACACTTTAATTTTTTTAATGGTGTTTGGAATGAGCAAGTGGGTCACCTGATGGTAAGTGATCTCCACCACCCATGTACGCCCACAATACCAAAAGAATCATGGATGCGTTACCAACCTTAAAAGAAAGGGATAATTAAGGGATCGGGAAGGGGAGGAGGATTTGGGCCTGTGGATACCTCACTCACCGTACAAAATGCAGCAGCAAGCTGCAACTTTACATTGGTTTTATGTGAGACAATGGTAATGACCCGGACAAGCCGGCCCATTCATGCTGTAGACAAAAGGGTCTACAGTGTGGCTCTACCACTCTAATAGAAATATATATAAATATTAGTTTTTTTATAATAATAATAATTTATTCCACAAATATTTGACCAAGTTACATTACAGTTTGACACATGCAGTTGTCATACATACATTCACAATAGACTAATCTCTGGAATGGTTGGACTGATTTTGATGGGGCTTTCACTGGCAGATAGCTGATGTAATAAGGAGTAACTTAGGCTACTAAGGTACTTTTTTTATCTCGGAAAATAACATTCACGCGGGCGGAGCCGCGAGCAAAAGCTAGTTAATGGATAAAATACAAAAAAATGCTGAACATTTCACATAATTTCTAATTAATCATTATTTAGTGATTAATTATTATCATTATTTAGTTGCTTAGTGTTTCATATTCCCATACGGTTTATTGTCACTCAGGTTTGATAGTGAGGACCTTCAATTGGCTATATGTTACTTATTACCTTTATTCATGTTGTATTGTAATGCTGTAGGTACTCCAATAAATAAATAAATAATACACCCAACAGTCGCACACATAGTCCTGACCCCACACTAGGTAAACCTGTATCGTGGGTATCAGGAACTACGAGGGACTTGCGGTCCCACAACACCCAGACCCGAAACAATTTTTTGTGGATCACACAAACATTTGTCTCAGTGCGGGAATCGAACCTACGGCCTCTCGCTTCGCAGCCGGTTGCTCGCCCGCTGCGCCACGGAGGCTGTCAATACATATTTGTATCCACTCTACATAATATGACAAATAACATAACATTTAACAAAACTTAGAAACCAACTTCAAGCAAGTAAATTCTAATACAATAACACAATCGCGATGAGTGTACTGTTGAGGAGTTTTATTTTGTTTCTCCGTACTCGCGTCATAAGATCTTAACCAAATTTATATGGGACCACATCACAGCTAAACTCTATTGAGTGAATTTTTTTCCAACAAAATCGGTGAACAATTGGCGGAGAAATCGATGAACATACATAAAAAAGCAAGAAAAAATATATAAAAAAACGTGCCGAATTGAGAACCGCTTCCTTTGAAGTCGGTTAAAAAGGGAACAGGGTGATTCGTTCTAGCGAGTCGCGATCACAGGTCAGCCGCGTCGGTATGTATATTTAGTTACTTCAGCCCGGCAGAACTCCAGCGAACGCCGAGGTACGCAACGACAGCCTCCGAGGCGCAGTGGGCGAGTAACCGGCTGCGGAGCGAGAGGCCGCGGTTTAGATACCCGCACAAAATCAAATGTTTGTGTCGTCTACGAATATTTGTTTTAGGTCTGGATCATGTGGGACTGTTACTCCATCGTAGTTTTTGATACCCTCAATACAGGTTAATCTAGATTCAGGTCAGGACTATGCATGGTCAGGTCAGGACTGTTGGGTGAATTTATTAAACTTTTATTACACTGACGATTGAAATTATATTTGGACTACACTCTGTAGTTATTTTAGCATGTCAGGATAAAAAACTGCCACCTTTTTTTATATACCACTAGCTTTCGTCCGCGTGAATAGACTTTTCCGAAATAAACATAGCCTATAACAGTCTCCTGGGTCCCATTTATCTTTACATCAAAATTCATCAAAATCGGTTCAGTGATTTAAGCATAGGCGTGAAAGCGTAACAAACAAACTTACATTCACATTTATAATATTAGTATGATGTTCATCAATCACATATCCACTATGTATCCTTGAATAATTAATTCCTGAATGATTCAAGGTACTGCTACAATAAAACAGATATATGTGGATTGATTGAAGAGTTTGTGAACACCAACCAACAGTACATGGCTAATATGATTGAGAAGAATCCCAAAGACCCATACTGGTATCAGGTAATAACAATTCGCACCTTTAAGACAAACCTTTACTAAACGAAAATATAAAATTAAACAACTAGTAGAAACACGATATTGCATGCAAATCTTATTTAGTTTTGTAACGGTCAAACTTAGCGCCATCTACCTCTAAAAGTGGAATTTTTATGAAAATGTAAAATTCATCATATAGTTTACGTAATTTTGAAAAAATGGCATAAGTAAATCAATTCTTGAAATTTATTCTCCGTTACTAAATTTCGTTTAGTAACGGTTTGTCTTTAAAGGTGCGAATTATATTTAACCATTTTGACATATTTTCTCGGGGTGATGAGCGCAGTCCAGTGCCATGCAGTGCTTTGCAATTCAATGTTCTGTGTGGCGTTGCTTCTGTTTATGGGCAGGCTTGGCTCTAACCATCAGCCGATCGACCTGCTCGTCTTGTCATTCAAGCCAAAAAAAAAAACTCCTTTCGGTGCGGTGGAATGTTACAAGTGGAGACGTTTTTTTAGTTTGTTAGCCCCTCATATCATACTGATAATGTTTTTTATGTGTTTATCCAACATTCATCAACATCATCATCAGCCTGAATTCGTCCACTGCTGGACATAGGCCTTTCCAAGTTGGTGCCACCCTTGACGGTCCTCCGCCTTCCTCATCTAATCATCTCTCCCTTTATCCAACATTATCTTGTTTTAATTTATTTCAGGTGAAACTGTATTACATCCAGCTAGAGGGTTTAGCCGCAGGCTATAATGCTGCCACTACGCCCATGTACGAATGGCTCACCATCAGAGATATTATGTAAGGATACTTGTAAATGTTTTATATTTAGTTTATTTCTTAATCTTATAATGCCAATGTTATGATATACAACTCACTGCTGAACATGGGTTTCTAGTAATAACTGGAGCCCATTTTCCAGTTGCCAGTGCCTAGGGCTCAGTCGTAATCCCTAGTTCTTAGTGATCAGTGCTCAGTCGATATCCAAGTGTTCATTTCGCGGCAGCTCTGCTGGTTTGCTATTCAATTCTAGTCGAGTCTTAATTATAATTAGAGAGCGGTCTCTAGAGAATCCTGACATGTGGTTGTGGTCTGTAAAGCAGTAGTATTGTAAAAGTGACCAATAAACTATAAGTCCAAGTGATTACCATCGTTTTGATTTATTTAATAATACTCCTCCCACGTAATTTCTAACAATATAATATATTATGAAATGAAATGAAATGGTTTTATTAATCATGCAGGCAATTAAAATAGCGCTTATGACAAGTCAGTACTAAATAAAGAAACTTATGTAGGTATAGAAATCATATCAACTAATGTATACATAACATCATCAAAATACATTGGGCATGTATAAATTTTACAATATTTTTATTAAGGAATAGTCCAGAATTGTTAAGTATTATTATTTAATTTTTTCTTCTTTTTTATGGGTTGATATGGACCATAGGCATTACCGAAACGGCACGTGTTTTAAAACTACCACCGGATCCAAAACGACCCAGCCTGAGAAGATCCAGCTAGTCAAATTCAATGGACTTGTTTTTGGTCTGATTTTTCAATCCAAATTAATTAGGGAAATACAAACTATTTTTATTTTAAGGGAGATTGATACGGACCATGTGTATCTCCAAATTGTTATGAATAATTAAAATAATTGTTACAGTTGGCTAAACATGCTAGGAGACCTAGATGAGTTGGCTTTCGCATTATCCATGCCTAAGGAGACGCCTGAAGGTCTGTTGTTCGGTGAACACTGCACTGGTCTGGTCAAACTGTTACCAGGACTAAAGGATTTATACACTTCACAAGTTACGTGGAACAGGTAAATTATATCTATGACAATTATACCTGTGTACCAAGTTTTTAACCCACTTAAAAAAAACTGCCTCGGTGGCGCAGTTGTAATGCGTACGCGTTACGATTGAGGCTGACGCTGAGGTCTCGGGTTCGATCCCCGGGTCGGGTAAAGTGGTATTGGGTTTTTCTATTACGAAATGCTCGGTATCAGCCCGGAGTCTGGAATTTGTGCCCGGTATGGCGATAGGCTCGTCCCCTATCACATCGTGGGACGGAGATACGTTCGGCGAAATGTGGGTGTACTGGTTATACCTCTGCCTACTCCTTCGGGGATTACAGGCGTATGTAAAAAAATAAATAATAATTTCAGCTACCAATCAATGTTGCGTTTACAAAAAATGTACGTAATGAACTTCAAATTGCACCCGGATACTACTGAGCTGATCCCCGGCCGCAAGATGTCGCTGTCTTCTTACCCGGGATTCATACAAGTATGATATATGTTCCTATATATTTATTTTTTATAAGCCTGAATTAAGAAATGAGCAGATCCATCTCCTGATGGTAAGCGCCACGACTGCCCATAAACAGATACAATACAAAGTGGTAGAGCCACGCTGTACACAGTTTTGTCTACAGCATGAATGGGCCGGTTTGACGGGTTTGTTACTAATATCTCATAGAAAACCGGCGTAAAGTAGCCGCTTACTGCTGCGTTTCGTACGGTGAGTGAGATATCCGGAGGCCCAAATTCCCCTCCTCTTCTCAATCCCTTAATTATCCCTTTCCTTTAAGGTCGGCAACGCGCCTGTAATTCTGGTATCGTCGTACATTGGCGGTGGATATCACTTACCATCAGGTAACCCACTCGCTCGTTTGCCAGCCTATGCTATAAAAAAAGGAAATGAAATGTGAAACGTCATTTTCTCTAAACAATACAATGTGACATGATACATTTTAGCAAAACTAGATCCTTATTATTAAACACGAAAGGGATTTTGGCCTACCAGTTATGTTTCCATGGGTAAACAGCCGAACCTATTTTCAGGACATTTAGTATGAAAGTAGCTGAAAGTCTGAAGAACTAGGAACTAGATTAGGCTACATTTATGCCAGAAAAAGTCTCATTCGGCTGGAGCCGCGAGAAAAACTAGTTGAGAGTAACGTATAGTAGACGTTGAATTTACTATTTTTATATTAATTTATTGTAATAAAAACTCAAAACTTGACTGTACGCCATAATTTATTTTTACATAATATTCGTCAGTCCACAGACGACTTCTACATAATATCATCAGGACTGGTGTCTGCGGAAACAACCATTGGCAACAGCAACCGGACACTGTTTGAAAATGTAAAGCCAGTGGGACAGGTAAACTTATTTTTTTATTCTATATCAAATTATTAGTGGCTAACCTAGTGTCAAAGTTTAGAAGTGAACTTCCGACTTGGCTTAAAGACTGCAGCTGATAACAGCCGGGACCGAGTCATCAGTTGATAACGGCCGGGACCGAGTCATCAGTTGATAACGGCCAAGACCGAGTCATCAGTTGATAACAGCCGGGACCGAGTCATCAGTTGATAACAGCCGGGACTGAGTCATCAGTTGATAACAGCCGGGAGTGAGTCATCAGTTGATAACAGCCAAGACCGAGTCATCAGTTGATAACAGCCGGGACCGAGTCATCAGTTGATAACAGCCGGGACTGAGTCATCAGTTGATAACAGCCGGGAGTGAGTCATCAGTTGATAACAGCCAAGACCGAGTCATCAGTTGATAACAGCCGGGACCGAGTCATCAGTTGATAACAGCCGGGACTGAGTCATCAGTTGATAACAGCCAAGACCGAGTCATCAGTTGATAACAGCCGGGACCGAGTCATCAGTTGATAACAGCCGGGACCGATCCATCAGTTGATAACAAGCAGGACCGAGTCATCAGTTGAAATACCACTAAGCAGTCACCCATCCATAAACTGATCGCGAAAAAAAAATTGAAATCATAAGCATAGATTGTGTCCTTTAATAATACTACTATTATAAATGTGAAAGTTTGGATATTTGTTAATCAATTACGCCTTAACGGCTGAAAGGTTTTCAATGAAATTTGGCAATCAGGTCAAGCATGACCTGGATGAGGGCATTGGCTACTTTTTATTCCGAAGAAGACTGCTCACGCAAACGGAGTCGCGAGCAAAAGCTAGTAACCTAATGTATACCATCGTTTATTAGATTTTGGAATACGCTCGTGCAATGATCGCGAACCGTTTGGCGCGAAACGGCAAGGAGTGGGTCGAAATATTCAGAAGACATAACAGCGGAACTTATAATAACCAGTGGTAAGTTATATTTGTCATTTGAGATTATGGATCATTTTTAGTAGAAGAGTTACGCTGTGGACAGTTTTGTCTACAGCATGAATGGGCCGCTACGACAGAAAACCGACGTGAAGTAGCTTGTTGTTGCGTGTTGTGCGGCAAGTGAGATATCCGGAGGTCCAAGTCCCCATTCCCTTGCCAATCTCTTAATTTTATCACTTCCTTTTAATGTCGATAAAACGTCTATAAGTTAATTTTCTAGGTGTTCAAGTTTATTTAACCTGAGAATAATGTCCTTAGAACTCCTTTAGAATCTGTTAACATGGAAACACTTTGTTCGTGTGTTATATATTACACACTAGCTGTCCCACGCGGTTTCACCCGCAACTCCTGCAGTGCCACCTACCGGGTCCAATTGTGAATCTAAACCATCCAGGGTGCCACCCAAACGCATACAAAAAAAAATGATTCAAATCGGTCCAGCCGTTTAGGAGGAGTTCAGTCACATACACACGTACAGTAGAAATATATATATAAAGATAGCACTATAACTATTAATTATATAGCTGTGGAATAGTTTACCGGCGCACGTGTTTCCTTCCTATAATATGGGGTCCTTTAAACGGAGTGTGAAGAAGCAATTAGGCAAGCCGGCATAATTTTGTCGACCTACTATAGACACATCGTCTGTCGTTGGTCGACAGTATTCTTGGATTACTTCCTTGGACGAACGAAATGGGACATCGGTCGTAATCGGGCCTCCTTTTTAGGGTGGTAGCTGCCGCCTTCGCGAGCTCGTCCGCACGCTCGTTTCCTGCCAACCCCACGTGCGCCTTAACCCAAAAGAGGTTAATGATCTTACCGCGCACTTCAGTCTCATTTAACATTTTAGTAATGTCAAATGCTATGGGGTGGAGACTTACCATCAGATGTAGCGTAGTCACTTTGCCGAGCTAGGATAAGAAATATATATTGATAACTGATAAAAACTTCAACACACTAATTCAAAGGGTATTTTTAGCCTTCGCACAATGTTAGTGTTATACTAATATTATCAGCGAAAATAACTCAGTCTTTCTGTTACGTTTAAACTCGTCTTACTTTGCAAGAATGTACAGGGAGATGTTAGCATATTTCAGATAAGTAAAATCGCACACTCTGTCATTCTTGACGTGCATATATTAATAATACTTATAAATGAAAAAAAAACAAATGTCATAAATTTAAATAATTACAATTCAAATATACGCACTCACGCCTGTAATCCCCGAAGGGGTAGGCAGAGGTGTAACCAGTGCACCCACATTTCGCCGAGCGTATCTCCGTCCCATGATGTGATAAGGGGCGAGCCTATCGCCATACCGGGCACAAATTCCAGACTCCGGGCTGATACTGAGCATTTCGTAATAGAAAAACCCAATACCACTTTACCCGACCCGGGGATCGAATCCGAGACCTCAGCATCGGCCTCAATCGTAACGCGTACACTATTACGCATTACAACTGCGCCACCGAGGCAGTCAAACAAATAAAATATTCAAAATAAACAATTCAAAATATTCAATAAACAATTCAAAATATTCAATATACAATTCAAAATATTCAATATACTTGCAGGTACATAGTTGACTACAATAAATTCACGCCGAGTACTTCACAGAAGAAAGGTCAGGTCAAACCTGGCCTGCTATGGGTCATAGAACAACTGCCCGGGTACACGGAGGCCGCTGATTTGTAAGTATAAGATTTTTTTATGGTATAGGCCGGCAAACGAGCAAGTGGGTCACCTGATGGTAAGTGATCTCCACCGCCCATGTACCCCCACAATACCAAAAGAATCATGGGTGCGTTGCCGACCTTAAAGGAAAGGGATAATTAAGGGATTGGGAATGGGAGGGGGTTTGGGCCTCCGGATATCTCACTCACCGTACGAAACGCAGCAGCAAGCTGCTAGTTTTGTTTTATTAACCTTAAATGACGAGACGAGCAGGTCACTCGCCTGACGGTAAGCATCACGCCTGCCTATAAACAGAAACAACACAAAGAACTTCAAATTGTGACGTACCGCATGACTCTTGGACTGCGTCATGCTGACGAACATCCCGAGACAGTGAAAATGAAAATATAAATACATATTTATATTTTCATTTTCACGTTCTGTTCCATAAAATAAATAAATAAATAAATAATACACCCAACAGTAACACACATAGTCCTGACCCCACACTAGGTAAACCTGTGTCGTAGGTATCAGGAACTACGAGGGACTTGCGGTCCCACAACACCCAGACCCGAAACAAATTTTTGTGGATCACACAAACATTTGTCGCAGTGCGGGAATCGAACCTACAGCCTCTCGCTTCGAAGCCGGCTACTCGCCCGCTGCGCCACGGAGGCTGTCCGTTATGTTATACATGATTTAGATTCAGTAAAATTTTAACTCTACCGCCAGTTCGGAATGCTGTTTCATTAAAGAAGAACAGGCAAGAAACTCTAACGTTGCTCTTTTCAAAATTCATTTACAATATTTGCACTACGATAGTACAATTAATTTTGAATAGCGTTAGAGCAGCTCAACTTATGCCAATGTGGAACATTATAATAATGAAATTATAATGATTATTGCGCATCATCCTCATTGGACTTTAAGTCTCACAACGCCCAGTAATTTCACTGGCTTCAAATCGAAACATAGCAATGCTGCTTGGAGATATAAATCTCCATATGTTTTTTTTTTATTTTTATTTATTGAGGATAACCAACAGTTACATAAAGAAAGAAGAATTAAATAATAAAAACAATATTCTAATGTAACCAACGCCGCTTTCCACGTTATATAGTTACATGGACACTTAGCATAACTTAATTTCTATATAGTAACTAGCTGTTGCCCGCGGCTCCGCCCGCGTGAATGCCTATTTCCAGGATTAAAGTAGCCTAGTGGGCGCCCCGGCGAGAAACGCGCTTGACAAAAATATTAATGTCGCTATTAAAAAATAGGGGTTGATCGTAGAGGGTTGAAAATTTAGGGTTGTATGTATTTTTTTATGCTGTGTCATAAAAAAATTACAAAAAATAAAAATAATAGGGCTGGACCACCCTTAACGTTTAGGGAGATGAAAAATAGATAGTAGCCGATTGTCAGACCTACTGAATATGCATATAAAATTTCATAAAAATCGGTCGAGCCGTTTCGGAGGAGTATGGGACGAACATTGTGACACGAGAATTTTGTAAATTAGATATACCTATAACTAAAACAGTGATATAACTATTACAACATACATACGCACTCACGCCTGTAATCCCTGAAGGGGTAGGCAGAGGTGTAACCAGTACACCCACTTTTTGCCTGGCGTATCTCCGTCCCGCGATGTGATAGGGGGCGAGCATATCGCCATACCGGGCACAAATTCCAGACTCCGGGCTGATACTGAGCATTTTATAATAGAAAAACCCAATACCACTTTACACGACCCGGGATCGAACTCGAGACCTCAGCGTTAGTCTCAATCGTAATGCGTACGCATTACAACTGCGCCGCCGAGGCGTAACTATTACAACGATACAAAATATGCCACTTGGAAAAATCGGTGGTTATTAAAATTGTGTTATGTCCTCAGAACCAAAAAACTCGTTCGCGAGTCATATTTCCCGTCGTACAATATCCCGTACTTCCCGCGGGTCTTCAACATGAGTGGGGGCAACGAACGGATCAGAACATTCGGCGACTGGTTTGGGTACAATACCAATCCACGAGCTAGGATACTGAAGCAGAAGCAGGTAAGTGGAAAATATAACTTTAATAATAGGGTAGTTGACTAGATTATTTTTAATATTTAAATCAATAAGTTACGTTACTCAAAATCTATTGCAGAAAGAATTTTATAAATCGGACTAAAAATAAATAAGTTAGAAGCCATTCAAATCCTGTAGAAGGGGTTATTGTCAAATGACAAACGACGTAAACTTTGACGTCACTGTGTAAAATGTTCATTATGGTGCTCGCGTGCAAGCGAGATAGTGAGATATCCCTACTACGCACCCACTTTTTCTCATACCAACATTTAAAGTCATAACTACGGGCACATTTCTGAACCAATTATGATTGTGTTTTAATAAAAGGGTTTCTTTTGCGTATCATTTTCTGTTGCTTATAAAATAATGTATAAAATTCAATATAGGAAACTACCCTATTAAGAGGTTCAGGGAGAGTGGTTGAACTTTGTACGATTTTTTTCGGAAGGAATACGACTGAAATTGAGGAGAAATATTGCTTAAAAATAATGAAACATGTTATTCAAAAATGCCCGAAAAAACTTTAACAAAATCTAGTAATCATTTAGGGTTATGGTGTTACAGAACCCTCTATACAGGATGCTGTGTAACGAAAATTAAGTGGTAAATTAAGCCCACTGAGTTTGTTTCGCCGGGTCATCTCAAGCTGGGTCGTTTTGGATCCGGTGGTAGTTTTAAAACTCGTGCCGTTTCGGTAAATGCGGTGGTCCATACCGACTCAAAATATTTAATAATTAATAATGGACGTTTCCATATTACAAATACTGTTAATAATGTAAAATAAAAAGACAACAAATAAACAATTTAGTGTAATTGCCTAGTGTATTTGACGATGCTATGTATGTTATGTACATATGATTTCTATACATAAGTTTCTTTATTTTGTACTGACTTGTCACAAGCACTATTTTAATTGCATACATGATTAATAAACTATTTCATTTCATTTCATATCGAAATAAATTATTATAAACGCTTTTTTTCACGTGTTACAGAAAGGTGTGGTCATATTTAAGGGTCATTACATACACTTCACCGTGAGTGTTTATGTACCACATCTTATCAAAATGTAGACATACTCGATATAATCGATCGTATCACTATGAATTATCCCCTTATTACCTCTGCACGCCTAGGTAACGGCGTCATTTGTATTAGTCCAAAGTCGAAAGTCTAATATCGACATGTTACTCATTCGATAAAAAACAAAATGTTTTATTTATGTCATAGCAATGCAATCGGATTTGGTACTATGGGGGATCAAATACTTATACTGCGCACTATACATTGGTTCAATTTGACCACACCTGCCTGTTACAGGTTGTATAATCTTACTTCTTACTTCTGTTATAAATGTAATACTGCCTCGGTGGCTCACTTGTAATGCGTACGCGTTACGATTGAGGCCAACGCTGAGGTCTCGGGTTCGATCGCCGGGTCGGGTAAAGTGGTATCGGGGTTTTCTATTACGAAATGCTCAGTATCAGCCCGGAGTCTGGAATTTGTGCCCGGCATGGCGATAGGCTCGCCCCTTATCACATCATGGGACGGAGATACGCTCGGCGAAATGTGGGTGTGCTGGTTACACCTCTGCCTACCCCTTCTGGGATTACAGGCGTGAGTGCGTATGTACAATACAGTATCATAGGTAGTTATGTATCATAGTAGGTTATACGAAGTGTACTTTATTATTGTTCGCCTCCTACGCAATGAACCCTGTACCACCTACACTAGATGGATATAGTACTACCGCTCAGCCATCGCTCACGCCCATATATACAACGTGTTATAAAAAGGGGCGGGCAAGTGCATAGTGTAGGGTATAAGTATTTTATCTCCCATAGTACCAAATCCAATTGCATTGCTAGGACAATAATTATAGAATTTTCTTTTTTATCGAATGAGTAACATGTCGATATCGATTTTCAACTTTGGACAACACTAAATGAGAAACAATGATACTATGGACCTCCTTTTATTTAATTATTTTATAATTAAAAAAAACATTAAACAGTTGTCAAATGTCAATATTTATTTGACGCAGTCAGTTCGGCATTTTCTGATTTTATGAAGTATGATTACTAGTTCAAAAAATATGCTGTATTTGACTAAAAACAAGTATCATGTATTGGTATTTTGTGTTGGTGTAACTAATAACAGCTTTTAAGAGGATCGTCGACTGTATTAAGCCAAATTCATAGATGGAAGATCCGAGAATTAAGTCTTTAAAATGTTTCTAGAGGATGGTACTAATATCGTCTTCAGCACACGATCTGTTTCAGGTGTTCATTTGTGTTTAAATTACAAGTTACATACGTATGTCCGTAGAATTACGTACATCTTATTAAAGTTTATAAAAAAGTGAGTGTCGTACATAATAATTAATAGTGATGTCATCAATCTTATCGATCTTAATAAACGAGTGATTAAAATTCACGTGAAATTTTTGGATGTCTTGGTATTGAAAAGATCCGATACATAAGTACGAATTGTAAGGTGTATGTAGTGACCCTAAAATATGACCACACCTTTCTGTAACACGTTGTATATAATGTTGATAGGCTGAGGTCCACAACCTCCGCGACATGTATAACACAATGCGTTACAACGACTACAAGCACGACCCGCTGTCCCGCTGCGGCACGTGCGACCCTCCCTACAGCGCCTGCAACGCTGTAGCAGCCAGGAATGATCTCAACCCAGCCAATGGTAACCACTTACTAATAATAATATAACACAATGCGTTACAACGACTACAAGCACGACCCGCTGTCCCGCTGCGGCACGTGCGACCCTCCCTACAGCGCCTGCAACGCTGTAGCAGCCAGGAATGATCTCAACCCAGCCAATGGTAACCACTTACTAATAATAATATAACACAATGCGTTACAACGACTACAAGCACGACCCGCTGTCCCGCTGCGGCACGTGCGACCCTCCCTACAGCGCCTGCAACGCTGTAGCAGCCAGGAATGATCTCAACCCAGCCAATGGTAACCACTTACTAATAATAATATAACACAATGCGTTACAACGACTACAAGCACGACCCGCTGTCCCGCTGCGGCACGTGCGACCCTCCCTACAGCGCCTGCAACGCTGTAGCAGCCAGGAATGATCTCAACCCAGCCAATGGTAACCACTTGCTAATAATAATATAACACAATGCGTTACAACGACTACAAGCACGACCCGCTGTCCCGCTGCGGCACGTGCGACCCTCCCTACAGCGCCTGCAACGCTGTAGCAGCCAGGAATGATCTCAACCCAGCCAATGGTAACCACTTGCTAATAATAATATAACACAATGCGTTACAACGACTACAAGCACGACCCGCTGTCCCGCTGCGGCACGTGCGACCCTCCCTACAGCGCCTGCAACGCTGTAGCAGCCAGGAATGATCTCAACCCAGCCAATGGTAACCACTTGTTAATAATAATAACACTAGCCCTGTATTATACACGTCCCACTGCTGGGCACGGGCCTCCTCTATTGAATCAGAGGGGTTAGGCATTAGTCCACCACGCTGGCAGATTTCAAGTGCCTTCGAAATTCTTATGAAGAACTTCTCAGGTATGCAGGTTCCCTCACGATGTTTCCTTCACCGTTAAAGCAAGTGATAAGTATGCACTTGGGATGGGGGGGAATTATCCCTTCTGTTATCTACTGGAATGTGAAAAAAACAATCCAAATAAACCCATAAGTACATTTTTGCACGGGATTCTAGTAAATTGAGTGGTAGAGCCATGCTGTAGACAGTTTTGTCTACAGCATGAATGGGCCGACTGGTCCGGGTCGTTACTGTCTCACAGACAACCGACGTAAAGTAAGTAAGTAAGTAGCACATTGCTGCTGCGTTTCGTACGGTGAGTGAGATATCCGAAGGCCCAAATCTTCTTACCCTTCCCAATACCTTCTTATCCTTTTCCTGTAAGATCGGCAACGCGCCCATGATTCTTTTGGTATTGTGATCGTACATGGACGGTGGAGATCACTTACCATCAGGTGACCCAGTTGCTCGTTTACCGGCGTATGCCATAAAAGATCGAAGGGATATAATGTATATCCCATTATGTTTGTTCAGGTACATATCCGTTCCGCGCGTTGGGTCACCGTTCCCACGGCGCTACTGACGCCAAGATCACGTCCGCGTACTTGCGCACCAGCTTCCAGCTCCTCGCCGTGTCCAGCCCTGCACACAATATATCCAGGGGGATACCGCCCTTCAGGTCTGTTACACCAATATATATCATATAATATACAACGTGTTACAGAAAGGTGTGGTCATATTTTAGGGTCATTACATACACCGTACAATTAGTACTTATGTACCGCATCTTTTCAAAACCAAGACATCCGAAAATTTCACGTAAAATTTAATCACTCGTTTATTAAGATCGATCAGATTGATGACAAATAGGTACCATCCTTTAGAAACCTGTTAAAGACTTCATTCACGGGTCTTCCATCTATGAATTTGGCTTATTACAGTCGACGATCCTCTTTAAAACTTTCATCAGTTACACCAATACATAATACTTGTTTTTAGTCAATTACAACATATTTTTTAAACTCGTAATCATACTTTATAAAATCAGAACTTGCCGAACTGACTGCGTCAAATAAATATTGACATTTGACAACTGTTTAATGTTTTTTTAATTATAAAATAATTAAATGAAAGGAGGTCTATAGTATCATTGTTTATCATTTAGTGTTGTCCAAAGTTGAAAGTCGATATCGACATGTTACTCATTCGATAAAAAAGAAAATTCTATAATTATTGTACTAGCAATGCAATCGGATTTGGTACTATAGGAGATAAAATACTTATACCCTACACTATACATTGCTTAAATTTGCCCGCCCCTTTCTATAACACGTTGTATATAATATAATATCTCTCTATTCTAAAAAAAAGTAACTGGCGCCGCCGCTGCCGCTGCCAAAAGCTTGTCACGCTATCTCCTCCGAAACCCCAGAGTATGGGGTCGAGACCGATACCAATCGATGCAGAATAATGTGGGGAAGAAAGTAACATATGTCTCATATACGTCGGTCGTTTTTTTATTTTATGTTTTGTGGAAAAACATGGGCAAAGCCCCTAGTATATAATATAATATATATCGGTCAACTTCCAATTTTACGTTATACAGTATGTGGAAAAAACCCCGCTGACCGTTTCTAGTCGTGAAGATAGACATAAAAATAGTTTAACTCTGGCTCCGAGTCATCGCTCTTGCAGAGGTAATCAATCGAAATATGGTTTACAAACAATAAAATAAGTAACATACGTACGCACTCACACCTGTAATCCCCGAAGGGGTAGGCAGAGGTGTAACCAGTGCACCCACATTCGCCGAGCGTATCTCCGTCCCATGATGTGATAGGAGGCGAGCCTATCGCCATACCGGGCACTATTCAAGATTCCGGACTGATATTGAGCATTTCGTAATAGGAAAACCCAATATCACTTTTGCCCGACCTGGGGATCGAACCCGACAGGCGACACCTAACATTGGTACAAAGGTAAATAGAACATTGGGAACGGCCATTGGAATTTCTATTATACATACATACATCCAACAGTCACACACATAGTCCTGACCCCACACTAGGTAAACCTGTATCGTGGGTATCAGCAACTACGAGGGACTCACCAACCCACAATACCCAGACCCGAGACAAATATTTGTGAATCAGACAAACATTTGTCTAGGTGCGGGAATCGAACCCACGACCTCACGCTTCGCAACCGGCTACTCGCCCGCTGCGCCACGGGGGCTGTCGAACAGTCAATTATGGGTATCAAGAACAGGTTAATCTAGTGTGGAGTCAGGACTTTAAATGTGACTGTGTGGATGTGTTACGCCCGGTTTCTGTAAGGCTGATCAAATCAACATTCAACTAACAGAACTTTGATTTTGACACCGCTGTCAAATCAATTCCAGTTGCTGAAACGTTATTTAGTGAAAAAAAACATAATATTTGATCTATCTTTAGCACCGTTTGACATACGATTTTTCATATTAATTTGAAAGTAATGTTAACTAACATGTGTGTCAAATCAAAGGTGTTGACCAAGCTTCTTGGTCTACACAGGTAATCCCAATATTAACCAATTAGGAAATTATTCTTAAGTTAATTATAAATTTAACAGACACCACTTATTTGCTTATTCTCACTTATTATAGTTATTTTAAACATTTTTATAGTCACGTAACTATCTCGTGTACCGGGCGGCGCGCAGCTCGGCGGCTGCAGGCGGCTGTATGAACTGAATGACTGTAATCCGTATGACGCAATAGCCATAGGCCCGCTGCCCGAGGTAGAAGCGTGGCTGCTTATTGCCGTTCCCTATATTCTGTCTGTCTCTAGTTTTGCTATACCGGCGATATAAAGTTTTATCTATTTTCCGTTTTACCGTCCCAATAAACTTACTAATGATAGATAATCCTATTCTTCATTGCTGTCTACTGATGAGAGGACTGATAGCTGACTACAGATATACAACACTATGAAAATGACAGTTCAAGCGTCCCAATATTTTTTATGTGCTATCTGTCGATAAAGTTATTTAGTTTTTTCTTTATCGGTAGATTTTGACCGATAAACAGATATCCTCGGCTGTAAAAAAACGAAATAAATAACGTATTTTGAAGAAATAGCCATGAGTATACAAGGCTTACATCGCACTTGCACTGCAATACAAAAAACTAAATAAATTATGTAAAAATCTAAAAGAAAATATAAAAAAAATCTAAAATTCCCATAAATAAAAATAATGCACCGTTTTGATAATTAAATTAAGTGCAAGAGACATATAAATATTTGTTAATGTGAACAAAATAATTCCCCACTTCAGTAAAATCCCCCTAATTCGCTTGGGATTTTTGTTCAAAGGACTTGTATTCAGAGCCGTAATGTATTGACAGTAAAACGTTTCGTTATTACATTGTGTTTTGCAACATAATAAGTATTTCTCGTTATTATTATTTCATTTACAGTGGTAAAAAATAAGAATTAATAGATAAATGTTAAATTAAAACTTATATTTCTAATCTAAATCATATCTTCATATTTTCTAACATAAATTAAACAATAGTTCCTCTTTCTCAGCTTGTATGAACATAACGCACAAGAGGGCCCAGATAGACTGCCTATCTATTGCTATCATAGTATCCGACGTGCATATCTAAAAAATAGGGACGATTCCAAGCAGTGGATAGAACAATACGGATGTTTGACGATAGCTATCTATCGTGAAATTGAAGATTAATATTGGGAACGGCCATTATAGTACCTAAGTATTTATTATTATAGATTTTAAGATTGTTCATTTTTGCAAACCGTTTTGTTTGTAGTATGGGTTGGTTTGGCTTCCGGACGTTATTTTAGGAGGCCACTGAAAATCAGCGCTGTGTTGTGGCTCGCCCCATAATCACAGTATTATACTGAGCCGGTCTCCTGTTGTCACCGTGAAGGCATGCAACTGTATAGTTTTTATATTAATTTTAAGTTAGTTGTATATTAATTATATTGTGTACTTATTGCATTATGTTTGTTGCATGTCTTATGATGACAATAAACTTTTCTTTCTTTCTTTCTTTCTTTCTTCTAGCAACTCAATTTCGGCTTGACATGAGATTTGACATTTGATTAGTTAATTTAACATTGATCAGCCTTTCAGAAACCGGGCGTGAGTGTGACTGTTGGATGTATTTATTATAACTAACAGTCGGTGTGATATATTGACAGATGGAGTGAATTCGACCTGGGTCCTACAATATCTCACGTGGGTCATCCAGACCTGTGGATGTTTCAACCGTCAGTGCATCATTGGGAATGGAACTAGATCATTATCATACTAATATTATAAATGTGAATGTAAGTTTGTTTGTTACGCTTTCACGCGAAAACTACTTAACCGATCATCATGGAACTTTGTACACATATTCTAGGATGTATAAGAAGTAACATAGGATACTTTCTCTCTACTCCAAAAAAAGTAACTGGCGCCGCCGCCGCCGCTGCCAAAAGCTTGACACGCTATCTCCTCCGAAGCCGCTGGGGGTATGGGGTCGAGACCGATACCAATCGATGCAGAATAATGTGGGGAAGAAAGTAGCATATGTCTCGTATTCGTCGGAGTTTTTTTTTGTTTTATGTTTTGTAGAGAAATATGGACAATGCCCCTAGTTTATGAAAAAATATCTATTTGTTTGTTACGTTTTCACGCCTAAATCATTGAACCGATTTTGATCAATTTTGATGAAGAGATAAATGGTACCCTGGAGACGGTTATAGGCTACGTTTTATTTCGGAAAAGTATATTCACGCGGGCGGAGCCGCGAGCAAAAGCTAGTTTTATAGAATTATGTGATAATTAGTTAATTTGATACGTATTTAATGTAATGCAACGACTGTTTGATCACTTGTTTATTAAATACTAGCTTTTGCTCGCGGTTCCGCTCGCGTGTACTGCCTTTTCCGGGATAAAAAGTAGCCTATGTGCTAAATCCAGGTCATGGTCTACCTGTTTGCCAAATTTCATCCAAAACCATTCAGCCGTTAAGAGGTGATTGACTAACGAACATCCAAATTGACAAAATCACAATCATACAAACTTTAACAATTATGTAAGTAGTAGTTTATTAAATAATGATGGTTAGAAACTTTTAACTAATTGGAGTTCTCATTTGTGAGAGGCCGGCTGGGTATCGCGGCTTCGTCTATTTCTGCCGTCATGTAGAAGTGTGTAAGCACTGTTGTTTCGGTTTTAAGGACATAGAAGCCGGTGAAATTACTGAGCATTATAAGACTTAACATCGTATGTTTCGGGGGTTTACGTCACAAAAAAATAATATGGCCGCCGTAGGCACCGTAATATGCTGAAATGGATTCATTAGAAAAATCCGACCGCGTCAAAGTGTGTCGCAGACAGGGTGTCTGTGGTTAAGACACCTTTTTGCGCAGTTGGTTTACTTTTTCAATGTTTTTTTTACAAATAAATTCTAAAGAAATGTACACCAATGCTGTGATTATATTGTGATTGTTTTTTTTTATTACTGAGATACTTTCTCTTAGTGATTTGTCTCAATTGCGCATACCATTGTAATGGTTTTATTTTATAAATAGATAGTTTTGGAACAAAAAGTTAGGTTTTATTATTATTCGAAAAATATGGACAAAACATTATGAATAAATAGATTTTGTTTTAAATTATAAATCTACATGATAAACAACCGTGGGACCGCAAGTCCCTCGTAGTTCCTGATACCCACGACACAGGCTTACCTAGTGTGGGGTCAGGACTATATGTGTGACTGTTGGGTGTATTTATTATTATTATTATTAACCTTAGGTCATATTTTTAGGGGATATTGGTATTGGTAACTATTCTGCTGTCACTCGACTAAACTAAAATAAATTAAGTAATTTTTTGTTCAGTGCAGTATTAGAATTCAAAATCGACTTTCATAAATAAATTATTTTACTCATGCCAAAAATAGGTAAGTTTATTTACACATATATTTGACAGGAGTTAACTTTTAGTTAAATTTAGTTTAGTTAGTGAACACAACATATACATAATTAGCAATAAAACCATCAAGCAATAATCACTATGTATATTAGGTAAATCAGTTATAATCATCATTTTATATTACTATATGTAACTAAGCTTTGTATTTTTTATAAATAAATCATTTTACCTTTACACAAGCTTTTTTTTATCCATAGACTACAAACCGTGAACACTCTATATACAAAAATGAGTAACTACAATTCAATATAATACTAATAGACAAATAAAACTGAAGACGCCACATAAACTAAGTTTTACTTGATATCATTATCACATGACACATGTGACATAAGCGGTCTATATCGAGCATTGATACGAGTAAAACCTCATTTAGAAAGTGAAAACTTATCGAATGGCATAGCCGCGAATATAACAGAAAACTCATGTTTACGTTTTTATCATACAATTTTATGAACGAATCCTATGACGCGGCCTCTGTTTCTTTTTAAATTCTCGTCTATGTCTTAAAAAAAACTCCAATGGAGATCAACGCCCGTATTCTTTAACTAAATGTAGGTTTCTGTATACATGATTGGTCCGTTATTGTGTGTTGCCAAAAACTGACCAATCACGTATATAGAAATGGCTACTATACATTGAAGCTCACTATGAGACATGTAACACATTTTATTTATAAATACAGGGAAAATCTTACAGTGCCTAAGTTTTGTGAACAGGTATACTGTGTATTATGGCGTCTTGTAGATTTATTTGTCTGTATACATGAATCCAATGTATACATATACAATGTTTTACATTAAATAGTACATTTATAATGAGATATAAACAAAAATAAAGCCATTTTGAAACATACATTTCAAACATTTCCCTTCATCAATATTGTCCTACTACAATCTAAATCAATATTTTATATTCATTACTAGCTGTTGCCCGCGGCTCCGCACGCGTGAATGCCTATTTCCAGGATTAAAGTAGTCTAGTCGCATCAAGCGAGTCCCGTCATCGCGATCGGTGTGAGAAACGCGCTTGACAAAAATACTAAAATCGCTATTAAAAAAAGGGGTTCATCGTAGAGGGTTGAAAATTTAGGGTTGTATGTATTTTTTTATGCTGGGTCATAAAAAAATAAAAACAAAAAAAATGACAAAAAATAAAAATAAAAGTTTAGGGCTGGACCACCCTTAACGTTTAGGGGGATGAAAAATAGATAGTAGCCGATTGTCAGACCTACTGGATATGCATATAAAATTTCATAAAATTCGATCGAGCCGTTTCGGAGGAGTATGGGAACGAACATAGTGATTAGATACTCGTAATATGATAGGAAAATGCACTTATTACTTCCAATACTACTCAATTTTGATCAAGTTTGTTACTGTTACAATTTCAACTTGTAATTACCCATGTTGAATCGTAAATAAGCATTTTCACCTATTAGCATTACTAAGAACTTTGAAGGATAAATTATAGGACTATTTTATTCCGGAGCATCAACAGACATTGCGTTCCTCGACGGTCGGCAGAATTATGCCGGCCTAAAGTTACTAGATATACACAGGTTGACCTCAGTAGGCCTGGTACAAGTTTTAATAGTTTTTTAAAACGATGAAAGTTTTCGTATTCTCTACATACGTCAACTATTAGTAGCCACTAGTGGGAACTATGATGAATTAAAATTAATAATATGGTTATTTTTTTTTTATTTATTAAACTAATATGTAATAAATTTTCAAGCGATTTTTTCTTTTATTACTGTATGAATTACTAGTTTGACACTTCGATGGTAGTAATTTTATACGAATTAGAAAACTGTGAACTTATTTGTAACTCGTACTAGGCCTACAGAACGCAACTCGCCTGAATGAGCCACTGCGAGTACAAAAATGGATCAGATACCCTCCCATCAGCAGGGTAATTGTAAACAGTGTGAAATATTACATAAATACATGATTAGCAACACTTACATACGCACTCACGCCTGTAATCCCCGAAGGGGTAGGCAGAGGTGTAACCAGTACACCCACATTGCGCCGAGCGTATCTCCGTCCCACAATGTGATAGAGGGCGAGCCTATCACAATACCGGGCACAAATTTCCAGACTCCGGGCTGATAATGAGCATTTCGGAATCGAAAAACCCAATACCACTTTACCCGACCCGGGTTTCGAACCCGAGACCTCAGCGTTAGCCTCAATCGTAACGCGTACGCATTACAACTGCGCCACCGAGGCAGTGTGAAATATTACATGAATACATAATTAGCAACACTTTTAAATTATGAATGCGGAAAACCGATAGTTCACTGATAATATGATAGATACTGTAACACTTCTAATACAACATATAATATGTCCATCTGTATACGAGCCAGGCATGAAAATTTACACTGTTTAATTTTTAATTATTTTTTATTAGATTGAATGACGAGACGAGCAGGTCGGTCGCCTGATGGTAAGCGCCACGCCTGCTCATAAACAGAAGCAACGCCACACAGAACTTTAAATAAAGCACTGCATGACACTGGACTGCGCTCGTTACCCCGAGACATAAGGTGTTAAGTCTCATAATGCCCAGTAATTACACTGGCTTCAATGTCCTTCACACCGGAAAACAACAGTGCTTACACACTGTTGCTTGGCGGCAGAAATAGACAAAGCGGTGGTACCAACCCAGCCGGTCACTCGCAAACGAGGGACCTACCGCCTTGTAACTATGTACACTAACATCGTCATTACAGTGCGCCGACTTTAGTGCGCGTTGACATATTGAGCCGAATGCAGTGCATAATAAATTGACTTATTTTTCAGGAGAGACATAAAACTGAATATTTTTTATGAACATGTGTGATGTAACCAATGAGGTACGCTGTGACAGAACTATTTGAATATCGTGCTTTGTATGGTTAATTTAAATTTTTGTGTAAATTTATTGGATACGCGGTAAAAACAATTTATCCAATGACAATATCACATGACCAATTTTCGAATTACGCGTATTGTTAGCTAAGCGACGATATACGAAATCTACACCATTATCTGTGATCCATGGAAAACTTATATTTTTTGTACATCATGGTCTATGTATTCTGTATTATATTCAAATAAATACACCCAACAGTCACACATAGTCCTGACCCCACACTAGGTAAAACTGTATCGTGGGTATCAGGAACTACGAGTGACTTGCCAACCCACAAAACACAGACCCGAAACAAATTTTTGTGGTTCACACAAACATTTGTCTCAGTGCGGGAATCGAACCCACCGCCTCTCGCTTCGCAGCCAGCTACTCGCCCGCTGCGCCACGGAGGCTTGCCAAAAATAAGTATTGTATTAATATTTCACACTACTATTTAACTTCATTCTGTACTTTTATATTCATGAATAATATGTCACGAAGCAATACATTATTAAACATTCCTCTCTAAGGAATGGGCCCTTCATAATGTGTTACTTCCAACACTATGGAATGAGTATTCTTTATACATAACATTTATACAATAATATATTATAACAATTATACATAAGTTTTATGATACTGCAGCAAAAATATCTTAAGATAATTTTCCATGTAATAGTATTGTATGTACCTACTGCAGTATCAACAACAGCTTTATAACGAGTGCTTAATTCCATGCAATAACTAAACTGCCTTGTATTTAGCCAGCCTGGGCTAATATCAAGTTTGTAATCACAAGGCAGTTCGGTTGTTGCCTGGAAATAGTTTGTTATAAGCCTCAGATCCTAATAACAATAACTGCAAACCTTATTCTAAGGAGTTGAGCATGAGGAGTTGTTTCAACACTTTGGTCTGGGATGTCTCCCGGATCTCACCCGCAAGGAACATTTCATCCACTACTGTGTACACCTGCAATTCGGAATTAATACAAAAAGTGGTGCAGCCAAACTACAGACATATATATAGTTGTCAGTCTTCAAGTCGCGAGTGAATCGTTTTTTGCTAGGCAAGCATGCTTCATCTTAGGCCACATCGTCGCTTACCATCAGGCGTGATAGAGGCCAAACGCGAGCCTATTATATATTTAAAAAAAAAAATATCAACAGCATGAATGTGCTGGCTGGACAAAGTAAAGTATTGTCTTACAGAAAACCAAAGTGAAGTAGCAACTTTTACATTTGTTATGATGAGTGTGATATCTAGAGGCTCAATTCCCCCCTAAACTTCCAAATTCCTTAATTATCCCTTACTTCCCATAATTGTTCAATGTACCCATAATTGTTCTGGTATTGTGGGTTCATGTGTGGTGGAGATCACTTACCAACAGGTGACCCATTTTTCTTTGCCGGGCTATGATATAAAAAAACATGTAATTTTCAATCTTTGTAGTCTTTATGAATCTTCTGTGCAATAATCCATACTGGTTGCAAAAACAACCAAGTAACATGGCAAAATATGATACAATGCAGTGCGGTTTAAAAATGATTTTAGCCAAAACGTTAGATTCATTTATCACAATTGCCATGCAGGTATACAAATGACAAAGCTGAATATATTGGTTGGACCCAAAAATATTATTGGAACTGCAAACTGCATATGGTTTCTGTGTCCACAATTTATATCAAATCAGATAGCAAGATTTCTTTATACACCCAAGTTATATTTTTTTTTAATGAATGGAAATGAAGGTAGCCATTGTAACATTAACTTTTCGAGACGACCTACACCTCAGTCTCTCCCGTGACCACGAAGGCTAAAAAGCTTTCGAAATGTCGGGACTAAAATAAAAATTAAACCGCGATAAAATCCGTATAAACTAGTTTTATTTCAATGTGTAATATTCGCGTAAACCTAAGAAATCACTATATATTTTTTTTGATAAATTGACAATAGTAATAGGAAAACGATAAATAAATAATAATACTATAATTATGATAATACATATTCCTGTTAATGTATGATAAAAAATCTACAGAAATACCCACCTTATAAAAGTTAAACACCAAATCAAGCTCACAGACATTGTGGAAGTATTCATTGAGAACCTCTACAAAGTTGTGTATGGCCTCTAAATAACACAAGTTATTGTCATTCACATCCACACATATACAGAAGTAGAGCCCCGCGTACCTTCTGTACACTATTTTGAAGTTTCTGAACTGAAAATTTAAAATGAAACATAATTATTATAAATATATACCAAACTTCAATCAAATTGAATCTGCTAATCAATAGTCTGAGTAAGATGGAGATGTCTGTTTAAGATTATTTCATAACTTGTAAAGTATCACTAACAGAAATGCTTAAAATTAAAATTATTGTTATTATTGTGATCATAATTCCCATTATTATTAATGATATTATTAATTACTGTTTAATAATTGTATTTATAATTTAATATTGCATGCATGTTTTGAATGTTGTGTACACCTGTAGTAATTTAGCACTTTGTCTGTTTCCTCTGTACTTTCTTACTATGAATGTCTAGTGTTAAGTTGATGGTGTGTCTTTTAGCAATAAATTAATAAATGAGATTTTCGTTATGTGGCACTCATAATGATCCTTAAAATAAAAAATAAATAAAATAAAATAAAATGTCTTTATTTCAGGCAAAAGGACCCATAGTACAAACAATCATATTAAAGAAAAATGACAACTTAAAAATTGTCAACTATATATGTAAGAACTATTGCAGTACTTAATTATGTAGGAGCCATAATATTGTCATACTACTGTAGGTATGTTTCAAAACTACAATTTTTCACAATACTATCTTGAGTTATTCCAAGTGCCTTACTGTAAAATAGGAATTGATTTATAATTAAGTTTCTTCCACCTGCCTTTATCCCACTCACAGTGGGATTGATGCAACATGCTTTTTAACACATATGTTACAGAAAGATTTAGCTCGCAATTTTTACAACTGGCTGCCTGCCTGGTGTCAACCCCTCTTGGGAAACTTGAATATTAATGGCCATAATTATACAAAATGTTATTTGGACCCAATAACATCTCTTACTAGTAAGTTTAGTTCTCCATTACATAACATGTATTTATTACTAATAATACCATATTCCCTAAGACTGACATCCATTAGTAATTATTGTTTTATAGATTAACATACAATATAACAACATAAATTAAGAATACCATGGGTGCAAGCAGTGTCTCTCTACCCATACAATATACCAATCGCAGGATTCGAACCTGTGACCTCTCAAACCTCATCGGCTACTCGAAGACCGACATCACTCCATGAGAACGGTACCATAATGCACTACATAATTATGGCTAATCCAATTCGAAAGGACTTACCTCTACGAAATTGGTGTGCTTGGCATCTCGAACGGTTACCACTGCATGTACTTCTTCAATCAGTTTTTGTTTTTCATCGTCATCAAAATTCATATACCATTTCGCTAACCGAGTCTTGCCTGCGCGGTTTTGGATCAAAATGAAACGGATCTGTGCAAGATAATTGTGGCTATAGATGTGAAGTCATAAAACACTTTACGGGCAAATGTAAAAATGTAATAATCAGACTTACCATTATGCTTTTTATCAATAAAATTAATGAAAACCGATTCCCAAAAGTTTACGCCTCCCTAAATCTTTCACTTTGGCAAATGACATTTTTTTTTTTTTTTGTATTTTTGTTCCATAAGGAACCGGCTAAGATCAGAGACCATACTGCCAAGTCATCAGTTATATTATTTTCATAATTTCCAAGAACGATGAAACAGGGGTGTGACCGATTTCAAGGCCTTGATGGAGTATTGGTGTAAATTCCTTCCAGTTCGATGCTTCTTAGATGACTTTCTTCAAGCGAATCGAAAGCACAAGGTCGACAATACCCTTGATCAAAAATCACCTAAATCCACTTATTTCAATGTTTCCATACACTATTCATCATCATTAATGATTATTGCACAAAACCACACCACTTTTATACAACAAACACAACTTTAAACCAGTTTAGGAAATAATTAAAACAAGAGAGCCACCGCACTGTAAGAATTCCCGCCAAAAACTCCTTGGCAAATGACAGTTTCGAGAGCATAGACAAAACGTTATTGTCTTAATCTATCGAATCGGCATTGGATCAATATTTTATTTTATTTCCCCAAAATATTTGTGAGTATTGTTTTTCATTTTAATTTATAGTCAATACTTCATTTAATTTAACTGCCTGCCTCGGTGGCGCAGTTGTAATGCGTTCGCGTTACGATTGAGGTCAACGCCGAGGTCTCGGGTTCGATCCCCGGGTCGGGTAAAGTGGTATTGGGTTTTTCTATTACGAAATGCTCAGTATCAGCCCGGAGTCTGGAATTTGTGCCCGGTATGGCGATAGGCTCGCCCCCCTTCACATAAGGGACGGAAATACGCTCGGCGAAATGTGGGTGTACTGGTTACACCTCTGCCTACCCCTTCGGGGATTACAGGCGTGAGTGCGTATGTATGTTAATTTAATTTATTTTATACGTAAATACATACACCAAATATTCCTTTTACGTGGCGTCGTGGTTGTCTGCTTGTTTGATGTTTCTATAATACTCTTTGGATGTTTCGTTTTGTTTGCAATGTTTGTTGCCATTTAAAATTTCTTCTAAAATAGTATATTTTCCATATATAAAAAAATGAATCTAAAATGTCTATTTTATATCACCAGAAGTAATAAAACGGAAATTTATTAAAATAAAATATATATTGGATACTAACTAACATTAAAAGACAATCAATGTGCGATAGAAAAGCAAAATGTCCGTTATACGTTAATTTATGTTTATGTATAGTAGCAACACAAATATCGAGTTGTTTTTCAATTTTGCAGTGAATTTTTGACGTTGCTGCTACGAGCTCGTTTTTATCAAGTTTTCCTGCATGTAGTGCTTAGGTTTTTCCATAATGCCCGTAATATAAGTAGTACAGTAGTGAAATAAACAATATTAATCTTAAATGACGCCCACGAAGACCACGAAAACTGAAGTAGAAATGGTGATACGGAATAGAAAAACAGTTATGAAAGACGGAATCATGACAATGTCTGGAATCGGCGAGCCTTCGGTCTTCCACGCGCTTGTGGTGATATTTTTGGAGTTCTTCGCGTGGGGCCTGCTTACGATGCCCATAATATCGGTGCTGAACGCGACATTCCCGGACCACACGTTCCTAATGAACGGATTAATAATGGGTATCAAGGGCATATTGTCGTTCTTGTCGGCACCGCTGATCGGGGCGCTTTCTGACGTGTGGGGCCGCAAGTTCTTCCTGCTGGTTACGGTGTTCTTCACGTGCGTGCCCATCCCGCTGATGACCATCAACACTTGGTGGTTCTTTGCGATGATCAGCATCAGTGGTGTGTTTGCCGTGACGTTTTCGATAGTATTCGCGTACGTGGCGGACGTGACTACGGAGGCAGAGAGATCGCGCGCCTACGGGCTCGTTTCAGCTACATTTGCGGCCAGTATGGTGATCTCTCCTGCACTCGGCGCGTATCTTATGAACTTGTATGGCGAGGCGATGGTGGTGGCTGCCGCAACCGCCGTGGCCGTTCTCGACGTGTTTTTCATCATGGTGGCGGTGCCGGAAAGTCTCCCGGAGAAGGTGCGCCCGAGCGGCTGGGGTCCGGCCATTAGCTGGGAGCAAGCTGATCCCTTCGCAGCGCTGCGTAAAGTCGGCGCCGAGCGTACAGTGCTGATGTTGTGTGTCGCGGTGTTCCTCTCGTACCTGCCCGAGGCCGGACAATACTCGTGCATATTCGTGTACTTGAAGCTAGTGATGGGTTTCGGTGTGGTGCAAGTTGCGATCTTCATCGCGATAGTGGGAGTGCTAAGCATCGGAGTGCAAGTCGTGCTCGGGTTCCTGATGAAGTCTCTCGGCGCGAAACATACGATCATGATGGGATTGTTGTTCGAGATGCTGCAGCTGATGTGGTACGGTTTCGGGAGCCGTACTTGGATGATGTGGGCAGCGGGGGTGCTGGCCGCGCTCGGGTCGGTCACGTACCCGGCCATCAGTGCATACGTATCTGTGAACAGCCGTGCTGATAGGCAAGGCGTCGTGCAAGGCATGGTAACTGGCGTGCGAGGGCTGTGCAACGGCCTCGGGCCCGCCATGTTCGGCGTCATCTTCTATCTATTCCACGTGGACCTGAACGAAGGTCACGCGAATCAAGAGGCAGGGCGGACGGAGGAGAAGTACGTGCGCATGGTGCCGGGCCCGCCGTTCGTGCTGGGCGCCCTGCTTGTGATCTGCGCGCTGCTAGTGGCATCATTCCTGCCGGAGGACGGCGCTCCGCCGGCCCGCCGCGCGGCGCCCGACCTGCGGTTTGAGATGGAGCGCGGGCGTCGTGTGGCGGGTCCCCTGTCTCCCCTGATGGCGCCGGAGTCTGCGGCGCTCTAGCTGGCGGGCAAGGCCGGCCGCGCCGCCAGTGTGTGACTCTCAGTGCAGTGCCCCGCCGCCGAGCCCGCCGAGCCCGCCCTGTGACACCTGACTTGAGTGAGTGACCGTATACCTTTCGATGCTAATTTCGCTCGGCTCCGGCCACATTCCCGCGTTGGACACCAATCCGCTTCATATGTAACATGTTTTTTAAGCTTTATATATATTTTTTACCTTTGTGTTGAATGAGGGTGTGTAAATAATTTATTCTGAATAAAAAATCATATTAAATCAGCACACGACAGCTGTGTGTTTCATGTTGAGCGGAGCATCACACAATGATAGTAAAATGATAATGCACCTTAACCTTTATTACATTGCTATAGTCATCTTTAAATAGGGTGTAAGGAAAACGTTCTCAAAATGGAAATGGTAATATTATGTTACATTATAATGTAAACGGGAGTGCATATGCCAAAAATACCTACCTGATATAAATCCTTTATGACCTTTATGAGCTGCATCTGGTATGTGCCCCATTATTTCGATAAACATGGTATTGTTCCTGTAGTCATCACCAGCTATTTTCATTTCCAAAAGCGTTTCCCGTACACCCTGTATCCTATTCTATATAACAACAAAGTATAGGGTAAATGCATGAAAAAATTATGCCAAGCATGTAAAATGGTTTATAATAAGATTTTGATCTAACAATCCTGTCCATAAATAGTATTTTTAATGTAAGGAATATGCCTAGATATAAATAGATAGTGCATAATGCGGACCATGTGTTCGGCCAAATTGTAAAATTGGACATGTTTCAAATCTTATGTGATGGATGTATGAAATCACTGTGTGAATGGGTAGGATTTAGATTTCATATTTACAATAACAGGATTTTAGAATACGTACAGAGGTTTTAAAATATTAAATTAGGGACAGCTATGGGTGCTAGGCCCTTTAATAGTACCTCTTATATTCCAGTTTGAAAATATGTCAAAAACTTTATTTTCATTAGCAAAAAATAAAAAAGACTAGCTGTGATTTCGAAAAATATGGTTTATTTTTAGGTACATTTAAGAGGGCTTAAATATAGATGGATAGTTTATGAAATTATGAATCATACACAGATAACAGTTTTATAGCTTGACCTGAAGGCCAATTCTCGTAATTTTAAATGTTCAAAATATCGTCAAATGTGAACATATGAATAAATGTTGACTGAAGCCAAAACAGTATAATGCTACTACTAATGCTAGGTGCATTTGACATTGATTATTGGTTTAAGAGAATTCCATTTGCAACTTTCTTGACGCTGAGACTAGATCGGAATGATATTTTGAACATTTAAAATTACGAGAATTGGCCTCCTGACCTCTTAACACTCAACATACCCCTCTATATATAGATCAGTGAATTTTTTTGGACATCTTGCCATGTGTGTGCAAGCTTATAGGTATTGTAGTTTTTAATTGTGTGACAGTGATGGCTAAGTCAATAGTGACAGATACACAATCATTGTCTCTTATATCTAAGATACACACATAGCAGGACTTGCAAGAATCAATCTATCTATACCTGTAAATAATATTAAGTGTTTTAAGGACACACTTTAGGTCTATTTCTTATATAAAAAAGGCAAATAAAAATTAAAACTAAAAATATTATAAGGCTCATATAGAATAACTGGGGGATTAAACTTAAATTGAATGTAAGACTATTGTTGTAAATTTTAAATTATTTTTTACTCAAATTTGGCATTACTTGAAATTAAGTTATCCAGGATTTACCTTTATCTTTGTCATTTCCATTTCTTCTGAACTCAACCACCCTAGGCAGTGTTGTGCATTATGTCAAGGCAATGATTCACAGACCTCTAGGTCCTAATATTTAGTAATAATAACATAACTAGAATCAGATTCAGAAAAACGAAACTTAAACCAATGCCAATATACTCTATTTTCAACATAAATATTAAAATAACTGAGGATGATCAGGAATGTCATTAAAATAATCTCTAAATATACTGCATTTGATACATGTAGGGTGGATTGTTTCATATATGGGTTAAGGTAAGAACAAGAAATACTTCGCGATATCTCCACATTTTACCTATGTTCTAAAGAAAGTGGAATTGGTACTGCAAATTTCATTAGAAATAAAACCATCTCGCTGTCTCATTCGCACGCACGTTTTTATAACGCCAATGATGTCACTCACCCGTCAGTGCATTCTTTTCTGTTAAATTTTCTGTCATTTGATAATTTCCCCTTCTATCAGTTTTTAGATTGTATAATTTTTGTTTTGGATCAGATTGAGGTAATCTTTGTCAAAAAGAATAAAAAAGAAAATATAGTTTCAGAAAAGCATTGCATGTTCGATGTCGGGTTTCGACTCGCGACTCACGCCAGGTAAAGTTCACAAGCGTTACTAAATCGATAAACTAGCAATGCCGGCTTCTGAATCATTCCAATAACACGTTAACGGACAAATATAAACAATATCAAATAAATAAATAGAGATTAGATTTGTGGTGATACCAATCCCGTAAGCGTGATACTTTCTTGTACTCCACTACATAGCGACCTCCATTTACATAATGAAAATAGTGGCTCCTCCCAGGGTCAGACAGTGTGTATCCAGTACCCTCAAGCCGGCATAACTGTCCAACTATTCCGGCCTTAGAAGGACGTAATGTCTCGAGTCTCGAGAGTCGACATTTTTTTTTATATGGCAATATTTCCTCGGGTCTAGCCTAGTTTGAAAGGTTACCTGGCTCGTACGGCGAGGGTTATTATAACAACACGCACGCCTCGCTGTCGCACTGATTTAAAAGGATTTCCCCGATTGTAATAGAGCTAAGACCTTGAGTTCACCACGTTGGTCTAACGTGGTTATTGGATCGCCATTGCCTTGTCTATTGGCCAGAAGGGTGCCCCACGAGCCAGTGGGGTCGAAAGGATCTTAGTTAGACCTCCTTGCACCCTATTTTATCTAATAGACAATAAATTAAATAATGACATCCATTACAGCAACTGTGGATGCAGTAGTTGCTCTACTGCCTATCCTTTCACATGCGTGAGCCTATACGATACAGGCCTGTATTATTACTATAATCGGAAACTCGTGACAATTTTACTTTCGTCTGAAAGTTTAACAATAGGATTTAACACTTTCTCTCAGACACAATAGCTGTATAGACTCTTCCTATTAACGCTTAAGGCATATTTTGAACTAACATTTGCTTGCGGTTCCCACTGGCGCGGTGGTTTCGTTAAGACAGCCCTTGTTTTATGTAAGACATAAACGCCCGATTTCTGAATCTGAAAGGCTGATCAATGTTAAATTAACTAATCAAATGTCAAATCTCAAGTCAAGTCGAAATTGAGTTGCTAGAAGCGTGATCAACACCTTTGATTTGACACACATGTTAGTTAACATAACTTTCAAATTAATATGAAAAATCGTATGTCAAACGGTACTAAAGAGAGATCATATATTATTATTTTTTCACTAAATAACGTTTCAGCAACTCGCATTGATTTGACAGCGATGTCAACTCAAAGTTCTGTTAGTTGAATGTTGATTTGATCAGCCTTTCAGAAATCGGGCGTCAGTGTTCAAGATTCTTTTGCTAAGAGATATCGAGGTTTATTTTAAAGAATATCCCTAATGTATTTACTGATGTACGAGGACACTCGTTATTTTCCGCCGTAATGATTCACTCAAGTGGCTAGTAGCCTAGCTTCGTAATTAAATTAGATGTACCTCTAGGGGCGTAGCCAAGACTTATGCCAGTGTAGGGCGAGATTTGATTCAAGAGGATTCAAATTCAAATTAAAGGATCAACCAGTTACAGAGCAGAACCAAAATTGTTTGACCTCACCCCGTCAATTGGCTTGGTAATTATGAAAGCATATTACATACATACGCACTTACGCCTGTAATCCCCGAAGGGGTAGCCAGAGGTGTAACCAGTGCATCCACATTTCGCCGAGCGTATCTCCGTCCCATGATGTGATAGGGGGCGAGCCTATCGCCATACCGGGTACAATTCCAGACTCCGGGCTGATGCTGATAATTTCGTAATAGAAATATCCAATATCACTTTTACCCGACCCGGAGATCGATCCCGAGACCTCGGCGTCAGCCTCAGTCGTAACGCGTAAACAACGTTGCCCAATGTGTGGCAAGGACCCCACCGTGGCTACGCTTTTGTGCAAATCATAACTTCAATAATAATTAAGTTACCTAAGAGTGACTTAGCTGCATATAGGAATTTCCCACATCCAACTTTATCACGCCCAAATTATCAGCGGCAATAATATTTTTATGAGAATAAAGTAAACATTAGTGTAGGTATAATGTTTCTACGAAAAGTATAAGACGGCAAATACAACTGACTCCGCACACATCAGCGGCGCAAAAACTAAAGTTTCTAAAAAAAGGAAATAAAAAAAAAAACAAAAAAAGTGTTTTGAATGAAAAATAGACATTGTTAGTCTAATCTCGTGTTTAAAAAAATACCTATATTGTACATTTCAGATTTTAATCAGCGACTTTGTCAGTTACTATTTTAGGACGGGACTTATTACAAGCAATAAAACGAAAGCAAAAAGCAAATGGATTTCCATTTGTCAGATTTGACCTAACTTTATACGGTAGATAATTCTCAATAGTCGTCCATTTTAGTCGAACAATTGCATCGAGTGTGCGTCTGTCTTTCTGTGCCAACTTCACAGTTAGTTTCAGTAAAGATGTCCTTCAATATAACACCGCTATGTACTTATATCATAGTGATATTGTGTTTGTCATCTTCCTGACCTCATCCATGAGTCAACGCATGTGGCAGAAAAGAATTGTCGCCGCCAACCTAAGCCTAGACAAAATGTGTTTGAAAAACCAGCCTGCAGCGAGTCGGACTGGCGTATCAATATAAATTTCATTTTTATTATATCTTAGGACGTCCGTCGTAGTAACACAGCCTACGTGGCGCGGTGGGCGAGTAGCCGTCTGCGAAGTGAGAGGGCGTGGGTTCGATTCCCGCGACGACTAAAAATTTTAAAATAAAATAAGTTTATATAAATTTAAAAACCGACTTAAAAAAACTGGAAAATCAAAATAACAGTTTATATAGGAATTTTTTGCAGTCGATGCCGGTGCAGCTGGCGGTTAAATGTAATTGCATTTTTATTATTGCGTAACGAGTTTAAACAAACTACGAATTGAATCAAAATGGTGTTGCCAAGCACAAATGTTGCTGGCTAAGCTAAACGACCTTCTAAAGAAAAATACCCAACCAATTGATTTTTTCGCCGCGCCATTTCACTGGGACTCCATAGCAACAATTAAGCTTCGACGAGTCGAGCTGGTCGCTTGCCTGATTGTAAACCACCCAGAAAGAATTCAATAGTACTGGTTAACACTGGATTACAGACATTACATTACAAAACTCTTTATTGTATAACCAATAATAATATAAATCATTAAACATAATATTAACTAAATAGATAAAAATCATCGATGGTTCAGCAGGGAGTGGTACGGACTGTTGAGATGAAAGTCGTAGCTTCGAAACCAGCTCCAAGAGCACCGCTGACTTTTCTAATTTACGTGTTTATTCATTGTTAATTATCGCCTGCTTTAACGGCGAAGGAAACCTTCATATACCTGAGTTCTCCATAAGAATTTCGAAGGTGTGTGGAGACGGCCAACCCGCATAAGGTCCGCGTGGTGGACTAAGGCCTAACCTCTCATTCAGTAGAGGAGCCCCGTGCCTAGCAGAGGGGCGTGTATAATACAGGGCACAAAGAAAAACTGGTTTTACAATGATCTCTGCCAGACAACCTTTGTACAATGCAAATGGTACTCCACTGTCCACGAGCTTGCTAACCCCGCGAAAGTATTATAAATGTTGTGTATTTAGGGCTCTGCATTTCCCTAAGCTAAAATATTAACTGGCAATTCAGCTGAAATTTCCTTGAACAGAATTTTGACCTAAGCTAACAAAACGGTCAATTTGACGCGCAGTTATTGTATCCAATCATTTTTCTTTTAGGCGCCCACTGCAGGGTATAAGCTTCCTCCGCTTTACGCCATTCTTTTTTTTAAATATAGTAAAGGGTCACCTGATTGTAAGTGATCTCCACCGCCCATGTACGCCCACAATACTAAAATAATCATGGGCGCGTTGCCGACCTTAAAGGAAAGGGATAAGTTAGGGATTGGGTAGGGGAGGGGATTTTGGGCCTCCGGATATCTCAAGCAGCAGCAAGCTGCTACTTTACGCCGGTTTTCTGTGAGACAGTGGTAACGACCCGGACGAGCCGGCCCATTCATGCTGTAGACAGAACTTCTTTATGTTGAGCCAATCTTTGCCAAGTGGCACCTGCAAACGTTTCCAGGCTATTGACCCATCTATATAGCGGTCTGCCACGTTTACGTTGACCATCGCGTGGCCACCATTCTGTCGATTACTTACTCCACCTGACATCACCAATAAGGTTGCCAATAAAATAATGCACTCAAATCGATATCCAGGCGCTACCATACAATGCCAGATGCACTCACAGTCAAAAGCAGTCAAACACCCCTCTTTTTTGTTGGGCTTGAAAACTCACCTCATATAAAAACCTTTTTGATGGCTGAACAGATTTTCTTTAAATATAACTATGACCATCTCGATTTAACCTTTAAAAAAAACTCATTCAAATCAAAGACTCAAAATATGTATATAAGATTATATTATTGAGGATCCCGAAATAAACCACAAATTGTTTCTCTGAAAATACAAAGAAACAATTTGTGGTTTATTTCGGGATCCTCAATAATATAATTTTATAAAACGACATTTAAAGTTTACTAATATCGCTTTCTCAATTGTATCCTCCGATAAGTTTTTATAACATTAAATTTCACAAGGTAATTTATGCGTCATCCGCCATTTAATCCTAGTTCACACGTCACTCCGATTCTCTACCATTTTCCACAGACCACATAGATACGCGAAGCGCGGCAAATTCAAATTAATGAAATGTCATTCATTTCATTACATGTATACTACTAGACGGGCCGTTTAGAAGTAAAATTGCGTCACATAACGCGGGAGTTTGACAGCTCACAAACAAGAGTGCGATAGGGGTTCTAATTGAGAGTAAGCGAGATGGCAATATAGAGTTACGTCAATTGACCACAACTTAGTGGTACAATATCTATGTACCGCGCAGCAAGTCGAGTAGTATACATTAAAGTCTTTGATTCAAATCGGTCCGTTCGTTTAGACGCTACGATGCCACAGACAGACGAAAGTCACACTTACAACACCCCACTTTTTATCGAGGGTTAAAATGAAAGATTTCCAACCTAGTTTGATAAGACAGATGGTCGTAGTCGTAAAGTTGTCGAGGAAAGTGAACTAAGGTCATAACAGCACGCCACCACTCGGATCTCGGGACCAATGACCCTGGAAAAGCACTAAAAGATTCCCCAAACAGTCATATAAAACATTACAGTACGACAACTTCGTGTATGAAATGTTATAATAAAGTCACTAGAGCTTTAGGCTGATTTTATTAAAGTACAGAGACTGTCTCGGTGGCGCAGTTGTAATGCGTCCGCGTTACGATTGAGGCCAACGCTGAGGTCTCTGGTTCGATCCCCGGGTCAGGTAAAGTGGTATTGGGTTTTTCTATTACGAAATACTCAGTATCAGCCCGGAGTCTGGAATTTGTGCCCGGTATGGCGATAGGTTCGCCCCCTATCACATAAGGGACGGAGATACGCTCGGCAAAATGTGGGTGTACTAGTCACACCTCTGCCTACCCCTTCGGGGATTACAGGCGTGAGTGCGTATTTATTAAAGTACAGTAGCTAGCTAGCTGTCGGGCAATTTAGTTTATAGACAGTATTGTCTACAGCATAAATGGGCCGGCTTGATCGGGTTGTCACCAATTTACCGCTTATTTTTTTTTTTTTTTTTTTTTATTAGATTGAATGACGAGACGAGCAGGACGCTCGCCTGATGGTAAGCGCCACGCCTGCTCATAAACAGAAACAACGCCACACAGAACTTTAAATAAAGCACTGCATGACACTGGACTGCGCTCGTCACCCCGAGACATAAGGTGTTAAGTCTCATAATGCCCAGTAATTACACTGGCTTCAATGTCCTTCACACCGGAACACAACAGTGCTTACACACTGTTGCTTGGCGGCAGAAATAGACAAAGCGGTGGTACCAACCCAGCCGGTCTCTCGCAAACGAGGGACCTACCAGCTTGTAAAGTTGTATTTATTTCGCCTATTGCTTTATAGTTGCACCAAACTATAGATGTGTATCGCGGCCTTTGTCTCTAGGTAGCCTCGACCGTGACTCCGTTACGTGTATAGATTCTTTTATATAATTATTTTCATACATTACAATAATATCAAGATTAAATTAATCTTGACAGGTTTTAAGTTACCTTCTATCTTTCTTTTTGCCTGGCGTTATACCAGGGCCCGGCTTCCCGTACCATAGATTTGATGGTATTCGGGATTATATGGGGCAACTCTTTGTCTGACCCCCCACAACCCGCAAGGTAGATCGCTCGTATGTGAGTGGCCGTCTGGGACGGTACCACCGCATTGTCTATTTCTGCCGCCAAACAGCAGTTTGTAAGCACTGTTATGTTTCGGTTTGAAGAGCATTAAAGCCAGTGAAATTACTGGGCATTATGAAACTTAACATATGTCTCGGGGTGACGAGCGCAGTCCAATGCCATGCAGTGCTTTGTAATTCAAAGTTCTGTGTGATGTTGCTTCTGTTTATGGGCTGGCGTGGCGCTTAACATCAGGCGAGCGACTTGCTCGTCTTATCAATTAAGCTAATAAAAAAAACAATCTTAAAATCCGTATTATAGAACCACACTCGAGTGAGCTCTTTGCTTAGGGTCGCCTTTTGTACTCGTGATTGGTCCGTTTTTGTTTGGCGCCAAAAATAGACCTATCACGTGTACTGAAATCGACACTTAGCAAATAGCTCACTTGAGTATTGTTCTATAATACGGGCCTAAGAGCCTTATATTTAGCTGACAAATGATTTATAGCCCTAAATAGACACCTATCGCCTCTAGACAAGCTAATCTTTTAATCAACTCATTTATTTGATAAAACTTCTTCACAAACATAATACGAACACTTACGCCCGGTTTCTGAAAGGCTGATCAATGTTAAATTAACTAATCAAATGTCAATTCTCATGTCAAGTCGAATTGAGTTGCTAGAAGCTTGGTCAACCAACACCTTTGATTCGACACACATGTTAGCTAACATATCTTTCAAATTAATATGATAAATCGTATGTCAAACGGTACTGAAGAGAGATCAAATATTATTATTTTTTTCACTAAATAACGTTTCAGCAACTCGAATTGATTTGACAGCGATGTCAACTCAAAGTTCTGTTAATTGAATGTTGATTTGATCAGCCTTTCAGAAACCGGGCGTAAATGTTGCAATAATTGTAGCCATGTTTAGCCTACAGGTTAAAAGGGAATGGGAAATAATACATAACCTGTATCCGTTTCCTGTAAAATTAATTTTTGACCGTTCTTGGCCAGCAAAATTCATGATAATTTCTTTGATGTAATACATTTCCATAAATTTTTAATCGGAATCATCAGATTGGAATCTAATGAATATCTATTTTTTTATCTATTCTAAAATATATGAAATACAATATATGTATAAGTAAAAGATTAGTTAGTTGTAACAGCCTCTGTGGCGCAGTGGGCGAGTAGCCGGCTATGAAGTGAGAGGCCGCGGGTTCAATTCCCGCACCGAGACAAATATTTGTTTCGGGTATGGGTGTTTTCTTCCTAGAGGGGTTGACGTCAGACAGGCGGCCGATCGTAAAAACTGCAGGCCAAGTCTTTTTGTAACATGTGTCAAAAGCATGTTGCAACGACCCCACTGCGAATGGGATAGGGGCAGGTGTACGGGTTCATTTGTCAAAAATCACGAATATAATCGAAAAACTGCTATCAAAGCCAAAAATCTGTCATTTTTAGCCAAGATAAGGCTGTTATCATCCTGCAAATACATTTCCATCGTAAACTCCAATAGAGTGTGCATTCAAACGTGTCAAGCTCCAATACTCTTATAACAATACAAATTTCTTGAACACAACGTTTTAAATTTACGTGGCCTTTGTGCAGCTAGATATCTCAGATATTCGTTGACTGATGTCAAGGTTTTAACTAAGCAAATCTGTTAATATGCATTCCGATCTGGATCGAAGGACCGAAATGTATTATTCTTTATCGTGACACGTCAAAGTAACTGCACTGCACCGCATAAACACAGTACTGTCCAAATATAATGGCGACCATAAGAAACGCTACACAATTTATTTATTTTTACTAGCCCTGTATTATACATGTCGTACTGCTGGGCACGGGCCTCCTCTACTGATATGAAGAGGGAGAAGGTGAAGAAGATGAGAAGGGATAGGCCTTAGTCCACCACGCTGGCTTAATGCGGGTTTGTAGACTTCACATACCTTCGAAATTCTTATGAAGAACATCTTAGGTGTGCAGGTTTCCTCACGATGTTTCCTTCACCGTGAAAGCAAGCGATAATTAACATTTAATACACACATAACTTGACTGGTGTGTGCTCTTGGGACGGGTTTCGAACCTGTGACTTTCGTTTCGACAGTCCGTACCACCCCCCACTGAGCTATCGCTGCTCACCATTCTTAGATCATCAACATTATGTCAGCCTCTATGACGGGTTTTTTATCGTGTGTACGGTGATGCCCAGTCGGGTACAATATGGCACCCTCCCACAAATAATAGGGTTTTTGTTCAGGAAGAAGGGACACCGCGTGTTGCTATTAACGAAAAGTAGACCCCTACTTTTCGTTGTAAACCGCTTGGTTAGTTTCCAACGTTTCCAAGTTTTTAATGTGGCTAGAAATTTAGGGAGCAGCCAGCTTATCAATTACTTTGTCAACCAACATGATAACAAACAATGATACATCGTTGATAAAACCTAATTCATAATCAGGTTAAATGGAAGTATTTTTTGTCTTTTCAACTCTTATCAACATGAATAAACGGTGCAGCGAGCGTAGTGGAGAGTGGAACGGACTGGCGAGATGAAAGTCTGGTTCTATTCTAGAGCACAGGCATCGTAACTGTTCGAAATGTATTCATTATCACTTGATTTTATTGCGAAGTAAAACATTATTTCCTGCATCCTGATAATCCTCCATAAGAATTTGGAAGGTATGTGAACTCTACCAACCCGCATTAGTCCAGCGTAGTGAACGAAATGCATAAGCTCCTTTCATTAAGCCCGTGCCCAGCAATTATTACAATTTAATACAGGCCTTAGAAACACCGTTTACCAAATGTTCGCTCTTACCTCATAACTGAAAAATCCGCCTAGTCTTCAATGTTTCACCTTTAAAATATTTTAGCTCAATGCCTCGGAGGCGTTTTGATTATTTCTCCATCGCAGCCGGCAGAAGTGCCCTTGAATTTGGCGCTTCAAAGCCTAGTATTACTCAAGTATCAACGTAATTTACCTCAGAGGGCAAAGCGCCAGGTATTTATATCAGATATGGACTTTCAACTGTTCTAGTTATACGAAATTAGTTTATTTTGCAAGACGTCCAGGTGTCTTAAAAACTACCAAACAAAACATTATTTTTAATCCAGGGTATATCATATTTTTAACTTAGATCTCCAAAATGTAATGGTATAAGCATGAGTTTGACCCTTTCTCTGACTGTAGCATCGTAAATGAATAGACCAATGTAAATGCGTTTTTTAATTGAAACCTGGTTTAATCGAGATCGTTCTTAGCTATGGTTGAAGGAACTTTATTCAGTAATTTAGAAATTAAAGAAATGATGTCGAGTTTTTAAAAGTTGATTGAAGAAATAAATTATATCAATTACTTTAAAAACGATAATATTGTGAAAAGTTTATAAATTCGCACATGAAAACGTGTTTCTTTTCAAAGGATTTCGTCATTACGAACAATGTATTGTACCTGTTTTAAATGATAACAGGTTTCGACGCAATAAAAATAAAACTTCTGTATTAATAGATTTTTTAAATAATACGTAGTATTTATGACATATTCATACGCACTCACGTCTGTAATCCCCGAAGGGGTAGACAGAGGTGTAGCCTGTACACCCACATTTCGCCGAGCGTATCTCCGTCCCTTATGTGATAGGGGGCGAGCCTATAGCCATACCGGGCACAAATTCCAGACTCCGAGCTGACACTGAGCATTTCGTAATAGAAAAACCCAATACCATTTTACCCGACGATCGAACCTGAGACCTCAGCGTTGGCCTCAATCGTAACGCGTACGCATTACAATTGTGCTACCGAGGAAGTCATGTTACAGTTAGGATGTTAGTTATGACATATTCGTCTATTAATAATAAAGCCACGGTAGAGTATTTTGGCTACAGCATGAATGGGCCGGTTCGACGGGTTCTTCGCTCTTCAAATTTGATTTGGCAGCTTTGCTGTTGCGTTTTGCGTAGTCTGTGATTACCAGACTGATTACTCAGAGTCCTGATGAGGAGAAGCTTTTCTAAGCCTAGGATATACTTAATTGAGATTGTTATTTGCTGTGACGTGCCTGTAACTTGTATTTTGATGTAATCATTGTTTTTTGTCACACATAGTTCTTTATACATGTTCCTGCTGATATGGGATGATGACCAAACGTAGTACTTTTCTTTCCTTCAGATAGATAATGTCTTATAGTTCCTCAAATTGTTTCTAGGGTACTTTAGCAAAATTCGTAGGTTGTCAAATGTAGATTGTTGGCTATAGAACCAACTCCCCCCCCTCCCCCCTCCTCTCCTCGTCCATTGACTACGTCCGCTACAACAAACAACTTCAAAACACGGCGGATAGACAGACCAGACGGCGTAGGCTCTGTAATAAGGTTCTGTTGGTAGTTTTAGTACTCTTAAAGCCGACTTGAGAACCTCTTTCTTATTGAAGTCGGTTAAAATTTATAAAGTAACAAGATACGCACTCACTCACGCCTGTAATCCCCGAAGGAGTAGGCAGAAGTGTAACCAATACACTTACATTTTGCCGAACGTATCATCGTCCCATGATGTGATATGGGCGACCCTATCACCACTATTTGAGCTGATACTCAGCAATTCGTAATAGAAAACCCCAGTATCACTTTTGCCTGACCCGGGGATCGAACCCGAGACCTCAGTCGTAACGCATACGCATTACAACTGCGCCACCGAGGCAGTCATTAACAAGAAATACGAAAGTCATTATTCAATATTCTTTATTAAAATGTTGTAAGTGTTAGTGGGCCATCAACATAAGCAAAAAAGAAGAAGAAAATTACCATATCGAAAGCAGTAATAAAATAAAACCTAATTCTAACACTAACATTGTCCAATTATCGATTGTACTGATAGCGACACGTATGCCAATCGAAATTGTTATCAGTGAGTAATTTGTTATCAACACTGCTACTTCGTGACGCCTGCTTACTTTACTCAGCTGACGCGGTCGTGTTTATTGCCTGTAAAATGTTCACGACTTCTGGCCTGTTGTAGCTCGGTAGTAATGTTTTGACATTTGACTACCTCTGCAGCTCCCCCACCTCTTTGTCTTCTTTTTCCACCTGTCTTAGTGGGTACCTACTCGCAATAAGGTCGGCCCAATTTGCCGCCTCCCATCATGATTTGACGATGGATATGGGCCGACCAGCTGTCTGACCCCCACAGCCCGCAACGGGAACCAAGTTTCGCCATAGCCTCGTCCGTTAATCAGCAGACCACTTGTAAGGTTGGCTGTGGTCCTAAGATGTTGGGGGCCCACATGCACTCCATTAAAAAAAATATGTGTCCAATTCACACATGGTAGAAGTGAAACCTTTAAAATTTTGGTACACGTATACAAGACACCACGGTTGTTGTAATGCCTTTTCTCAAGCTTTGTACTACGCCTGCGTGCACAACTGTATAATGCTTTCTATCTCATTTTCTCCCACGTAAAATCTTGTGAATTATGTGTATGTCTCTTTTTCGTTTTATCGATTTTCAACTCACAACGATGCTAAAGAAGTTTTCACTTCAAAAAACCATAGCTTTCCATATCAAAATTCTCCTAATTTGCAATTTAAATTATGCCAACGAGAGTAGTTTGACTCTATTTGTTCAGGTGCGCTGTGGGTAAAGGACAATGGTCGTGTGCTGACGTCACGTTTAATGACGTAACACAGCCAACCTCATTGAAATTGGAGCGGAGCATTTCGTTTAGTGACAAAGTCGATATTGGTTATTTTACAAGATTGTTTTTATACAACTGACTGCCTCGGTGGCGCAGTTGTAATGCGTACGCGTTACAACTGAGGCTGGCGCTGAGGTCTCAAATTCGATCCCCGGGTCGGGTAAAAGTGATATTGGGTTTTTCTATTACGAAAAGCTCAGTATCAGCCCGGAGTCTGGAATTTGTGCCCGGTATGGCGATAGGCTCGCCCCGTATCACATAAGGGACGGAAATACGCTCGGTGAAACGTGGGTGTACTGGTTACACCTCTGCCTACTCCTTCGGGGATTACAGGCGTGAGTGCGTATGTATGTATATTTTTTAACTCTTCTTTATACTTATATTTGATTCAATTCGTTAATATAAACACAGGTTCCGTCGAAAGCCGGCGCGACGCAGTGAAATACCACCCTTACAATATTTACTAGATCTCCACTAGTCACAGGGGAGTGTCGTCACGGTTTATCAGACAATGCGAAATTTTCCTGTCCGTACGCCCACGATGTTCCTCCATCATTCAGCCTTCTAGACACGTCCTCGAAAATAGGGTTTTCTTATCTTTACATGACATCATTCTAGAGACAAATGTTTCGGGGTGAGAATCATGTAGTACGTCAATACGTTTTCAATAGGATTTGTAAGTTTTGTAAAAATAAAATAATGAAATTATATAGTATTAAGAAATTTATGTGTTTCGGGGATCGTCGGATATATCGGAAATACGGACGAAATATGTGATGATAAAGAGCTAATACAAACCTGTGATATCATTAGATTATGATATACATATTATACTCCGTCGTCGTCCCAAACATGTTTTGGCAGATCCCAAATTTGTAACACCTCTTTTTTGTCGGGGGTTAAAAATAAGTATATAATCAGGATCATCAGGTTTTTTTCGAATGTATTTGTGCTGTTAGCCTATATTGTTTTTACAGCTTCACCTGACAATAAAGCCGGCGCTTTAGCCAGAAATATGTATAATGTATTTAGTAGCGATTAAGCACAGAGGCGCCTTTTAGAAGGCTCAGACCTCAGCTTGAGCAATTGCTGGAGAGTTTAGTTTAGGGCCGTCTCTGCACATCATGGTGCCGAGGGCCAGTTGTGGGAGCTCTTTGGACTCGCAGGCGTGTCCTATGTCGGGGTCGCGTATTATTATTGACATGACAGCCTCCGTGGCGCAGTGAGCGAGTAGTCGGCTGCAAAACGTGAGGCCGTAGGTTCGCTTCCCGCACCGAGGCAAATGTTGGTGTGATCCACAAATAGCTGTTTCGGGTCTGGGTGTTGTGGGACAGCAAGACCCTCGTAGTTCCTTCATACCCATGATACAGGTTTACCTAGTGTGGGGTCAGGACTATGTGTGTGACTGTTGGATGTATTTATTATTATGCGTAATTGAGTGACTGAACGGGAACGGTTGGCCGGATATTCATTGAATATTCGCACTTATTCGTAAAAATCGAACATTGCCGAAATGCATTATTTATGTCCTGGTATTGTAAGTTCTTTGATTAAAAAAAAATACGATTAGAATTCAAAATCCTCTTTTGTCATGCCTTAAAAAACAAATCAATTTGATATTTTTATCATTAACATCTTCAGCCGATTCATATGTGTCCAATTAAAGTGTAATTTTTGAACAATAATGTAAATTTTCCGAACTACATACGTTTTGTTATTTGCAAGCCAATTGCCGGATGTTACAGTGTTTTATGTTTATTATCCTTATCTAGATCTAACTATCTCCGCTGGGAAATTCTGTTATAACATATGTAAAAAAATCTAGCTCAAATTGGGTTAGACGGTGATGTGAATATTGTACCGAAATAACAGGCTCTAGAAAAAGTTACCTACATTTTTGTTATATATTTTGGAATCAGATCTTTTCTCTTTTGCAAAAATTAAGAGAGTTTATGATATTTAAATAATGGATTAGGCCGGCAAACGAGCAAGTGGGTCATCTGATGGTAAATGATCTCCACCGCCCATGTACGCCTACAATACCAAAATAATCATGGGTGCGTTGCCGACCTTAAAGGAAAGTGATATGTATAAGGGATTGAGAAGGGGAGGGGGTTTGGGCCTCCGGATATCTCACTCACCGTACGAAACGCAGCTACTTTACGTCGGTTTTCTGTCAGACAGTGGTGACGACCCGGACGAGCCCATTCATGCTGTAGACAAAAGTGACTACAGCATGGCTCTACCACTCATAAGATATCAACTCCGTATACTCTCCCACTGCTGGGCACGTGCCTCATCTAGTAATGGGAGGTGTTAGGCCTTAGTCCACTACGCTGGCGGCCTAAAGGACTTCACATACCTCTAAAATGACATACACTACCTGTACCTTTTGAATAAACTATTTAAATTTAATACGGGGCATTTATTATTTAACACACATACACATCCACGTCTGTAATTCCCAAAGAGGTAGGCAGAGGTGTAACCAGTACACCCAAATTTCGCCGAGCTTATTTCAGTCTCATGATGTGATAGGGGTGCCTATCGCCATACCGGGCACAATTCCAGACTCCGGGCTGATACAGAGTATTTCGTAATAGAAAAACCCAGTATCACTGTTACTCGACCCGGGGATCGATCCCGAGACTTCAGCACAACAGTTTTACCGCGTACGCAATACAACAGCGCCACCGAGGCATTATATAAATTGTATAAAATGTTAATACTAGAACGCTTTCCGCTGTTTCCAGAAGAGACAAATTAAAATCCAGTCTCAATTAATTATAATAACTGCTGAACATTTTTTTTTAATTAAGGGATCTTCGAATTGAGAGCACAGTTTACTTCGTTAGTTTAATTGAAATGTATGAAAATGTTCTGTAATTGACCTGTTTTTTTAATATCAACATTTTAAACCTCCTTTTTCGGATATTGGAGAGTGGAGGGGGAATTTTAGAGCCATAGTTTGTTGTGCTAGAATAGAGAGTGTTGTGGAGTCTGTGGAATATTTATAAAAGAGCAAAGGCTTTAATGTATACTACTAGACAGGCTGTGCGGTACAAAGAAATTACGTGCTAAGTTACGGTCAATTGACCGCAACTCATTTAGTCGCCCGCGAGAGAGCGACAAAAGCAGTTGTTGTTTGAATAGCTGCGAACGTTAAATTCGATATACTAACACGAAATTGTTTATTGTGACCCATAAAACATTTTCATTAGTTACTTGCATACATTAATCATTTAAATAAAAGTAATTTTAAGGAAGTAACTATATTATTTCTTGGTTTTGATCGAAAATGTCAATTTATTGTGAATGAAAACAAATGCAAAACAAAACAGCCGTTTCAATATTGCCATCTCGCTTACTCTCAACTCCTCTCGCTCCCGCGCCTTAGACGTCACTCCCGCCTCGACGGCCGCGTATGGAACACAATTTTACTTCTGAACAGCCCGTCTATAGTATCAAAGTCTTTGATTAAGAGACACAATTATGGTAAACTGCGACACGATTCAGGCCACAGTTGACGTCCGCTTTGAATGCCATTATAAACTATCGCGCGATGCTGTTTTTTGTATCGGTTACATATCAAAACGTACCTACTGGGTGCTACTTATACAATAGGGTTGATGCATGTATTTTTATGATTTGAATCAATAGCTTACATTGCCCATAATTCATAATAGAAATAATTGTATAATCCCCTCAAAAATAAAAAGTTTATAGGCTATTTAAAATCTGGTGCAGGGCGTGACTGTCGAATGACAATAAAAATATGCACGCCATGAACGATGGCGAATACATATACGATGGCCATAACGCGGCAAAGCGTGCGAGGGAGATATCAAGATGATCCCACTACATTATTCGTTTTATTTCACACGCCTTATAATCTATATTTAAAATGTTCATTGTGGTCTAATTTTTAACCAATTTTGTTTTTGTTTTCGTAAAAGAAACCCTTTCTTTTTGTATTATTTTTTACTAGCCTTTGCTCGAAACTCTGCCCGCGTGAACGGCCTTATCCGGGATAAAAAGTTGCCTATGTTACTCAGTGATAATGTAGCTTTCTATAGGCAAAAGATTTTTGAAATCGGTTCAGTAGTTTTTAAGTTTATTTGTTACATACAAAAATACAAATCTTTCCTCTTTATAATGTTAGTGTAGATTGCGTATACATTAACGTTGAATTCAAGTTATTAAGTTAAATTTATAAGTGATAAAGTCACGCTGTAGACACTTTTGTCTACAGCATGAATGGGCTGGCTTGTCCGGGTCGTTACCACTGTCTCACAAAAAACAGGCGTAAAGTAACAGCTTGCTGCTGCGTTTCGTACGGTGAGTGAGATATCCGGAGGCCCAAATCCCCCTCCCCTTCCAATCCCTTAATTATCCCTTTCCTTTAAGGTCGGCAACGCGCCCATAATTCTTTTGGTATTGTAAGCGTACATGGGTGGTGGTGATCACTTACCATCAGGGGACCCACTTGCTCGTATATCGGCCTATGCAATAAAAAAAAAGTTCATCCAGCAACCCTATTGCATATAAAGCGGGCTTGTCGCTGTGATCGCGCGTCGCTGACTCTTTGGTTATGTCTCTTTGACTTTAAGTCCAAGGTTTCTAACCTATATGATTTTTTTGTCTTAATTTCTTTCTACAAGGCTTGGGACGACTGACAAAGCGAAACAATCTTTATTTAAGACGAGGACGAATAGATTTCTAGCTAAATGTAGAGGTCAATGTTCATCTAGGTATAAAGTTACAATGTAATCTAAATTCCAATTACTTTTAAAAAGAGCGGGCATTTTTGACATAATTAGTTTTTTTTCTTACCTGGATTTATTGGAGGTGATTGACCAGACAAAAAATAATAAAAAAAAACAAAAAATAAAAAAAAAACAAAAAATAAAAAAAAAACAAAAAAAAAACCTAAAAATCTTAATAATAAATTTAAAAAACCTGTAAGAACATTTTTTTTCAATGAGATTTTTTTTATTCCTTTTGGATCGCGAGACAAACAGATAACTCGCTTGATGGTAAGCGTCACGCCTAACCATATCACCCAGTAGGTATGTATATACTTGAAATTACAAAGTACTGCATGGCACTACATACGCTTGTCATCCCGAGATATAAAATGTAAGTCTTATGATACATACATACGCACTCACGCAAGTACACCCCGAAGGGGTAGGAGGAGGTGTAACTAGTACACCCAATTTCGTCGAGCTTATTTCGGTCCCATGATGTGATACGGGGCGAGCCTATCGCCATATCGGGCACTACTCCAGACTCCGGGTTGATACTAAGCATTTCATGATAGAAAACCTAAATATCACTTTACCCGACCCGAGTTCGAACCTGAGACCTAAGCACAGCATTCGTATCGCGTACGCATTACTGCGCCACCGAGGTATTCAAGTCTCATGAAGCCCAATAATTTCACTGCATCAGTGTCCTTCAAACCGAAACAATAGTGCTTACACACTGCAGAAATAGACAAAATGGTGGAACCTACCCATACGGGCACTCGTATACGATAGATCACCTAGTATCACGGAAAAGTTCAGTTTTATTGGTTAGGTATTAGCTTTTGCTCACGGTCCCACTCGCGTGAATGTCTAATTCCGGGATAAAAAGCACCCTATATCCTATTCCAAGTCTTGATCTACCTGTAAATAATAATAAATACACCCAACAGTCACACACATAGTCCTGACCCCACACTAGGTTAACCTGTATCGTGGGTATCAGAAACTACGAGGGACTTGCGGTCCCACAACACCCAGACCAGAGACCAATATTTGTGGTACCACACAAACATTTGTCTCGGTGTGGGAGTGGAACCCACGGCCTCTCGCTTCGGAGCCGGCTACTCGCCCAATGCGCCACGGGGCTGACTTGTGTGCCACAGCCGTTTAGGCGTGGCTGATTGACGAACATACTTACAAACATTCAAACTTTCACTTTCTTATTATTAGTAAGATTGAAAAACCTAAAATATGTCTACTAATTATATTAGTGTATTTAATTTTCATATCAGCATTGGTTTAGTTTTATCATTTCATATATCTTTGTTAGTGCGGAAGTTGTTTTTTCTCAATTGCCTTGACTAGTGACTACTCGGTTGTATTTGGCCTTGCATTCGTTGTTCTGATTTGTAAGATCGCTATTGTTTTGCATATTATATGCATGAGGCTAGGATGGACTTTCCTAAAACCTAATTGGCAGTTCAGTGACATCCAGTGTTCTGTAATCTAGAGTTCTGTGTGACGTTGCTTCTGTTGACGTTTAACATCAGGCGAGCGACCTGCTCGTTTCGTCATTAAATCACATAAAATAAATAAACAAAAAATGGGGAATAAGTAGAGTAGGTGCTAGTAGGTAGCAAGTGGAAATCCGTTGTCTCTGCCTACCCCTATGGGAAACAGGCGTAAGTCTATGTATGTATGTATGTAAATAGGGGAATTTTACTGTATCTAATTTAATGTATTGAGTTGTAATAGTACTGTCTTGTAGTGGCAGTTATAACCTAACTGTAAAACACCAGATTTCTTTTTTGTGTTGGTTATATTTTTGTTGAAAGTTTTTATTTAACTATTTTTAGTGAAATAATCGTTAAATTGTTCATCCCCAATTTCACTCCTTTAGCGGTGTTTTTTTTTTTTGAAAATTCAGAATAGATCGCTCGTGTACTCATTCAGTCTAACAAATATACAAAACAAAACAAAGAACACTGAAAGGTCAATAATAACAATTTCTATGGGTCTCTTTAGAAGTCAGTTTCAAAGTTTTGTTAAAACTTATTTAATTTTTAATTTTTAGTGGTAGTTACAGTAATAGCATGTAAATTCTAATAAAATAACACGCGACGAGTGTACTGTTGTCTGTTGTAGAGTTTATTTTTTTTTACTCCGTACTCCATCATCAGCTCATAACCAAATTTATATGGGACCACATCGCAGCTAAACTCTATCGAATGAAGAACAGCCAACCTAACAGAATTGGTCCACAATTGGTGGAGAAATCAATATACATACATAGATGAAAAAAAAATATCCAACGTATTGAGAACCTCCACCTTTTTTGAAGTCGGTAAAAAGAAGATAGTTTCAATATTCAATAGTGAAATACCACTTAGTCAATAAGTGACTGAGTGGTATTTCGTTAATATTAAAAAATAATGTATTATATTTTGTAATATAAATCCAAATTTATAAAAACCAGATACCTATTATAAAAACCAACATAAAATACGTTTATCATATTTGACTATTCATTTAAAAATTCTTGGCAAACGACCGTGAAGTCTTGTGTGATCAGAAAACTTACTATTATTTGGTCTAGACTGGCGCCTCTCATTGTTCACCTAACTTTATAGGTATACGTACAGGGATGGATCCAGGCAATGATTGGGAGTCGAAGACCCCTCCTATAAAATAGGCAATGTTAATGTTGTTAAGCTTGGGATTTTATTGAAGACATTAACCTTATGTTAATATATATAGAATATCTATTAAAAAAATATGTTTATGTTATCTAATAGACTACGCAATTATTTGACGCAACCGACATGTGAATCACAGCAGTCGTAATTATTGTTAATCCGTTTTTAATGCGTGATAGTTAAAGAAATCATACATAGACATACATAGACTCACGCCTGTTTCCCATAGGGGTAGGCAGAGACAACGGATTTCCACTTGCTACGATCCTTGCATACACCTTTGTCCTCATTCACTATCATTAAAATAATATAGAATATAGAAATCACTATAATATATCAGTACTGTATTATACTGTCTCCCCTGCTGGGCACGGGCCTCCTTTATGAGAGGGAGATTAGGCCTTAATTCACCAAGCTCGCCTAATGCATGTTGTTAGACTTCACATACTTTCGAAATTTGTATGGATTTCTCTCTTAGATATTTAGATTTTCTCCCGATTTTTACCTGCAACTTTCATCTCTACATGCTGTACCACTCCCCGTTATAGCTGCTCATAAAATCCCTATATCAGGTGAAATATATAAAATACTAGCTTTTGGCCGCGGCTCCGCCCGCGTGAATAGACTTTTCTGAAATAAAACGTAGCCTATAACCGTCTCCAGGGATCCATCTATCTCTACATCAAAATTCATTAAAATCGGTTCAGTGATTTAGGCGTGAAAGCGTAACAAACAAATAGATATTTTTTGTTTTTCCTTTGAATACCTCCAAGAATATGTGTACAAAGTTTCATGATGATCGGTAAAGTAGTTTTCACGTGAAAGCGTAACAAACAAACATACATTCACATTTATAATATTAGTATTAAGTATGATCTTATATATAAAAATCAATTGCTGTTCGTTAGTCCCGCTAAAACTTCTTAACGGTTGGACGGATTTTGATGAATTTTTTTGTGTGTGTTTGAGTAGGTCCTTGGATGGTTTATATTCACAATTAGACCCCGTAGATGGCGCTGCAATCACATCCTCTATATATTGCGGGTGAAACCCCGCGGGACAAGTAGTGTACAATAAAAATGTATTTGACATTAAAAAAAGTACACCGACAGCTGCGGGTGCGGTACGTTTTAAAAATAATAGCTGCCAAAATTAGACGATCTACAAAATAGTAAACATGAAAGCAACTTAATATTTCAAGCATTTCCGTCTTTCTATCAAATGAGCATGGGATTTAGGCCCAAAATAAACTGTCCGATACGTCCAGTGTGGGCGGTGTCGTGGAGTTTGCAGTGTATTCATTGATTCAAAGCGTGTTCACAGAAATAACCAAAAATCTCTTGTGTACAATATACGTGGGACGCGATTCGCGACGCAGACCGCGGCTTGTGTTACCTATTGTCGGATGAAATAATGACGACCCACTTGCGATTGTGATTTCTATTTATGACTTGTGAAGTCATTATTCAGCTTTTTTACCTATAAAGATAGTTAACTTTCTATAAGTTAGGCTTAGAGGACTCGTCCGATTCTAGGATGTAGGATACATAGTGTAGTTTCTATGTATCACTCGTAAATATTAATGTGTTCACACCGTTTTTATATTTTAAGATTTGCGATTGATCAAGGGATTCGTGCGTTCGATTTTCCTAGAAGTATAATTTATTGACTGATGATTTCCATGAACACTTATATTACCCAATGAATCACTAATGCAGTGCCGACCTTTAAAGAAAGGAGTGGGAATTGGGACGGGGGATTTCGACCTCGGGAAATCTTGCCCACCATACCAAATGTAATAGCAAGATGCCACTTCATGACGGTTTTCTGTGAGGCAGTAATACGAACCCGGTCCAACCAGCTCATTCATGCTGTAGATATAAGTCTATGGTTAAGTCTATCCTTTATTTCTACAGCGAAGCACTACCACGTTCAGAAACATAAATGAGAACATTGGATTACAGGAAAGACAATTAATTTAAATAGTCTACAAAATAGACTAGTTTGGGTAGATGACATCACAGCTTCATTAGTTTGATATGTACAATATTGTACGTTATCCTATATTCTCTGTTCTTAAACTTCATAACATAAGCTCACGCCCTCCGGAGGTGTAGACAGAAGTACAACTATTACATACGACTCACCGAGATTTTCGTCCCTTGATATGACTTTCCCATAGTGATAATGTGCATAAATTCCAATCGTGGACAACCGAAGTCTGAATTTTCAAATAAAAAAATATAATTGCTCGTCCTGGGAAAACTTTTAAACTTCCAACATTAGGAAAATGGCGGACCAATTATTTTTCAAACTGATGCGTTATGATCAACCTATTGGTAAATAACTGTTTGGCCTGACCTAGTTTAACCTTATAGAAGTAAGAAACACAGTTCCCTAAATCAACTCTGAACTCACAAATTGTGAAATTATAATCACCTCAATTTTTCCAAATGTCGTCAGAATTCCTAAAATGTAATGTACATTATTCAAATGTAACATTCAGCAAATTATCACATACATACGCACTCACGCCTGTAATTCCCGAAGGGGTAGGCAGAGGTGTAACCAGTACACCCACATTTCGCCGAGCGTATCTCCGTCCCATGATGTGATAGGGGGCGAGCCTATCGCCATACAGGGCACAAATTCCAGACTCCGGGCTGATACTGAGCTTTTCGTAATAGAAAAACCCAAATCACTTTTACCCGATCCGGGGATTGAACCCGAGACCTTAGCATCAGCCTCAGTTGTAACGCGTACGCATTACAACTGCGCCACCGAGGCAGGCAAAATTATCACATCTTTAAATAAACAAAGGAAACGGTAGCAATTTTACAATAGCGGTGTTAAACGTGACCTCCCACTGATCGTCTCGATTTTAGCAATATTTGAAAATCCAATGCCATATTTAAATTCTAACTTTGCCCCAAACAAAACTCTTGGCAAATCTAATCACGCATTTCACGACATACATTATTAATGGAGGACGTTTTAAATGTCGTTTATATTTATCATGTGTTGTTAATATTGATACATTTTTGATCGTTGGATCCATTTGTTTCGTCATTTATTCAATTATGTAGAAACTTCGAAGAAATTGGAAGTTGTATGGCCTTGATATGGGAAATTGATGTTTGATTTCATTCATTATTAGTATATATAATAAGCTGGATATTAGAATTATTATCTGTCACTTATCAGATATCACTCTTCATAATTTTCTAAATCTTCATAATCAAAAAAATGTTACAAGTTATCGCTTTTCGAAGTGGTAGAACCGGGCTGTAGACAGTTTTATCTACAGCATGCATGGGCCGGCTCGACCGGGTCGTTACTACTGTCTGATAGAAACCCGAAGTGAAGTAACAGCTTGCGTTTCGTGAGTAAGATATCTGGATGGCCAAATCCCTTTAATCTTCCCCATCCCTTAATCATCACTTTCCTTTATGTTCGGCAACGCGTCCATGATTCTTCAGGTGTTGTGGATGTTCATGGGTGGTGGAGATTACTTACCAGTTGACTCAATTGCTTGTTTGCCGGCCTCTACTTTACATTAAAAAAAAATGCTCAAGGTCTAATGAAAGATAATACAAAACCTAATCCTTGTAGAGATAATTGATATTTTACAAAAAATATATTTTAATATGCATTGAAAATATCAACAATAGCCATCACAGCACTGCGGCATCGCGGCTTCGATAACAATCAAAGTCGTAACGTCGCAAGAAACTACTAAAACTTCGGCTTACGTTCACACCTGCTTAGCTGCCATTGAATTTCCTGATGCCCCCAAGAAAATGGGCCTTGTTTCTTATTACATATTTGTTAAAAATTTGCTATCTTAACAATATAAAAATGTTATATAGACGACCTAGCAGTACCAAGACATAAACCCTTGGGTTTCTTTCCTTACTAGTAATATTTGAAAGGTTTATGTTTCAATGTAGGCGCTTTCTGAAAAATGAACTGCGTGAAACGAGCATTCTCAAGTTGACTTGCGAAGTTGACTTTGGTGAGGTCATATTGAAGTTTAATACGTAAAGTCAGTTTATGGGCGACTTACGAGTCTATAGATCTTAGCTACAGTGCGCGCGAATGAGCAGGCACGATTTTTATATACATGATTGGTCGCACAGCAAAGTGCTCTATTAATTCAAATTTGAATTATTTATTGAATCCATAAAATGTTACACTTACATCATTTAGATTCAGTCAAATTTTAACTCTACCGCCAGTTCTGTTTCGCTAGAGAAGAACAGACAAGAAACTAAATTAAGTGTCGTTCTTGAATAAGGGTAATGAAGTGATTCGATTTTCCACTATCGAGACCGAGTAGATTTGAGATTTGTGTACTCCGCATTTTTTACGTCTGACTTATTTAACTTGAAATCTTACATCGTTCTAATATTAAGATGTGTACAAAAAGGAAATCCTGGAATTGGAATGTATTTGGATTTTTGGTGTATTTATTTATGTAACTTTGATACGTTTTCTCACCAGTGTGGTTAAAATAATTTTTTTTTTTCTTGTGTGATGTGAAAGCTCCTGACTCTAGTTGCGTTTTTTTGTTAAACCTTGATAATGTTTTGAATTTAAATTTCATATATTTTTAACAAATTCGAGTAGACTAATCAATTCAGTCATAATTGGTTTTATTTAATCAACTTAAAGAGATTGGTGCGTATTCAAATTCAATTCATAAAAATATACTAGAGGGCATAGCCAAGTGGCAATTTATCGTTTAATCAATTTCCAAATTAGATGATTGTTACTAACATATATTTTTTTAAATATATGTCTGTAACATATGGTGAATATCGTCAAATAAATAATTTAGTATGCAAAGCCTGATTTTTATAATTTCTGGTCTATTTTAGCATACTGCAATCAAGTTGATTTTAGAAATGGCTTCGCAGAAATTGTCATTTGCCTAGGGGAAGACGACATTTATAGCAATATGAAATCAACTCTAATGTGTTAAAAATAATCTGGAACTGTATTATGGTTGTTGTTATTATAGTAATTCTTATGTAAAAAATAGGTGGCCCGTAAGAGTGCCCGAATTCAAAATATTTCTCCGTTTAAAATTGTAGCACATTAATCAAAATAGTAATTCGTTATAATATTAGATTTAGCATTAACCAGACGGAGATTTACCCACTCTGAGTCTAAATAGTGATTGCAATTAAAACTTACAGTCGTCTTTTCAGGACGATTAGTTAATTTAACAATTATCTTTCTCCTTGTGTTTATTACGAGTGAAAGAGAGAACTAATCCTCAGTTATGCAACACCACGGCTCCTTAGTTCGGCCGTTTCTAATTAACTCGTCTTGTTAACGCTAACCAGGCCGTCTGGGTAATCTAAACCTAGAAATTAATGATATAGGACTAATCCCCAAAGCGCTATACTCATGTCAAACACAAGGACAATCTAAATTATTTAATGTTGAGTTTTGATGATTACTTTGAAGAAACTGTGTTTTCTATTACAATTTACTTCATTGCTGGATCAAAAAATATCAAAATATTCAAAGCCTATGTTTGCTTACTATGTTTTATTGTTTTCTTAGTATAATTTACTACTATGGATATTTGTCTATTTATGTCACTAATAAACACGATGGCGGCATTTCACTCTGCGTATTTTGGAGAATGTTTACGTTATTTAGCAAATTCAAAATCAACTACTAACCATTAATCATTCAGTTTGATTATTAATTGGCTAAATAAAGCAAAATATTCGTACGAATACGCCAACTGAAGTACTATCATCACGTTTTGATTTGTGTATGATACCGGATACGTGATTAATATCATATAGATACATTAAATACACATACGCTTAATTAATTCTGTATAAGGTAACACTATAGTTTTACTTTTAAACGGTGAATATTTTTCGATGCATTTAAGTATTAAATCATTAAGTCAGGAATATTTATGTAGAGTTATTATTTTGTAAGACACTTGATTTTATTGTATGACATGTTACAAATATTGGATCAAAGTTTGCGGTCAGGTGTTTGTACAGATGTATTTGTTTAAGATGGCGTCCTTTGCAATGGACTTGAAAGCTGAAATAAGACAATTTTATGCAATTGATGTGGTTTTAAAAGATATGTGGTGTATTTAGTGCATCGAAAGTCATCGCAGGTCGATTAATTCCTATTTAAGAATTTCAGGGCATGTGGGCCCTTCAACCTACTGAATACGTGCCTGGTGTTTATAACATGACAATTCCTAATGAATGAAAAATATACCCATCGAAGTCATGTTATGAAAACAAGGAGTGTGAAGTTTTTATTATAAGACTAAAAATAAAAATATCTGGAGATGAAAAACGAGTTGGCCTTAAAGAGATCAACTTACAAATTTGTTTATAAAAAAATGTAAAGTGTGTGTATTATTTTCATTGTAAATAATGTACTGTATTATATATTCTTGTTTGTCTATAGCGTGTAAGTGTTGAGAAATTTCACATTTTATTTGTGTTGATTACGGAAAAACAATTGCAAATAAACAGAAGAATTCAGAGTGAGCTTATGTGACATTGTTGTGCATTTTCACCAGTATTCCCTTTACTAGGCAAGCTTGTATATATTTACCACCTCACATTTAGTTATGCTCCCAAAACATGTTCATGTGTCCCCTAAATTTAGGAAATATTGGTGGAAACGAGCATCAGCATGTAGGATGAAATGTGAAATGCGTGAGTCAAAAATGGTGACAATTATTTGGCGCTATTATGTTCTAATCATGACGACTGGCACATAGTAACCGCCGGCACGTAATTTCAATGTGATTACCTTAATTTGTAAAGTTCATAACATTTTCTATGTAGGTATAATATGCATTTAATACATTTATGTCACGAATGAGTATGTCTCTCTCAATCGCCCTACACGGTGATTGAATGAGAGAGACGGCGATATAAATGCTTGAAATGCGAACAATCGGTATTAGATTAAATTAGGTGCCTGAGCGAAATAGTTAAACATGCGTAGTGAGATAATATAATTATTTTTAATATTAATAACTTGGGACTTTATTACTTTTCGTTTAAATCGCGAACATATCTCTAACTTATCTGTGGTTTAAAGCTTTTTAATTTCCGAGACCTTTTCACGTGTCAATAGAATGGATTGAAAAACTATTTGCACGTTGAAAGACCACGGAATTTTTTGTTTTGTAAAACATGCCAAAATGATAGCGTAATCGATTGATAATAGAAAGTATTATTAAAGTTAGCTATTTTCATTAAATATGGCTGACTGTTACGCTGTGGTCAATTAATTCCGACGAGGTATAAAGCGACAGTTTACTGCGACATTCGTTGTGGGCAATGTTTAAATATTTGACTAGGTTGTGAAGAATGTAGATACTTGAAATTTTAAGTAAATTTCTAGACTCTCGTTAGGGCTAGAAATTTCTGTATTTGACATGTTAATCTTATCTATGAAATATATTCATATTTATTTTTATCGAAAATATGGACATATACGATTTCAGAAATGAATGTTCTAAATATACGACAAAAAATTGCGATAAATCAAGGCATTTTTAAATTATTGAGTTTTATTGTTACAAATAGCACTTGAGGGTTTTGACCCCCAAATATCCTTGATTGCGTGCCTTTTTTCCAATCACTTACTTTCTATTTAGTTCTTGTTCGAACTGTTCTTATCGCACTCATAAAATGTCAAACTCATATGTCATAATTAAAACGCAAATCAACTGGTAAACTTTCTGCTATTTACTAGCCACGTCTGAGATTATAATCGCGTGGATAGTTTTTAATTATAATAATAGTAGCCCTGTATTATATACGTCCCACTGCTGGGCACACTCCTCTACTGAATAAGAGGGGTTAGGCGTTAGTCCACCACGCTGGCCTAATGGGGGTTGTTTTCAATTACTTCGCCGTAAGTTGCATTCCTAACCTCAAACTCAGTGGCATAAGTTTGCTCCGAAAACGGAAGAAGATATTCATTAATGCTACCCAACAAAGCAGACACTTTTACTTTTCATTGGCGCCTTATTGGTTAGTAAATAATATAGACTATTGTTGTATTGCAAATTTCTATTGCTACGTTTTAAAATATCTAACTTTCTCCTCAATTATCCCGATGGATGAAAATGAAAATTGATGCTATTACTATAGCATGATTTAACTGATGTCATAAACAAAAATGAAATAATATTTATACACAGATTGCCCTTATGTTGAAAACCTTTAAACACTCCAAGCGCGAAACGTTACTGATCAAATCAAATCATTTATTCTGAAAATTGGATCATAAATATCACTTTTACATTTCAACTTTTTTTATGCTTGGTTAATTTACGTCTGATTCTTACTGTTACTGGATGCTAAGCTATAGTTAATTAAGGAAGACATTAGCTAGGCAGTGCTCTTGATAATCGTTCCGTATTTTTTTACTCAATTTGTATTGCTTTTTTTATTAAGGTTCTTTTGTAGACATTGATGCTAAAACTTTAAATACACACGGTCACGGCCACTGTGGCGCAGCGGAGACTGAGATGACACCAAGTTTCTGGTCTGGATGTTGGACGGAAAGTCCCTCGTAGTTCTTGATGCCCACAAAAAAAGATTCACCTAGTGTCGGGTCAGGACTGTGTCAGGATATTGTGGCTGTTGGATGTTTAAAAAACGTCACCCTCCTGTCGCAGTTGGGTAAATCCTTACTGATAAGTGAATTCGTAATTTCCCCAAATACAAGTTGTTTAATTGGAATCCTTCTAGAGTTCATGTCAAGACTTAATTACTTTCAGTTGCAGAAACCGCTAAGTAAAAGTTTTAAAGGTCGTTTCGAGTTTGCTAGTTGCCTATCAGTTAGGGCCAAATTGACAAGGGTGGGGTCAATTATAAATTATAATCCACTAAAAAGTATTGTATTTTATCGTTTATATCAGCTAATCGGTCGGTCGTATATTTTATTACAAGGTGCTAAAATTGCATAGTATAAAACACATGTGTAATTGAATTATATGGCTTCATAAAGGTAACGTCATCGAATTTTACCCGTATTTTTTTTCGGTACCAATAGATTTTAGAGCGAAGTTCAATTTTCTTTCAGAAATGTGTTATTTTTCTGTTATTCGACCGCAGAGAAAGTGTTCGATTTAAAATCGACGTTGCAGATGTTTGCAGTATTTAGCATACCTAGCCCACAACGAAATGTTCGCCATGAAACCGTGACAAATCAATATTTTATATACCAGTTGTACACAGAAAGCTGAGGCATTCCCACTAGAGTGAGATATTTATTTTCCTTACCGATGTATTTAATATCAAAACCGTATTATAGTACAAGTGTTTTCGTGTATGTTCTCAGTTATAAGCGTGATACGTGCAAAAGAATAATTATTTCATATTATTCTTTAAGTGTTTTAAATGCGTTATTTTAAATAACTCGTTGTTCTGTCAAACAGATGTCAGTGACGTCATTGCATTTTGTCTCTGACAATGTCAGAGATATAAAATGACGCAATTGCAACACATTTAAATGTAATTATAATGTAAAGTGAGAGTGGTATGTAAGTTAGAAGACGGACATTATTTCGGAGTGTTGAACACTAGTGAAGGTGCAAGATCGTGCTCACTTGTCATGCTCTGCTTCTATGTTGAGAAATTAAATAAATCTGATTGTAGTCTACAAAGTGTTTCATTTGCCTGTTTTCATTGGTTTATTCCTAACTTTAGTTTACAACTACTTTAGGGCTGATCAATGTTAAATTAACTAATCAAATGTCAAACCTCATGTCAAGTCGAAATTGAGTTGCTAGTAGCGTGATCAACACTTTTGATTTGACACATATGTTAGCTAACATAACTTTCAAATTAATATGAAAAATCGTATGTCAAACGGTACCAAAGAGAGATCAAATATTATTATTTTTTTCACTAAATAACGTTTCAGCAACTCGAATTGATTTGACAGCGATGTCAACTCAAAGTTCTGTTAGTTGAATGTTGATTTGATCAGCCTTTCAGAAATCGGGCGGTAGTGCGTCAGTTAATGAGTTTCTAGGTTACCATTGGAGCTATGCCGACTGGGGACATTCACCAAAGGTAAGTCGGGGTATCTGTAATAATGATTATACCTACATCTACATACAGGAATGTTTTTTAACCAGTGCGGATATTTTTTGTGTTGTTCTGTATCCGGTATCGTTAATATCGCATTTTCATAATTTGTTCTATACTTTTTTGCAAACAATTTTCACCCTTAAACGTGTGCGAAATTAATAAATCATGGACATAGTGCAATTTGCATTCGTAGAAAATGTAATAAACAATAGTCAAAGGCTCTGCAAGAGGCGGCGGCTGTACACCCGCCGCTTCTGGGTGACGCAGGGCGGGGGCGAGCGTGACTCAATAAAATCTGTCTTAAATGAAAAAGTTTTCGTAAACGATAACTTTGGTATTTTTTGAGTAAAACGTAAATAAAAAAATACGTATTTATTAAATTTCGTTTCTGCATATTGTCCAAAAATTACCGTATTGGTTATAAAATATTCCTGTATATGTATGAAGGTTTCACTGCTTGATTGGCGCAGTTGTAATGCGTACGCGTTACGACTGAGACGTAAGCTGAGGTCTCGGGTTCGATCCCCGGGTCGGGTAATAGTGATATTGAGTTTTTCTATTACGAAATGCTCAGTATCAACCCGGAGTCTGGAATTGTACCCAGTATGGCGGTAGGCTCGCCCCCTATCACATCATGGGACGGAGATACGCTCGGCGAAATGTGGTTACATTACAGGCGTGATTGCATATAAGGTAAAATACTAAGATTTAAATTACATACTGCGAGAGTTTACCGCATGTAGTACCTACCTATACACACCCATTAGTTGTGTATGACTGACGTTCGTCAGAACTTTTAATCATGCACAGGATTTGTGACTAACCGTTGTATGATTTGTTACTTCAAGTACCGACCATGTTAAAACACGATTCAATTCTCGCTAAATATTTACTTTACGTGACCCTTGAGCGTTTTAAAATATACGAATTGCTTTACAGATTGTAAGACGGCATAGTGTGGCTGTGAATCCAGAGAACGTGGGTTCGATCCACGCACCATGACAAATAAATGTGTGATCAATAAATATGTTTTTGGGGTCTGGGTGCAGTGTGTAATTCTCTCGTAGTTTCTAATACTAATCGGGTACTAAGACTTTAATGTATACTAGGTACTCGTAAGAGTTGTATAGAAGTAAAATTTCGTCATTCAACGCGGGAGTTTGACAGCACAAAGGCAGGGAGCGCGAGTGGGATTCTAGTTGAGAGTAAGCGAGATGTAATATTGAGTTATGGTCAATTGACCGTAACTTAGTGGAACAATTTCTATGTACCGCGCAGCTTGTCTACTACATACATACGCACTCACGCCTGTAATCCCCGAAGGGGTAGGAAGAGGTGTAACTAGTACATCCACATTTCGCCGAGCGTATCTCCGTCCCACGATATGATAAGGGGCGAGCCTATCGCCATACCGGGCACAAATTCCAGACTCGTTACTTCGTTTAGGGCCTCCGTATCAATTGTACTAAATGAGACTGTAAAGCTGCCACTTTATGTCGGTTTTCTGTGACACCCTGGTCAAGCCGGCACATTAATACTGTAGACAACACTGGATACAGCGCGGTTCTAAAACTCTAAAAACTGAATACTTGTAATTGTTTTATGCAATAGAATAGGTACCTACTTACTGCACCATAACAATAGTAAAAAGAGATAAGTATAGTTGTCTGACAAGGTCATAAAATAACTTTGACATTGAAAATAAGCATGATATTAGTTGTCATGTAAATACCAACCATGACTCATCAGTCATGTGTCATCAGACTTGCATTTTAGTTCAATCCGTAAGTGCATAAGCTGCAAGCTGTAGTAATTTCATTTTATTTACTACCTACGACCTGGATTATAGAACAATACTCGTCAGCTTTTTTCTTACTGTCGATTTTTGTACATTTGATTGGTCTATTTTTGGCGCCAAAGGAAAACGGACCAACACGAGTACAGAAATTGACACTTAGCAAACACTTGATTTATTTTGATGCTATGAAGGCACACGATGCAAATCAATGTATGATCACAAATTAATTTGTTTTAAAATTCTAAGGACCTGTCTGTATCAAAATGTAATTATATTTTAACCGTATTAGGCAGCCAATTTATGAAGTACCAATTGACATACACTCTTCCATGTATATTGGCAGCGTTATGATTTTGTATTTTATCTTAAAAATTTATTTGATAAGTAACGTTTACTTGGAAACTGTGAATTAATCGCATAATATAACAAAATCTTATAACGATAAATTATTATGTTTTGGACTAGTCATAGATAATATACGAGTATATTTGTGCTATGGAATGCGTCATACAACACGAGCAAAATGCCTGCTTAGAGGGAATTCCAGCCACAGTGACCCTTTGCCCCATCTGTAGAACATGACGATGTCAAGTTGTGCCATTGATTTTCACGCCACATGGACATACAGCTTTGACAGGGCCTCTATAAAAAACACAATTTGCGAAAACATAATTTTATTGCAAAATGTAACATTATATGATCACTAAATACAAAATGGCACAAAACGCATACAATCTCCGTGCCTCTTACGTAATACTGTTATAACAATGTTAAGTATGTCTCTGACTTAGTCATCACTATGACATCAATCGACTTAACGACAGTTCTCTAACTCGGTTATTACTATAACGTCACTCGACTTAATGACATGTTAACATGTCCCTGACCCGGTCAATATTGTAACGTCACTCGACTTAATGACATGTTGACATGTCTCTGACTCGGTCATCACTATGACTACATTGTCAACGTCATTTTGGATGTTATTGTCAGAAACTAATATGATTCCTCCATGGTTAGGTATGTGCCACAGAGATAGATCTAAGTAGATGACACATGTTCTACTTTGTGTGCTGAAATACTGGGCAAAATCATAAGCACGCGTACTCTGATTTAGTCTACTCTAGACGTCACCGCAGTAAGAGAAATGGCGCCGTAAAGTACTGTTCTTCAAAAGTAAAGGTGTCTCACATTAGCTTTAGTGACGTCACTGCAGTATGCACTGTACAATAAATGTAAAACGTATGCAGATTGAAGTTTGCGTCATCTACTTAAATATATGTCTGAGCTATAATCTGAACAAGAATGTACATAATGTTATTAAGTATAAAAGCTTAGAACAACGTTAAATATTATACACGGTTCAAAAATGACCATTAAAAATTTATGTTGTATTTTTTTCGTAACATACAACTGTTTGTGAAAATTATTTATTAAATCGAGACTTACTACTTTTTTTTCATTTCATATACATTAGGGTACGGGGTGTACAATGACCCGTGTATACTACACACAAATATACCAGCTAAGCGTTAATTTACACTACAAACTAGTTAACCTACAAATTTTTAATGGCTCGCTTAATCAACACTCGCACTTAACTATATGTGCAGTAAGTTACAAAATTGTGTGGTAGCGAGCGTAATTACCAATTAGACATTCTGCTGTCACCAACTAAACTAAAATATTTTAAATGTATGAGATTAAACATCTTATGTCTCTGGATGACGAGCGCAGTTCAGTGGCATGCAGTGCTCTGTAATCCATAGATAGTTCTGTGTGACGTTACTTCTGTTTATGAGCAGGCGTGACGCTTAATCAGGCGAGCAACCTGCCTGTCTCGTCAGTTAAGATAATAAAATCAAAAAGATAGTGTTCACTTCTGTCAAATAAGTGATAAAATACATAGGATATACCGAACACAGTCGTAACCCCACACTAGGTTAACTGATACTGTGGGCATCAGGAACTACGAGGGGCTTACGGCCTCACAATAAATAGAAAATGTTAACGAGATATGCCAACATTTTTATAGCATAGGACGGCAAACGAGCAAGTGGGTCACCTGATGGTAAGTGATATCCACCACCCATGTACGCCCACAATACCAAAAGAATTATGGGCGCGTTGCCGACCTTAAAGGAAAGAGATAATTAAGGGAGTGGGAAGGGGAGGGGATTTGGGCCTCCCGATATCTCACTCACCGTACGAACGCAACAGAAAGCTGCTACTTTACGTCGGTTTTCTGTGAGACAGTGGTAACGACCCGGACGAGCCGGCCCATTCATGCTTCCTTTTTTTTTACTTTTATATGGTATCTCATTGTGAAATAATCAAAGCATTTAAGAAACTTAAAGTAAAAGGTACTGAAGATTTATGGGGGCTATCTGTTAAAGCTTTAGAAGCTATTATAGTAAAGATTGCTCCCATTTTAGCAGATATTTTTAAAGTTTTGTGTAAATGACTGTACTTTTCCCGATTTAATGAAAATAAGTATAATTGTGCCTATTTTTAAGACGCGCTGTTTAAATAACGCCTCTAATTATAGGCCTATATCTATATTACCAGCTCTCAGTAAGGTTTTTGAAAATGCTGCATACTGGATCAAATACTGGCGTATTTTGATAGGAATAGGATATTACTTTTTAAACAATTTGGGTTTACGAAGAATCTGTCTACTCAAGATGCTGGATCAGCCTTCATGACACCTGTGTTGGAGGCCTGGGAGGGGTCGCAGGATGCTCTAGGAGTGTTCTGTGATCTCTCCAAGGCATTTGACTGTAATTATAAATAATTTCTGTGATAACATAATATAAAAAAAACTTTCTTAAATGGCCCCAAAGTGAATTTCCAAGGGTCTCCACTTGATCTAGATTATCCTGCACACACATAACACTTTGAACCACAACAAAAATTAATTCAGTTTAGTCGTTGACAATAGAATTCCCACCAACATCTTCCTATTCAATGTTCCTCAACTTCATTTGCAACTCAAACCGTCTGTTAGTCCTGACTCCCTTAATAATAGTCCTATTTTCATTCCTCTTCAACGATCTCTTGTCTGAGAAAGACTTTTCCCTCATCACAACTTGTTTAGCGACCTCCCTTCTTGCCGAAGTGGCACCAGCCAGGGACGGCAACGTGGCTTGGCGTTTCAATCCGTTTGGATTCTCCTTTTTGACTGTACTCTTGCTAGGTATACTGAACGGATTAACGTCCAAATTTAGTTTAAAGCCGAAACGCGTGTACTTCGGTTTGGCAGCCTCTTGGCTGAAGGACTTTATTGATGTATCGGGTTTTTTAATTTCCTTCTTTGGCTGTTCTTTTGGCGAGTCGGTTACTGGAAAAAGTATTACAATTATTATAAAACGTGACCAAACTTCCTTTGATAAGATAGATTAATGTTTGTTGATAGCACTGATAACATACATATTTAATATGACTCATATTTAAGGAGACTTTCGGTAATATTTCGTTTAATGATTAAAATCTCTTCCTTTATGCCTTGGTGACCTCAATGCAATTTCTAAAGCCGGTGAATTCACTGGGTACTATGAGAGCCAACATAAATACACACATAGTCCTGACCTCAGACTAAGATAACCAGCATTGTCGATATCAGGAACTACGTTGGACTTGCGACAACACACAGACCCAAAACAAATATTTGTGGATCACACAAACATTTGTCTCAGTGCGGCAATCGAACCTACGGTCTCTCGCTTCGCAGCTCGCTACTCACCCAATGCACCACGGACGCTGTATTTTAAAAAAAAATAACTACATGGCGCCCGGGATGACGAGCACAGCTCAGTGTCATTTATTAAATTCAAATACTGAGGGGCTCAAAGGCAAGTGCCTTACTCGTCACCATTAGATGGTTCAACTTCCGGAAAATACAGGTGACAGATTACTATAAACATAAACTTATCGTGAGAAAATCTTTGATAAATTATTTAAATTACATGTATAAAATACAAAAGTTATTCTTAACCTTGATTAAATTGAAAATATTACAAGTTATACAACGAAGTATGAACATATACAACAAACAATGAAGTATGCAAATTGTAATTTGCATAAAAGCAGTGTTCACTCAGTTATTCTAATGACTTGCATAATTGTTATATTCTGAAGATACTTCTCTTCGTCGTAAAAATAGAATACTAGATAGGTATAATAAATAATAATAACACTAGCCCTGTATTATATACGTCCCACTGCTGGGCACGGGCCTCCTCTACTGAATGAGAGGGGTTAGAGCTTAGTCCACCACGCTGGCCTAATGCGGGTTGGCAGACTTCACATACCTTCGAAAACTCTTATGAAAATCTTCTCAGGTATGCAGGTTTCCTCACAATGTTTCCTTTACCGTTAAACCAAGTGATAATTAACAATTAATACACACGTAACTTAGAAAAGTCAGAGGTGTTTGCACTTGGGGCTGGTTTCGAACCTGCGACTTTCGTCTCGACAGTCCATACCACTCCCCGCTGAGCTATCACTGCTTGCACTAGATAGGTATTAAATTAAAATCATCACCCATCTTTTTTTTCGTAACATATGCCGGCAAACGAGCAAATGTGTCATCTAATAGTAATAGTGCCCTCCAATGGCCCATGATTCTTTTGGTATTATGGGCGTCATAATACCAGAAGAATCATGGGCCCGTTGCCGACCTTAAAGGAAGGGGATAAAATTAAGGATTGGGAAGGGGAGGGGGATTTGGGCCTCCGGATATCTCACTCACCGTACGAAACGCAACAGCAAGCTGCTACTTGACGTCGGCTTTTTGTGAGACAGTGGTAATGACCCGGACGAGCCGGCCCATTCATGCTGTAGAAAAAAGTGTCTACAGCGTGGCTCTACCACTATAAGATCCTCTACTTATGACAAGGAAAAAATATACCTTTAGGAGTGTATTTGTGGGGTAGAATGACGGCAGGTATCGGCGTGAGTAGTTGCCGCGCGCGCTTCGCCCTCCTCATCTGACACTCGTCTAGGGACTCCATCTTGTCGAACTGTTTCTGATGCATGGCCGCGAAGTTGGGCAGCTTTGTGCGAGACACCTTCGCTTTTGATGGCGTCGTGGGCTTTGACGGCGTCGTGTCTGTCAGCTTGGCTGTTGGAGAAAATTATATTAAATACTAGCTGTCCCGCGCGGTTTCACCCGCAACTACAGCAGCACCACCTACCAGGTCCAATTGTGAATCTAAACCATCCAGGGCGGCACCCAAACAAAAAAAACATTCAAATCGGTCCAGCCGTTTAGGAGGAGTTGTCACATACGTACAGTAGAATTATATATATAAAGATATATACTGCGGTCTCTCGTTTCACAGCCTCATAGACACTGTATAAGTTCACGCTTGTTTACCCGAAAGGGTAGGCGAAGGTGCAACAATTTCCACTGACAGCCTCCGTGGCGCAGCGGGTGTGTAGCCGGCTGCGAAGCGAGAGGCCGTGGGTTCGATTCCCACATTGAGACAAATGTTTGTCTAATCCACAAATATTTGTTTCTGGTCTGGGTGTTGTGGGACCGCAAGTCCCTCGTAGTTCCTGATACCCACGATACAGGCTTACCTAGTGTGGGGTCAGGACTATGTGTGTGACTGTTGGGTGTATTTATTTATTTATTTATTCGCTGGGCTTATTTCCGTCCCGTGATCTAATTAGGTGGCGAATCTATTGACGAGATATAAATTCAAATCCTGGGCAACAGGTGACCCGCTTGCTCCGTTGCCCTCTCTTTCATAAAAAAACATGTGATTTTTCAAATAGAAAATTCAAACAACAATTATTATTTGCCTAATACCTCACCATTTCGCATTCCAAGTACCCACGCTGTAGCGTCTACCATATTGATTTTTTCTGACGTCACTAACTCAGAATCACCCCCGCAAATAATACAAATCCGTTTAGACTACAAAGAGCGGCACAGGAGAAAAACATTCAAACAATAAATTAACCCTCCTTTCTCGATGCAGTCGGTTAAAAAGAAATATATCAATAACCAGTGGGTGTGGGTGTGAGTGGTAGAGCCACGATGTAGACAAATCTGTCTACAGCATGAATGGGCCGGCTCGTCCGGGTCGGTACCACTGTCTCACAGAAAACCGGCGTAAAGTAACAGCTTGCTGCTGCGTTTCGTACGGTGAGTGAGATATCCGGAGGCCCAAATTCCCCTCTCCCCAATCCCTTACTTATCTCTTTCCTTTAAGGTCGGCAACGCGCCCATGATTATTTTACATGGGCGGTGGAGATCACTTAACATCAGGTGACCCACATGCTCGTTTGCCGGCCTATACTATAAAAAAAAACTCAATAAAACCGATAACAAAGAATCTTATCATTGTTAACGTGTCTTTAACGATATATAATATTATGTGTAAGTCAGTAATCTGTGACGTAACTACAATCAACACGTGTTCGAGATTATTATCTACACGCGACAGCACGCAACCTATTGTAGTAGCTGGCTTTTAAATGCATATGATATTACTACATGACAGCCTCCGGGCGAGTAGCCGGCTGCGAAGCGAGAGGCCGTGGGTTCAATTCCCGCACCGAGACAAATGTTTGTATAATCCACAAATATTTGTTTCGGGTCTGGGTGTTGTGGGACCAAGTCCTTCGTAGTTGCTGATACCCACGATACAGGTTAACCTAGTGTGGGGTCAGGACTATGTATGTGAATGTTGGGTGTATTTATTTATTTATTATTATTTACATTTGCTTTTTTTATTACATAGTCTCCGCGTGTATGGCCTTTTACAGGATAAAAAATAGTCAAATATCTAATCCATATAACCATAATCCAAATATCGGGCACGAAATATCCGCTTATAGTCCCTGACTGGTCGCAGATACCATAAAAAAAAAGTTATAATCCTTTAAACGGAGTGTGAAGAAGCAATTAAGCAGGTCGGCAAAAATTATGCCGGCCTGCCTAATTGACACATCGTCTGTCGTTGGTCGACAGTATTCTTGGATTGCGCTGCACCTAACATCAGGTGTAGGTAGCGTAGTCACTTTGTCGAGCCAGGATTAAAAAAAATGGCAGTTGTAGAGATAAAAGTGAAAACGTAGAACTTATTGTATTAAAATTTGAAGTTTCATAATGTTTGATTTAAAATTATCAACATCAATCTGGTTTTCACATCTATTGACACTCCGAGCAACAATTATATGCATGTTTATATGGTTTTCTAGTACTCACTATTGTACTGCACAATGATTCTACAATTAAACGATTCAAATAATAATCAAACAAAAACACTATTTCAAAAATGAACAGTATATACATATTGAACTTTTCACTAAATCCATTCAATTTCACTTATAAGATATACACAGCATACGGCACATGAGCATGTCGCCATGAGGTAACCTGAACCCATAACATTTTCCCCTACCAAAAAGTGGCCAACGCGGCTAAGAATCCTTACCATTAGCACTAGAAGTCCTAGGCCTGGACAGCCTATCGACAGATTGCCTCAGATCTTCCGTCAGACGCTTCCTCTTCACGTGAGCATCATCAGCTTCGCAGTGCGTGTGGGAACGCTTCCGGCCTGACGGACGGACGGGGGGCGTGTCTCCTGTACAAATAATCAGTATGTTAAAGAAAGATGTTGTCTGCCTCGGTGGCGCAGTTGTAATGCGTACGCGTTACGACTGAGGCTGACGCTGAGGTCTCGGGTTCGATCCCCGGGGTCGGGTAAAAGTATCTCACAGAAAACCGATGTAAAATGGCGGTTTGCTGCTGCGTTTCGTACGATGAGTGAGATATCCGGAAGTACAAATCCCCTTACCTTTCCAAGTCGGCATCGGCGGTGGAGATCACTTACCAACAGGTGACCCATTTGCTCGTTTGCCGGCCTATGCTATATATATATATAAAATAGATAATAGATTAAAAAAACTAAAAAACACGCCCTTATAGAAAATCCAAATAAAAAAATCAAATTATACACTCTTGCACAGCATCATGATTTTCTATTTTGTTGTCTTATAATTTTATTTGATATCTAAGTAACGTTTATCTAATCAATCAGTTGAGTAGTATTTCAGTGTTTCGAGCTTTAATAAAAAAAATGCGTGTCATCATTACTAATGGTTTAATAGAATGAGTAATTAAACCATTTGCAAGTTATTTATTGATATTAATAAATAAATACACCCAACAGTCATACATATAGTCTTGACCCCACACTACGTTAAACTGTATTGTTCACAAACTACGAGGCATTTGCGGTCCCATAACACCTCGATCCGAAACAAATATTATTGGAATACACAAACATTTGTCTCGGTGCGGGGATCGAACTCACGGCCTCGCATCACAACCGACTAGTCACCCACTGGGCGACATGACCTGTCCATCGAAATAAGATGACAAAAAACGTAACTGAAGCAAAAAAGGACCCCACCAAAACTGTGCAAGACGGTGGGGCTATAAAAATCTGTGCATAATAATCTCTAGTTGACACGTCCAATTATTATTTGCGCGGTGCAGAACGTCGTATCTCGATCTAGAAATGTAATATTAAGACATTAACTATTATGAAATAAAGTTGATTTTGAATGTTCATTAATTTTTGTTGCATGTATGAGTGTTTGTACGTGTGATTTTACCTTTGCATGTGTAAGTAAGTGGAGCCGTATTTTTTGGCAGATTCATATGAGAGTTATCATTCTAGTTATCTTTTTTGTACTGTACCTGTAATGTACCTGTCATCATATTATGTATATCATATGGGTGACTTAATGTACCATTTTTTTATGTCAGAGATCACCATACGAGAAAGTGGGTCTCATCTAATAGTAAGTGATCTCCACCGCCCATGATGTATAATACAAGCATCCTAATTTTAACCATTATTTTAAAAACACTGTAATAATTGGCACCACTGAAAACCCAACAAATTCAAATTAACTTACCAATTTCTTCATAAACAAAGCTCTTGCTAGATCCTTTCAGATTGGACTTGATGATCGTCTTCCTCTGCTGTGCGACCACCACTGGGTTGTTCACCGGGCTGCAGAACATTACCCTCGTGATTCTCGGAGCTGGTTCCAATGTAGAACGTCTTTTCTCTATAGACCGTGTTACATTTAACATTGGCTTTCTGTCAGAACTTTTATTTGGGAATGGTGTGCGACCTGGAGATGGTAAGGATGCACTCTTTTTTGGAGTTGCTGGAGATAGTTCCTTGTTACCAGATGGGTCATCCGGTCCGTCTTTTGTGAATGTACCCTCTCGTTTTAATGGTACAGTATCAGATTTTGTTTCCTCTAATGAAAATGTGTCTTCTCTTTTTAGTAGTGTTGTCACCTCAGTTTTAGATTCCTCACTAATTAAGGAATCATCCATACTACTGTCTATAAGAACAGGTGTGATATTCATAATAGTTGCTGGTTTTTTTACAGGTTCAGATTTTGGTTCAGTGATTGATTCATCACTTGTAATGCTTATGCGGGATATATCTTCACTGTTTGAATCTGAACTGATTAGGGACTTTGAAAGTTTATCAAATGTTGTGTTAAGATTCTGGTATCTATCAATACTTTTAATTTTTTCTGGCTTATCAAAAGTGTTGTTTAACTTCTCTGTAACTTTGATAGGATCAAATGTCACATTCAAAGATCCTGTCAAGCGATTTATAATTGATTCTTTTGATTTTCTGTTTAATTGATTGGTGTTCTCAGACTTCCGTAACTTGCCTTTGGGTGATTCAGTTTCCTTTTCAAAAGTAGTATCAATTGCGGATCTTTTCTTTGTTTTATTTGGTGAATTGTCAAATTCAAAAGTTGTGTTTATTTTTACTAATGCATCTGTTTTGTCATATGTACTGTTCAGTGATGGTTGTTTGTTTGTTAGTAGATCATCAGGTGTAATTATATTTATGTCCATGTTATTTACTGTTGATCTTCTTTTTCTTGATTTAGATGCTGACCCAACATGTTCTTCCTCATATGTTGTGTTTATAATTTTGTTTACAGATTCATTTTTGTTATCAGTATTTGGTTCAATGTCAAAAGTATCATTCTTATATTGATTATCCTTAGGAAGAGAAATGTTTGCATCCGATTTTCTCATTTTTGTTACAGAATCATTAAGGCAAGCATTTTTAATACTGGATCCTTTTTTGCCACCAGATTTTCTTTGTTCTGAGTCAAATGTAAAAAAAATCTTTTGGTCATCTTTAGAAATATCGGCATCAGATTTTCTTATGTTGGTTACAGAGTCATCAAAAATAGTATTTTTAATACTAGATTTTATTACACATTTTTTCTGTTCTTGGTCAAATGTTTCATTACTATTTTGATCATCTTCAGAAAGAGAAATATTAGCACTGGACTTCCTTAATTTTCTTTTTTTTTCTTTTTGGTCCATATCATAAGCATCGTTTTTATTTTGTTGAACTTTAGAAAGAGAAATATTTGCATCAGATTTTCTGATTTCAGTTAGAGAGTCACCAAAGCCAGCACTAGATTGTTTTTTACCTGTTTTTTCTTCTATGTCAAATGTATTATTTTTAAAAGAAACATTTTCAATTTTGGATAAAGAAATATTTTCAGCAGATTTTCTTATTGTAATCACATTGTCAGTTTCATCTACTCCAGCTCTAATACTTGATTTCCGTCTTGGTTTATCTACTTCAACGGTACCATTCTGATTTACATCTTCTTGTTCTTCAAAAATCAAATTATCAATAGATTTACGTTTAGATTGAGTTTTCTTTGCTTTTCTTTTAGATTTTTCTGGTTGAATAATTTCATCTGAGTTTGTTTGCATGTCCTCTATTTGTGATGGCTTTACATCTTCTCGATTAGGGCTGCCCGCAGCACTATGAAAGGAGTCATTTGATATATTACTGTTATTAGCAATATTATTCCCTTCTTCGGTCACATTTTCAGTTACAAATGAATTTGGCCTTTTACCTTTCTTTTTCTTATTCTTCCTCTTTGTAGTTTTCTGATCTGCCTCTGCATGTTCAGAAACAACATTTTTCCTCTTGCTTTTTCTAGATGTTCTCTCAACAGCTTCAGAGTCGATGTTTTGGACTTCATTTTCAGCGCCCTCTGCAGTGATTTCTGCGAACTTTCGTGTTCTGCGCGTTAATCTAACCGTTTTTGGGGGCACTTCATTGTCAGAACTATCTCTTGGAAGGACTGTGGGATTGAGTTCTTTCAACGCATTTTTACGTAAAGTCCGAGTGTGTTTGCCCTCGCTATCGTTGAGTTTCAATAACTCGCCTACTTGTTCGTCATCCGTGGGATAGCTAACATAGTTCTCGCGCTTTTTGAATTTTTGCAAAACAATGTTTGGATCCTCGAGGTTTTCCTTCATAAGTTTACTCCGTGTCTTTCTTTCACTCTTCGGAGCTATTTCTACGTCAGCTTTATCGGTGTTCTCGTGAAGAGAACCATGTATTCCTGAAATTAAAACATCAACTGTATAATGTGTCGTCCTACTATGGAAACTTAACATTTTTCTATGGTTAGTAGTTACTCACGTTTTCCAGATCTAGTGGACATTATTTAAAGGTTGTAGCACGTTTTAAGCAGGTTATATTAATTTCACTGTTTTTAATAAATATTTCGTCTACCGTCCGTTTTAAACGTTAACAATTTTTAAATTTGTTTTATTTTGATGTCATTTCATTCGACAACAGAATGTTGTATTCCGTATACTAAACCTAATGTTTTTATATCATGCACTAAGTACTAGAAGAAACATAACACATTATTTTCTTAAGTGGGAAAGAGATAGAAATCAGTATAATATTTGCGGGATATGGAACGTACATTAATAAGCGTAGTTTTGACCAATAGGTTAACATCTCATTACATTTAAATTCTCTTTGGTGGAAACTGCCAAAAGCTGCCAACAGTTATTAGTGATACCAATATTAAAATAAATCCTAGCGTGTGTATTCTTTTATTGTTTTTTTAAATTTAAGAATCCTTGTTTTATTATTGGGTAGTTTTCCAGTCTTAAAATCACCTATTTAATTTTAAATCACTAATTATAATTTGGTCGTTTCGCTTAGTTAGTTTTATATTAAAAAATATGCAATTTTTTATTCCAATACTGACGTAATAATAATTTATGATGTGGATACACTGAAGATAGATATGATTATTTTAATTTGATTTATAATACATAAATGATCAAGTTAAATATATAAGTTAATGTGTACTAAAAGTAAAAGACATATTTAGTGTTTCTAAATATATGTCTCCCACTCACATATGATTGCCTCGGTGGCGCAGTTGTAATGCGTACGCGTTACGATTGAGGTCAACGCTGAAATCTCAGGTTCGATCCCCGGGTCGGGTAAAGTGGTGTGGTTTTTCTATTACAAAATGCTCAGTATCAGCTCGGAGTCTGGAATTTGTGCCCGGTATGGCGATATGCTCGCCCCCTATCACATAAGGGACGGAAATACGCTCGGCGAAATGTGGGTGTACTGGTTACACCTCTGCCTACCCCTTCGGGGATTACAGGCTTGAGTGTGTATGTGTGTATGAGTGCGTATGTGTCCCACAATTATCTTCAAAGGGATAGGCATATGTGCAAGCAGTGCACACACGGTTCATATAACCTATTTCCGGTATAGGTAATATGTGTTAGGAAGTCTCTCTTTCTACATATGGGAACGAGCAAAAGCTAAAAATGTGAAATCCTTTGGTTATTGTATTTTTTTTCCTCTAGTCGCGGCAATATAGACTACAATATACACTGCACCTAATGATAACCCATAATTATGCAGGTCTGAAGTATCTCGATACACACCGAACGAGTCAATATATTAGATATTTTACCATATATACGATTCTAACTAGTCAGTGGGATACAAATATATAAGTATTCCTCAAAATGGTGCTTCCTGCTCACCTTCCTCCTCACAAAATAAAAATCATATTACCGAGTTGGGTAAAAAAGTACTACATTATAAAATTACCAGGCGTTTAAATTTCTGCGTAGTTAGAAAGTTATTATATTATAGACTAATCTACATTTGGCTAAAAGATTGTTTTGGTGCACGTATGTTTCGGTGTAAAAATAAAGGCTTTTGCACGTCTAAAATACGATAGTGGCTATCATAATTGACTCTACAGATTCAGAAGAATTTAAATCTTCATCGACCGTTTGTAGAAGATTCATGTTAAACTTACAGTCATGCATCCCAATACACATAGATCAGATAACCCAGAACATAGCAATAGCCAATTTTTTTTATTTTATTATTATGGCTGTAAAGCCGTTTATGTATTTTTTAATGAATGGGTTTTCAGCTACACAGGTCTCCATAGATAGGTTGTAGATCTCACGCAATAAAATTACGAACAGAACCGATATTTAACGTAAGAACAATGAAACTGTGTTCGGTGTGAATTCCACGTATTAATGTTCTTTACTGATAGACTGATTCTAACAAAATAATTACTAAATGTATATAGTAAGTAGTAATGAGTACTATATATTCTTCTTATACTGGTAACATTCACATAAACGTCAAAATAAAGTTCGTGAATCGTGCAGTGAATTTTATTGTGCTATGAACTTCCGATTGTACGAATGCTTGGATTTATTCAATTAGGTTCAGTTTTAATAACAATAATCAGTGATAATAGGATTTTTATGTAAAACAAAGTGAATCAATCAAGTTATGTGGTTTATAATCATGTATATACAAGGATGAAATACTATAATAGGACTGTGTTTAGAGGGGCGTTGAATGGGGAACGTCATTTAGTTCGATGAGTCAAGACACCGTGAATACAATGGGAACACAATACATACGTTTATTAACTATATTACTGACTGTGATATACAGTGAGTGCGACCGCGGTGACTACTTGGGCTGTTACCGCTTGAAGATAGCCGAAGTGTTGAACACGCATACAGTGCAGTCGGTGGACGTCTGTCTGACGGCTTGTGAACAGGTATACTATAGGTACGCTATTATCGACAAAGAAGCGACGTGCTTCTGCGGAAATGTGCCCGGTGAGTTCCAAATACCGAAGGAAACTTGCAATAATCCATGTCCTAAAAATGCATCTCAGATTTGCGGCGGAGACAACGCTACCAGCGTTTATGACACTGACGTGACTACTCCTGGACCTCCAGCCACAATCAACGTTGCTAATATTACAGAAACTACTCTCAGACTGCATTGGTCGTCTCCCAGTGCCCACTCGTACATTACAGGCTACGTTATAAGAGCTGTGGTCCTCCAAACGTATTCTGACTTCAGTCTGCCACCGTTAGAATGGAGGCTGTCCAACAGTTCGTTTTTTACGGAGCTCGTTAACTTACATCCAGGTTCCAAGTATAATATCAGTGTTGCAGCCATTAATTATGATGAGGAAGGGCCAAATATAACGGCTACTGTTGAAACTGTCATTGGAACACCAGATCCAAGTCCTCCCGATATACAAATCCTGGATAGAAGGGGAAACAGAATGTTCATACATATTCCTGAAGCAAAAAATGTGAATGGTCCAGTGTCTATGTATAGAGTTGTAGTATCTATAGAGTTGTACCAACAGGGCTTTATAGTGGACAATCTTGGCAACCATTCATTCGCCACTGATCAGGGTTTACCATATTATATAACTGCAGAATTAAACCCGGATGACATTAAGAATGACTTTACCATTGGCGATGAAGCTACATACAATGGCTTTTATAATGCTCCTCTACCATTGACAAATGATATTGAAATATCACTAGGAATACTCAGTGAGAAAAATCATGTGAGAAAAATAAGGTATGCAGAGTCTACTAAAAAGATTATATTAAATATTAATGAGCCGGAAGATGTGTCTCCTTTGGTGGTAGCCCTTGGAGCCGCTATAGCTATCGGAGTAGTATTATTATTGATAGGAATAGGCTTACTTATTATTCTACGCAAGAGAATACACTTGGCACAGATCCAACGTGGTTCTCAATCAATGCCGTTGAGTCTTAGTGAACCTTGTGTGGAAATTGAGAATTCAGGCTTCTTACAAGACGAGGACGAAAGGGTTGACTATTATGGAAACTTGAAACGCAAGTTATGGAATATTCCAAGAAATCTAATTGACATCGATATTTCTTGCGTTGTCGGACTGGGCAGTTATGGGAAATTCACAAAGGCAAAAGTCCAACAACATGGCTCACAAACTCTTGGTTTAGTTCAGGTCGTAGCTGATAGGGAGCTAGAGAAGGCTGACAGGAAGCAGATGCTGCAGGAACTGGATTTATTGATCAAGTCCAGTGAACATGAAAATGTTATATCACTAATAGGCATCTGTGAAACGGCTACAACTTTATTTGTTGTTTTAGAAGACCCTAAACAGTCTCTGAAGGATTTTCTACTCCAGAGCAGGCATAGAGACTTACAAAACAATAAATTCAGCCTTGTACCAGAGAGTAGAGTTCTCCACATATGCCTTGATGTTGCACGAGGAATGGAATACTTACATGCAAAAAAGATAATTCACAAACGTCTTTGCTGTCGAAATGTGGTGTTGAGTGACAATGGCGTCGTGAAAGTCTCCGGCTTTGGTCTCTCACACATGAGACCTCTCCATGAGTCACCAGACTACACCAGGTGGACCTCCCAAGAAATGTTAAGACAGACGAGATATAATCCAAAGGCAGACGTTTGGTCATTTGGCTGCCTGATGTGGGAAACATTAACATTAGGAGCTACACCGTATTCGAATTCGGGGAATAAGGATGTCGTAGCTCGGATACTGAGGGGGATGCGCCCCTCCCAGCCCTCGTATGTTGGTGATGAACTGTTCCAATTGTGTTTACAGTGCTGGCAAGTAGATCCTGAGGAGAGACCATCCTTCACGTCCATGTTGCATGAACTTAGGCCTCTCACTGAAGGGCCTGGCACCAGAAACCTCAGTTTTACACATTGCAATAGCTTTAACTATGAACCTTATGTCCCAGAGTATGAGATCATATCATAGTGTAACCAAAATAGACAGGGCTATAGCAATAATATAGTATCCAAAGAGTGACTTTGCTAACTCCGCAGTGGTGATGAAGGATCTGTGCCTGTGAATTAATTTATGTTTTTTAATCAGTTGTACAATATATACTTATGTATGTACATACATTAAATGTGGCGCATTTGGCAGCACCATAGACATATCTTTTAATAGATGCCGCAAGTGTATCGCCGAGTTGAAGTATGAGATTTCGCGCACGTATTAGTAATACGAATTCACTCAGACATAGAGAGTATGGCCCTAGAGTTGGGAGTTGGTTAACGCGGTTCTCTAAGCCAATGTAATTTTTTTAATAAACGCGTTGATGTGCGTTACGAGCTATGAACATTTAACATTGGCAATGTTAGAATGCAATACGGTGCTGATTCCGCGAACTTGGCGTAACGTCGCCGCATTGCAAGTTAGTGCGGTCATAGAAGATTAATAATATATAAAAATTGTTTATTTATTATAGAGAATAAGGCCCCAGCCCAGACAAGTCATTTTGCATGTAGATATTAACAAGAAATTAGAACGAAGTCTAATACGGCGCGACACGTTGTTCTGTGCGTATGGTGCTGACAAATATGCGATCACCTCAAACTTCACCTTCTGACTCATACTGGTTCATTAACTTTTTGACCTTGTACTTGTTATGTTTAAAAATCATTGTTTTTGTATACTGAGGCATCGATACAATACGCTGGCCGTTTTCGGCCGTTATTGAATATGATGTAAGCATTTAGATATGCTCAAGGTGTGGCGCACACATAATGCGTTTCGACTGACATGATTCAAAAAATGAATTGCAATATGTAAAAAAAAAATATGTCGTATCAATACGAACTACTATTGATATTGCATAAAATTGACTATAATTACAATTGCATCTTTTATAAATATGTATAGAGGTGATCTTCATTTTGGGTCATGATAAACACTAAGATATTGATGCTGTGAAATATGTAACTTAAATTTATTTCATTATGTTGAGCATGAAATATCTAAAATGTATTGAGGAAACCACGTCTAGATATTTTGTTATTTCCTTAGCGAATGATTTTATTGCAAAAGGTAAATTTTAAAGGAAAATCTCAATTTAATTCACGAGTAGTTAGAAAGTAAGAAGTGTATTATGAAAAATTATTGCAGGAAAGCCGGAAAGTAATTAAAATTATATATTTATGGTATATGCAATGTTTCTAATAAACTGCTGATAGCAACATATCGCATAAGTAAGCGGTAATATACGAACTACTTTTCTTCCACTTGTCCTTACCCCACTCGCAGTGGGTTCAGCGCAACATATTTATTTGTTTAATTATGTTAATTGAATGAAAATATATTAATCGCTTTATTATTGGCGAATATGAAACTCTTACATTAGTGTGAATTGATATTAAAATTACAATTAGATAATAGTATTTTTTTAATAAAGCTAACAGACAATGTATGCCGGTAGCAAAAAACTCATTAGTTCAGAGCTAAATATTAATAGGTAATGCAATAATTCAGATTTCTTTTGAGAGCCAAATTTGTAATATTATTATTTACTCTTGTAGTTTCGAACTTGTTAGCACACTTGAAACATTTTTATAAAATTTGGTCGTTTGTGAAAGGGTCTCAACACGCATGCGCCTCCCGTGTTGGTGTAAACAATCTAATCTGCTATTTAACGAATTAACTGGGTTTCATTTGAATGTTAAGCACAATATGGACCAACACCATTTTTTATGCAGGTACGATGCCTCCGTGGCGCTGTGGGCAAGTTGGCTGCGAATCGAGAGGCCGTGGGTTCGATTCTCACTCAGAGACAAATGTTTGTGTGATCCATAAATATTTGTTTCGGGTCTCTGTGTTGTGGGTTGGCAAGTCCCTAGTAGTTCCTGATACCCACAAAGCAGGTTAACCTAGTGTGTGGCCAGGACTATGTGTGTGACTGTTGGGTAAATGTTTAAGAGCGTCATGGAGTACTGCGTAAAATGTTTGTTTACATTTTCCGCAAGTTTTATTTAACTCTACCATTGAGTAGCTAAAATGACAGTTATTTTTAACCGACTATACGATTTTACAGTACTTATTGACTATATAATCAATTAATCTTTTTATATTGACTTTTTATAATATATTTTACTTTATTACCTTATTGACTGTAATCATTGTCTACCTCGGTGGCGAAGTTGTAATGGGTACACGGTATAACTGCTGTGCTGAGGTCTCGGGTTTGATCCCCGGGTCGGGTAAAGTGATATTGCGAAATAAATTGGTTTGTCCATCATGAAATGCTCAGTATCAACCCGAAGTCTGGAATTGTGTCCATATTGGACGGAAATAAATATACACCTCTGCTTACGGACGTGAGTGCGTATGTCATTGACTGTTACCTTTAGTAAAGCGCGTAGACTTTTAACTTTTACATTAGTTTTAGTCTAGTTTAATGAAACGAATGTAAGAAGTAGTATATGGATTAACAACCGAATTTAATATTCGCTCTTAGCCGATATCACCAGATCGTTCTCGAAAATGAACTAATCAGAATAAAGTTTGAACATCATGCCTTAGTTCGGTTTATTGACACGCTTTTATTAGCTTCATACGTATGTATTATATATGTATGTATATAACGGAAACTTTGAACATGAAAAATGTAGGGTGCTTTTAAAGATATTATCAAGATGATAATCCTTCTACTCATATCTGTCAATAAAATATTTCTAACTATTGAAACCATGCACCCCACACTTTTTTTACAATAAAATATTTTAAACTATTATTTATTCTTAATTTTTTTGTTGGAAAAGCGTTTTTTATTATAGTATTTTTTTACCATTATTTTTTTAGATTTGCCTTTGGGTACGGCATCTTCCTCGCGTTTTTTTTATACAATAATAAGCTTACATTACTCTGAGTAATGTAGCTTTCTATTAGTGGAAGAATTTAGAATCGATTCAGTTGTACCAGATATTACTCCGTGGCCCATCCCATACATACAAAAAATCTTTATAGTACAGAATATATATATCGATCTGGAGATTTGGATTAAGATTGCTTATTAATTTGAATCGTTAAGTTCCTCTTTGAATATAAAAACGTAGTATGTGTATTATTTGAAATATCAATGCATGTTTTATTCAAATAAATGGAAATAACTAGCGATGTATTGACTAGTCAAAGGTCAGACGATAAACTGTTGACTAAGCTGCAATTGACGCGCAATATGTTGCTCAACATGTTGAGAAACAACATAAATTGATTTAGCAATAATATAACAAAACGCGCATCAATTTCGCAACATACACAATGTGTGTCTGTGTTAAACATATTACGTTTCAATTGAAGCTTAGTGAATGTACGGTAATTTTTACTTTGGTATCCAGGATTTATTAGTAAAAAAAACAACAAAATTTATATATATGAATGTATTATACCGGCTCCAGATTCATATAAAACACAAAGATTTATTGTATATTGTTTGGTATATTAGTCACTATTGTAACTTGCAACTAGTCGATACATCACACATCTGACATACAGTTATTGTCGCGGACTATATACTTATTTTTTTTTATAATAACTGCCTCGGTGGTGAAGTTTAATGCGTACACGGTACGACTGCTGTGCTTAGGTCTCGGGTTCGATCCCCGGGTCGGGTAAAGTGATGGGTTTTGTCATGTAATGCGTAGTATCAACCCGGAATCTGGAATAGTGCCCGATATGGTGATAGGTTCGCCCCTTATACCATCATGGCACGGAAATAAATTTTGCTAAATGTGGGTGTACTAATTACACTTTTGCCTACCCTTCGGGGAGTACAGGCGTGAGTGTGTATGTATGTCATATGTTGTGTATACGTATGTATTTGTAATAATTATCAATATCGTAGACATAAATGTTAACAGATGACGCTAGTATATCTAAATTTCGTGCCCGAAATCCTGACCAAAATTAATCAAAACACGAGCTCGGATTTAGTATGAGCTTAGACCTCAAAACTGCCTTATCCTGACTTCGAATGTGGATGAAGAGCGTTTCCTATCACAAAATGTCTTTTCTGACGTCACAGAAAATGTATCACACGTAGGGGGTCATACATATTGGATATTTGCGTCATCTAATTAAATCTATGTCTGTTATCGATATCATTTTGGTCTACTGTTGGACAAGGATCTCGAATAGAACTATTTTAGCGCTTTATTACTTTCAACTCATCCATTTTCTGGCAGCGACTACGTTTTAACCAGTGCACTAGTTTTTGGCTTAATTTGTATATGTTATATATATGCATCCAGTGTCGTAGTAAGGGTTATGATGAGTTGTAAATAAATAAAAAAATACTCAGGCCCTTTCACAATGTTCAACTAAGAATTAACCACCAATTAACATCTACGGTCACGTTAAGCTAGTTTTGAAAGCACTTACCTTGTAGATATAAGTAAGATTGCGTCAGATAACGCGGGAGTTTGAAAGCTCACAAAAAGGGAGCGCGATAGGGGTTCTAATTGAGAGTAAGCGAGATGGTAATATTGAGTTACGGTCAATTGACCGCAATTAAATGGTACAATTTGTATGTACCGCGCAGCTTGTCTAGTAGTATACATTAAAGGCTTTGTATATATGTACCTGTCAGAGAGTGATTTTTGTATTTGAAAGTGTCACATTTTATTTATTAAGTAGCATTCACGTTATGTAGGTACTGTTATTTTACAAGGGTGGTGAAACAGTCGCTACATATAAAAATCATTCACCTTTAAGGGCCTGCAATCGTATCCATGACCTCCGAATTTAATTTCACTGTACCGGTCAATGTGTAGCTAATGCTTTCATATTTGATTCGGGAAAATTAAATTATTGAGCCAAATACTTTATTACTACTAGACGGGTTATTTAGAAGAAAAATTGTGTCACATAATGCGGGAGTTTGACAGCTCACAAACAGGGAACGCGATAGGATATTAGTTGAGAGTAAGCGAGTTGGTAATATTGAGTTAAATTAGTGATACATTTTCTTTGTACCGCGCAGCTTGTCTAGTAGTATTGCAATTGGACGTTGGTGGCCTCGTGAGTCGCGATACTGTACCAAAGACTTCAATACATTGAATTCTTTACGTTTTAGGGTATAGTAACTTTCATACCTATATTTATTAATGTATATTGATTCTCTATATCTGGTTTCGAATTTCTCTCTCATATTGAATCTCGCAAAAATGTTTTTTTGACATTAATCCAATGTATGTGTGCATATTTTGTCTACAATTTAGTATTTTAATCTTCATTAACCATAAGATTATTTTAAGAGTATTATGAAGTTGTGTGTTTTTGTACTTTGATATTATTTGAATGATCTGAAATTATGAAATTCCGTCCATTTTTTGTTTTTGGTATGAGTCGCAAATTACCATAACTGGTAGATAGTGTGTAAGACGTGTGATTAAAAAAATTAACGCAATAATTTTCGTTTTATTTTTTACAAATACAACCTAAAATATATATCTTGAGATAACGAGATACTGAATGCACAAATGCAATTACTGAACAGTGAGATGATCGTTGGGTCATTTTTGAAGTTGAGCTAAGGAAATCCATACGGCGAAACTAACGCTACTCTAGTAAAACTAATAATATAATAATACACCCAACCAACAGTCACACACATAGTCCTGACCCCACACTAGGTAAACCTGTGTCGTGGGTATCAGGAACTACGAGGGACTTGCGGTCCCACAACACCCAGACCCGAGACCAATATTTGTGGTTCACACAAACATTTGTCTCGGTGTGGGAATCGAACCCACGACCTCTCGCTTCTCAGCCGACTACTCGCCCGCTGCGCCACGGAGCTGTCTTATTCAAATGTTAGAAGTTACGTGAGACGAGTATTATTTTATTAATACCAAACGACAATAATCACTTTAATTCGTAGTTTATTGGTTACTTTTACAATTTTACAGCTTTACAGACCACAACCCCATGCCAGGACTCCTCTAACTAATTATAACTAAAACAACAAGGACCGAATAGTAAACCAGTATAGCTACCGCGTAATAAACACTTGGACTATCGACTGACCCACTGATGAACTGGAGACTGTCTGACTGACTGCGGGCAAAAAGACCTCCAATTATGGCCGACAACGTCTTTTATATCATTTAACCACCCTTCCACAACTATTTCGCACCATTATTATTTCAGTGTACCCTACATTGCTTTCTCAGACACCGTCAATACCAATAAAAAGAGAATACCCTGACACTCAATATAATTATAATAATACAAAGTATCGATATATTTTTAAATTTTATTTCCTGCCATCATGCAGTGGGCCCACGGGTAAACAGGAATTCCTTACCCACCCACTGACGGATGGTGCCAGTGGGTACACTGGTCGCGTCCCAGATTTTTCTCTGCTGATCTGTATGTTCAACCATCATAAGCCACTCGTGCCAATCTATAATCTTTTTGAATATTTATTACACATCCGATCCGGCATCAGATTTGAGTTGGAAACAGGGACCTGAATGTCCGCTTTGCGTATTAGTTCAATAAAATCCGGATATGGCTTGAGTGAAACAGATCAGATTCATCAGAATCCGCCAGTTTGAAAAAGCAATGGTAGCGTCATTGCTCGTGACTAACTTCGCCCCGGCAAAGTTATTTTGCTTTTATTGTAACTGATTTTTATAAATTTAAAACTTTCAATGTGAATTTGATAAGCTTGGAATACACATACTATATCATACATTTAGATTATTGCAGGTTAAAATATAATTGAGAAAATACTGCTTTAAGCGTCTGGACATTGGTAAAGTCTGATGATTGAAAATGAGTGCTAATTGGTGATCATTCGACTACGTAAAACAAAGCGGGCCTTATAGGCCATAACTAGCATGTTTTTGTGCCTTTACATGGCATGTATATTCCTGGCATATGATATGAGGGATGGGCAGCGAGGTGATAAATAATAAAACAACATAATATTTGCATTTATTTAATGTTAATATAATATAGACAATGTTCAAGGTACCTTTGAATTGGTTTCGAGCTTTTTAACACTAAGACATTGTAACCTTCCATTTTGACCTCTAACTTTACAACATTGCAAAATAAAACATCATTTATTAATGATTCCTGCGGTACAACAGTACGTCGGCACAATTAAACAATAAACATTCACTAAAATATATCCAATTTATAATTCAAAACATATCATTTACTATAACATCATTTCCATTTGAAACTTAATTAAAAATTCATATTAACACGTACATTAAACATTGCAGACCCGTTTGTAATAAACCAAGTTAACAAAAATCAATAATAATTAAAAAATAAAACTACCATCACTGAACTTGCACAGCAACATATTATGTTATACGAGTCCGTGTCAACGAATCATATATATATTATATATATATCGATACAATACACAACGGTACGCACGCTTTACATACTTATAATACGCAACAAGTTACAATTCAATAGAATTAGTATAACATATCAATCTCAACATGTGTAAAGGTTGATGAGACAACGACTGAACGCCGCTACGCCTGCGCACCACTCTCGATCGGCGAGACATACACGTATAGTACACGTATAGTACCCGTACAGTATACGTATAGTATACGTATAGTACCCGTACAGTATACGTATAGTACATGTATAGTATACGTATAGTACACGTACAGTATACGTACAGACACCGACCGGACACGGTCGCAGCCGGCGAGCGCGAGCGCACCGCGGAAGTCGCACACGACCACGCGGCCTCTACACTCTACACTCTACACTGTACATCGACAGCTATAGCGATAGCGACAAAACTTAATGACACAACAAACAATCATATTATGTTACAATATATTATATATTATTATATCCCTGAGGCGCTCCTGCAGGGACGCGGGGACGCGGGGACGCGTTCGTGACGATGTCAAGATGCGCGAGTTGATTACTCAGTCTTTAATAAATTGATGACAATGAGCAAGGAGAGATAGAACTCAAATGAAACAATGTTATGCACTTATATACAGATAGCGACGCCCGACGCCGCCCGTCGTGTGCGACTCGCGCCCGTCCCTGACAAGCGTGTGGTGACTGGTGATGTCTTAATGTTGAGTTCGACTTGAACGCACAGCCATTTTCCTAAACACAGTATCGAACCTTAGACTATCCTAGCGCACCCGACGGCTGCCACCTTCACGTCTTTACCCACTATCGACTATCTAAATTACAATAAACCACTCTATCAACAAATTCAACAACATTTAGCTACTAAAATTAAAAAGGGAGGAGGAGACGCGACTGGGCGTCCCCCTCCTCACGCCTCACCGTTCACCGAATGAAGAATGACAACTAGCTACCTTACACTATAACATTGAAATATCTTAATCGTAACAGCGCAGCGGTACGGCACAGGGCACTATCCGGCAATATTCAGCACTATCAGCCGGTGCGAGTCACTTGTGACTTGTGAGACGGTGTGAGATATGACTTGTGAGTGGTGACACGATGTGAGCGAGTCGAGAGTGAGTGAGTGAGTGAATGAATGAGAGTGAGACCGGATGGCGGTGCGTGGGGGTGCGTGTGTACACGATACTGAGAGGCGAGTGGTTCTACTGCGACGTACCCGCTGCCCACTGCCCACCTCTACTAACTACAAACGATCACTAAACAATTTGACACAACCTGCAAGAGACACGGATGGTTGGATGTCGTACGGCGGAATATGCGGAGGATGCGGAGACTAAGGAATACGCGGAGGGTGCGGAGGACGCGGGGCGGGTGTAGGCCGGACCGACGACACCTTATGTCAGTATCACAGTAATGTAACGAGTCTAGCTCGAGCGGGTCCGATACGACCCGCAGTGTGTACTCCGTACCGACCCGCTGCGGGTCAAACCAGAACTGCGACGAGACCGTTACGCGAACTATACGGGACGTTGCACTATTTATTATCATTCCACGCAATAAAACTTTAGACGATTACCGAGCACTAAAATTATTAGTTTTGTATTCACTTTAATATACTCTCAAATATTGTAACAACTTCAGTATAACAACATTAACATTTTTTTTTGCAGTATTTTCATTAAAAATTATCTATATATACTCATTATATTGTTTAATTTTCATTTATATATGATAATTTATAACTAAGTAACTAGAATTCCTTTTGTAACCATTTTATCGCTCTGTATTGTTCTTTGCAGTATGTTTTGTGGGAATTTGCATTTTATACGGAATGCTAGTACTGGTCACAAGAAATTTAAGAGTTTCATTCGTTTTGGATAACCTACATAAATTTGTATCTATATACTTATATAATAAACGTTAATTAATTTTAATATGGGGCTGATTATGCCGTTCGAATTTGCACGATCTGTCGATATGACACCATTAAAATAGCAAACATTTACTCTATGTCTTTATTTTTATTTATTTTCAAGTGCAATCGAAGATCAGACCAAGATGTAAATTTCAGTTTATGAGTAAAGTCAATTTACAAGCCGAAAAAGAGAATATTAGAAATGCGTGTATGCCTACTTTAAGAGGTATATCTCTAGGACTTCCACAATTAACTGCAAAGAACTAATCGAGAGTAATAGAGTCTAGTCGTGGAACTTAGTGAGAGAAAAAGAGATTTTAAAGTATTGTGAACTATGTCTACCCCCCGTAGCTCGCTCGGAACGCAAAATAAAGCCGTGTCATTCGGGTAATGTTAATTGACGTTATCACTTACGAATTATCGACTAATCGATATATCGAGTTCCGATAAAATTGAGCTTGTAAAATCGACTTTGACAGGCTTTCGCCAACACGGCCTGCGGGCGTGCGAGCGATCGCGATTTGATTATTTACAACAGTATATTTTAATTGTTAATTATTTTTATTTTTTTATGTATTAATTTCTTTGCTATGGTAATTTGGACAACGTTTGGCCGAAACTATCGAATGTTTGACTGAAAGCTGTCCAAATCGTGGAAATTTGCTTTCGCAACCGCTCCCAGGCCTGCATAATTGACAATAAACTGCACCTACCCCCCTAAATACGTATTAATAGATGATGATAGATCGAAAAAACGCCAGAAAAATTCGAAGAGCGATACCTATACACGCTTTTAAAGATTGATTTATTTTTTATTTAAATATATTAATTATTTTATAAACTAGCTACTTGAATGCATCTACTGCGTAATGTTACCTACATAACACACGTATATTATAATAGACCACCATAGTAACAATACCACAACTTATATATAGAGATGTGTCGTTGGACAGGTGAAACTTACAACAATCTATAATTTATTAAACACTATTATATATTTTTTCATTCACAAGTTACGGAAGTACGAGGTTACTGCGTCTCCAGTGTGCTCGCGAGTACATTCAATAAGTGTCTATGGACTATGGTCTATGATCGGACCCATAAACCATTCGACACAAAAGCTCCGACAGTTCACCGCTGTCGGTACGGAGATATCGTTTCTCAATTCCTTTTCTTACACACTATACCGTTATATTTAAGCCGCTTTTCAAATTATATATATTTTATTATGATAATTAACCATTTCAATTTTGTACTTGATACTTTTAAATCATATCATCCGACTGCCTTTTCCAAAGTCTTTCTAGTTTTATTCGCGACGTTATCGACGGAGACGCGGCGCTGGCGTTGTGTACTTATTATCGATATTGTATCGATATTTGCTACGATCTATAAGGTCGCCAGAGCGTCGTCCGACACGATCGCATGCTACCGTTTAGTGCAACTACCGTTACTATGACGATGGCACTTCTCGAGGTAAACGAACACAACTTAAAACTATCCACCGACGAGGTTTAGCGTTGTCTATGGCCACCCGACTACATTACAGACCGACACGGAGTACCTTGACAATGTCGACGAAATAATCACAGCTTAATCATGTAACTTTACGGAGACTGAACAAACTGCATTGCGGTGCTGGCGCCGGCCTTCAACTATCGATAGATCGCGTTGTTTATATCGATTATCGATAGTCGACACTCACCGGCGCCGACCGGGCGTGCCGCGTGCGGTGCTAACAACATAAACTTTAAATCACACGTCAACTGTAAATAATATTATATGTATTGATATATTGTCATATTGAATAATATATAGAAATCTGCATTTAAAATATGTAATATTATCTTTTTCTCATGTATAATCGATCTGGACATGCGTAATAATTATTATTAAAATTGTACTTATATCGCAACATTAAAATTTAGACCGACGAAACAGAACAACAGTAACGTATAGAAGAGACGAGAAGAAAAAAACAAATTTAAAACATTTATCATATAAATGTATAAAAAAATAAAGATCTTTCACCGAGAGAAAACAGGAATGACAAGTTTTTAGTTATAACCAAATTATAGACGCATGGCGTCGCAACGTCAACTATTAAAATATAAAAAGAGGGCAAGTTGGATCGCGTGCACTCCTTATGATAGTAGAACTGGGGCGTGCGACCGAGACTGGTGACGTAGATGCGCGACACAAGATAGGCAACCGAAGCAATGGTCACTTGTCTCGTGTTGTAACCCAAATGCTCAATACAATTTTAAACAAAACGGGACGTGTCTCAGTCGCGGTCGCCTACCCCAGTTTACCTTTTCATGTGACACGTTGTACTTAGTCGTTACACAGACGTATATGATACGATTTGTATGGACACTTTGGTTAGGATCAACATTTGGCTCCCGATTTAATATTGCGCGGGCAAGAAGCGACCTTCGAGCCTGGTACATCAGTACTATTTTATTTCGGCAATCCCATGATTTTTCATCGATGTTTATCAACGTTGATAGTACACTTAATTCAATAGTTCATCATTTATAGGTGTCATAACAACATATCGATTAATATCGGTATTCATGCACCAGACTCAAACGACTATCGATATCGATAGTCGATATTTTTATCGACTTTGTCACTTCAATCCTAACGATCGAATACGAACTAACAAATAACTTAACAATGGTAACATTTACAATGAAATCAAAACGTGTAAATAAACGTACGTGGTGGAAATAATGTACAAAAATATAATGTGTGTGTGTATGTGTGTTCAGGAATAAGTGATAACATATATCACAATGTTATTAAACCTTAACAACAATCCGCTAGGCGGTCGCAAACAACTTGTCATCACGTTAAAAACATAATAATAAAACGTAAAATATAGCAATTATAATCAACGCTACATATATATTACATGCATAAAATTAATATACATAAAATTCTGTTGTATTACATTTTGTAAATAGGTAACTATGTGTCGATACGGGCCGCGGCCGTCGACGTCGACGTCGATTGCACGATCTCGCGCATGCGCAGTGCAGCGACCAACAACCGGTCGACATTCGACATACACTGACGTACGACGCCGCGACGCGTATCGAGAGCTGCGTAACTTAATTCATATTTTTAAAACAAAATAACATAAAACTCTCTTAACTACACTCAGGTAACTCGCGCCTGCTCCAAACTCCGAACAAACCCGACGAGACGCCTCGCCCCTGTGATCCAACGGTGTGACTAGAACTAGAATCTACGCTAGAACGAAAACGTAATGTACGGTGTTTGGGGTCGGCTAGCGTGGGTCAGGGGCGGGGGCGGGGGCGGTGGCAGGGGGAGGGTGGGGAGGGGGTTGCTACTGCATCAACCCTGAGATGGCATTATGACGCGTGCGTTTCAACTCCTCCTCCTGGATCTTTTGCTCGATGAGGTATTGAGCGTTGCTGATGGCGGTGGGCGTGCCCGTGATGGTGACGATCCTGTTCCGCGTGCCCGGAGCGAACGTGCCCTTCTTAGAGATCTGTATGTTGGCCCCCGACATCTGCTGGATTTCGACTAAGCTACGCCCGCCGGGGCCTGTAACCACATAATGCTCATTTTCAGAACTTGATCAACCATGTACGTTTTTTGAGTTGAATTTTTAGACAAAGTATAAAATGCCATTAATTGTTATCGACAAGGTTTAAAATGCCATTTATAATTGGCGACAAGGTCTATAATACTATTATTTGTAGCAGCAACAAAGTCTAAAATGTCTATTATTATTAGCGACAAAGTCTAAAATGCCATTTATTATTAGCGATAAGGTATAAACTACTGTTTTTTGTTGGGTGACAGAGTGTAAAATGACATTTTTGTTGATAGCGTCCAAAAATGTACTTTTACGTGCGACAAGTTTTAATATTGTTTTTTTGTTGGTGGCAAGTATTTTTTATTAGCAACAAGGTTGAATACTCTGATTATCATCGTTGTATATTGTAATACATAGTTTAAAGGTAGCTCACCGAGTATGGCACCGACGATGACCTCAGCGATCTCGACGTTCTTGGAGTCCTTGGCGCCCGCGTCGGCCGGCGTGGGACTCTTGGAGAGCGGCAGCAGCGACGCTGAAGGGAACGCGCCGACGCCCCCGACGCCGGCCGACAGCGAGATGGGCGCCACCGCTGGGGGGCGAAGTGCCTCGAATGCAACCTCCGCGAAACGCTCTAACGAGCCGCCGCGCGCGCCGCCTGCAGACGGCGGGCGTCATCACTAGTCATCAACCGGACCGGACCGTGGACCGGACCGTGAACCGGAGCGGGGCGGGGCGGAACGACGCGAGTGTCAGTGCGAGTGCGAGTGCGCTTCACACTTACATTAGAACGTTTCGCGCTGGTGCGAGAGGGCACGCGTTAGGACGGGCCGGCGCGGCGCGGCGCCGTCTCTGTGGTCTGTGCTGTCCGCATCTACGGCATCTACGGTGCCACTACATGTGCCGTGTGCGCGCACTAACGCGGACTGACTGTATGAGGGTGAACTGGTGGAACAATTCGTTTACGACTGCATTCCTGACTGACGTGGACAGTTTCTGATCCATACTTTTATATATTTTTGGTGTGATTTAAAATGAATATCGTGCCACATAGGCAAAAATGCAATATTACGTCAAACTAAATTGCAAATACTACAATGCTGTACGAGACAATGTCGATTTTAGTTAGGTTATCGTAACAGTCGAGTATTTATTTAATGTTACCCATTCCTGTGAATATTATATTTTTTTAAAACGAAATCAATACATTTCGTGACATCAAAATCAGTAGGTATGAATATAAAAAATTTAATAGTAATGCCCATATTTTCTTTATAAAAATAAATAAAACGAATTGCTCCCCATTTGGAAAAAAATTACGCCGTGGACAATTTTCACAAAATACGCAAGAACTTAAAACTTACAACTTTATAAATAATATTTGATTTGTAGAGCCTTTAAATTTTACAATAATGTATTAAAAACATTAATCAATTATATTTACTAAGCTAATGAAATAAAATAGCAAATAATTATAAAAATAGATCCTTACTTACAATAACAATGTGATTATATTTCCTATGCCACTGAGATCCGATGCCATCAGCATAGAGAAATGTCGAAAGTTTTGAATTTAACCGATTTAATACATTGATAAATTATATTATTATGATTACTCCCTAAACTAAAATTGATTATTGAAACACGCATATCACAATAACATGTTGACTGTTACCCCGAGGTTTTAGTATTTAAAAAAAACCTTTCTCATAATAATGACTTCCCATTACTCCCAATATGTTTCAAGATTAGATAAAAAATTATATTATAATATTTTTTTGAACATTTATCCTCAGATATTTTGTTTCATTTGAACAAATAATCAGTTAGATAGAATTAAAATTTTATAACAATGTTAACACCTTATTGAAATAATTTGCGTACTTCGAATATATACCCTGGGCTACATAAAGAAATGTTTTTGAATTGTCCACGGCACAAAAAGTAATGTGTATTGCCGACATTATGGTATGGAAAAGCGATGTAAGAGAATTTAGAAAAGATTATGGTTTTTAGATACAGTAACAAAAATAAACAAAAAAAAGATTATAAAGCCAATTGTGTTAATGGTATCAGCAATACAACACGTGTAAAACTTTGTTCACATTGTTTAAACATGCAATTATAAAATTATTATAATAGAATTACTCTTTTGAAATGACTGTATAACATTATCCATTCCTATACTTATGGTATATCTTATACTAAACTATCACACGTTTAATGTCTTTATATTTTGTTTCACGTTTTTGATGTAAATCACATCGTAGGGAGTTTGTGGGACATAAAGACGAAATGGTTAGATCCCATGTCTGGAAAAAAACGAAAAAGGGAGTTATCAGAGCCTTTTTATGATTTATTCCGAAACTTAATTTAATGACACTGCGGCGCATGCTTGAACCATTTATGCTTCTCATGAAGCTTGCTCGAACGAGCTGGATGCAGTGAAGGCGCAGGGCCACTGTTCGCATTGCCGCTGTACTAATGTTTGATTAATGCGTGTAGCCCCTCTATATTTAAGCCTATATTTTGGTACTACAAATTTGAAAACACATAATCGTTGATAATTTGAGCCAAATATAGCGGTCATAAAACATTGATAACATATTTGAGATCATATTACACAATTGAAACTTATAACGTACTTATACTAGAATACCCCATATTATATCAAGTTAATTTTGAAATGAGGTAACACAGAACAATATTTATTGTTTTATAAATCGACCTTTTAGGATATATACAGTCATTTCAAATAAAAACATGAAAAAAAACTTGCATCGTGTTATTTATTACGACAATAACCAATCGAGTACCAGGCCAGAGAGATGGTGAAGCGTGAAGTGAAGAATTTAGAATTTTGTCGATAAAGCGGCGATGCGGCAGGACCGAGGGCTAAGTTTTCGATACACGGGTGTATATTTGGCGAAATATTTACGTTAATCCTCTTTAATATAAATATTATAGATGATTTAACTCATACGTGCACGAGTTGCGATATGTGAATGATGTGTATAGACTGGGTACAACTTACGTTTCAATAGATATCGGACCGCGGACGACGAATGACGCGTTACACAAATAAATACTAAATGTTACAAGCTTACGCACACATACCCAAACGTGCACAATGAGACTATCTATCTATAATATAAGAGTTCTTCCTAATCACTTGAGAGTGTAAAAGACCAGTTAAGCCAATCATGGTTTATAAATAAGGCCCTAAAAAATAACTGTATGAAAAATATATGAAATGAATTTATTTAGTACATTTTCCCAAACTATATAAAATACAAGTGATTTGCTTTGGAAAAAAGTAAATATTTCATTAGATACACACCGGCAATGTAAAGCAGCCCTCACATAAACGAACTCGAGCGCCTCTCGCTTACTCCGCTCAAGGGGTAAACACACAATATTCACAGCCAATTCAGTCCGAATGAGGTAAATACAAAAATAAACCAATTGTAACTATAATTTTGTTAAAACAATTTGCAGGCCAACAATTTTGTTGATTTTTTATAATTTACTAGCAGGTAAGTGCTTGTATTTTTGTCATAGCAATGTCATAATAAAAACTTCTGATTTGCATTCATAACATCTATATCCACGAAGGGGTAACTGAATGGCTTAATCACTATAAAAATACGAATAAATAAAAAAAAAAATTGTATTATAACGTCTAGTATAGAGAAAAAAAATAGGTATAGAGATATTTTGTAAAATGCAAATCAACAGCTTGTGTTTATAAAAAAATTACACAACATACTACAAAGTTTAAATTAATGGCATCATTTCAAACATGAATACTTCACCCTTACGTATTTAAGTACCGTTCATGTCTGCAGACAGATACGCACCAGCACACACAAAACATTCTCGCCGAAATAAGGTAGTTTACTAGAATTTTTTTATTATTTAAATCAATAAGTTACGTTACTCAAAATCTATTGCAGAAAGAATTTTATAAATCGGACCAAAAATAAATAAGTTAGAAGCCATTCAAATCCTGTAGAAGGGGTAATTGTCAAATGACAGACGACGCACACTTTGACGTCACTGTGTAAAATGTTCATTATGGTGCACGCGTGCAAGCGAGATAGTGAGATATCCCTACTACGCTGGGTGCGTGGTTTTCTTCATACCAACATTTAAAGTCATAACTGCGGGCACATTTCTGAACAATTTTAATTGTGTTTTAATAAAAGGGTTTCTTTATCGTATCATTTTCTGTTGCTTATAAAATTCAATATAGGAAACTACTCTATTGTCAGCCGGTACCAGCCCGTGTCTGTATGCTAGATGTGAATACGTTAGACAATGTTTGTAATAATATTTTCATATCTGTGCTGGTACGTGTATGCTAAGTACAATGTCTGTAGATATGAACGGGCCCTTGAACTTCAATAATCAATCTTTCTCTGTTTTGTTTCTTTTTATGACAGCAAACGAGTAAGTGGGTCACTTGATGGTAAGTGACCGCCCATGAACATCTCAAATTCCTGAGGTTCATGGACGCGTAGCCGAACTTAAAGGAAAGGGATAGGGAAGGGATTTGGACCTACGGATATCTTACTCATTGTACGAAATGCAACCGCAAGCCGGTACTTCACGTCGGTTTTCTGTGAGACAGTGGTAACAGTCGAGTCGGCCCATTTATGTAGACAAAACTGACTATAGCGTGGCTCTATCACTTTAAATAATATTTTTCCTATAGCAGAGGTCGGCAAACTAGCAGACGGTTCACCTGATTGTACGTTATCTCATCCATACATACCCACAGTACCAGAATGAAGGTGTTACCGATTTTAAAAAAAATGATTGGGAAGGGGAGGGGATATAAGAAACTTTCTTACTTCAAATACTTTGATAATGAATGAATCAAAATAATGGTGACGTTAATAGATAAATTAAAATGTTAATGGGGGTTGGGGCACTTTTTGTATTGATATTTATAAATGGCGCCATTAAATTTCAGATAGAATTCATGATGTTATTCCCTCAGGGATTGAAAATTTCAATATCGATATAATTTTTATCGTAAATAAAACAGGCGCGAATCCAGTACTTTGACCTACTAGGGGCAAAGGGGGCGGCATTTACTGCGTCGAGAATGTTTCTATGTTTATACATGAAATGTTAAAATTTTAGAAGATATATAGAATATTCTTTATTGCACACCAAATAAAGTAGGTAGCTTATAGGGGTGATAAAATGGGCGGTCTTATCGCAAACAGCAATTTCTTCCAGACAACCTTAAATTTTACTTGTTTCCAAGCGGCGCGCGTCCCCATAGTCAACACTGGCTTCGAGTCTGAACTGTACGAAGTGTTTGTAGTAGGAGTGTAAATGGATCACCAACATTTTAGGCCCAAAGCCCACCTCACCTCTACGTGGTACACTCTGCTGATTAACGGACGAGGCAATGGCGAAACGTGGATCCCGTTGCGGGTTGTGGGGGTCAGACAGCCATATAATACAAAATACCGTCAAATCTATGGAATGATAAGGCGGACTTTGGCATTAATCTGCTATAACGCCAGACAGAAAGAAAGATTACTCAACCATTTATTTTGATAGTTCTCCTAATTGTCCTACTGTTATATGTCATTTAGGGCATGTAACAAATTTACTCGAGTCTAATTTTTTCTCCGTTATCGCTAATTAGAATTGGCAACAATAAGAGGTTCGTGAGTATATTTTGATGATGTATTTGTATATTATATATTTAATATGACTTGTCAGAACATATTATGATCAAATCTAAACATTTAGTTAAATCATCAAATTATAGCGGGAAATGTTAAAGATCTGGTTGCTTTGGAAATCGTATAAACTGTATTCATTTTACATTAATTGTAATTATGAACGTTGAATTACTGAAGACAATGTTTCATGAAGACGCGAATCCGCATTTTTTTGAGCAGAAGGGGGTAATTTATGTTACATTTAGAGTGGTGGAATTTACTTATGTTCCAATGTAAAGTAATTCGATTTTTTCTTGACTGAGGTGGTGGGGGGTCAATTACCCTCATGGCCGCACTGAATCCGCACCTGGTTTTTATTACGTATACCTAATTATCAAGTGTTAAAAATGTCAAAAAAGAAGTGTTAAAAAACTCACCGAGTCCGACTTGCCCAATGGGTCCGAAGACCGTGGGAGGGTCTTGCGCGGGGAGGGGGAAGTACGCCGCCGAGAGTTGAGGGGCAGGGAGGGCTGCGGGCAGAGCTAGACCCAGCACGCCGTGCTTCACTAGAAGGCCTAGTGCCGCTAGGATCTCAGACACACCACCCTCGGAGTACCCAGCTTGACGCAGCGCCACCTGATGGTTAAATAATTGCTGATCAACAACATCGTGTTATTTAACTGTTTTTTAATAGTAAGGGCATAAGAACTGAGTTACCTGATAGTATGTAACTCATATTTATAGTACAAACTAGCTTTTGCTCGCGGCTCCGCCCGCGTGAATGTCATTTTCCGGGATAAAAAAGTACCTAAATAGCCTAAGTTACTCCTTATTATATCAGCTATCTGCCAGTGAAAGTTCCGTCAAAATCGGTCCAACCGTTCCAGAGATTAGCCGGAACAAACAGACAGACAGAGAGACAAAAATTGGAAAAATGCTATTTTGGTTTATGTAACGTATACACTTTAATATGTATATAGTAAAAAGCGGTAATTTTAATATTACAAACAGACACTTCAATTTTATTTATTTTTATAGATAGAATTGAGGCTGCTTTAGAGTTTATACAAATCGGAAGTGAGATACCTCACTGTCCGCAGCGTCTGTAATATCACAACTGCTACTTCCATTTTCTGTAGTACAGCCCATTCATGCTGTACACTAAATTGTCTACAGCAGGGACAGGTTAGTAGTGTTCAAATCAAATATATTTTATTAGCACGCTACGGACTACACGCTGTATTTTTCTCGATCGCTTTTTTATACGCTTTAATATAGCACGAAGCGCGGGCGTGATTCGTTGTAGCCGGTGATGAGCATACATCATTCAGTGTGCGATAGCGCACCGCGATTGACCGCCGCGCGCTGCGGCGCTATAATATTGCCACGCTACGCTTTCTATAACTACGCTAGTCAAACAGTAAGTTGATATTTCTAGCGCCGATTGGAAATTGAGACAGCGCGCTATATTTGTTGGGAATAACGTATTCGGCTTCGGTAGAGTGCGCACGCGTCGTCCGTATTTCTATTAATTGTCGTAATCCTGTAATTTGAATTTTTATTGGTCTGCGGACACAAATCGGTGCCTCTCGTTTTTTCTTGCGGAGAGCTTACGAAAAGCTCCTCCCTGTGGGCGGCGGAAGCGTGACGAAGATAGTGGCGGTGGGTGTGCACTTGTTGGAATCGGTGAGAATTTAATATAGACAATATCATTACTCGTGAAGACTTGGACGGGACGGGGATCGAACACACCACTCCGGAGCCTGAAGTCAGCTGATGTACCTCGGAGCCAACAAGTCAGTGACGGCACCTGACAAAACTTAGTGTTGTAACCATCACACAACGTAACATCAAGTACAGCGACATCTATTGCTACCCTCTTGAACTACATGATAAAGCGCATAGGGCCTTACTTGTCTAAATTACACATTGGTTCCTCGTGATCATTACAGATGGCGTCTAGTGTCGGTTCTTGCGCAGGTTGTTTTAATCGTATCAATACATCTTTAAACATACAATGTCACAAATGTTCCCAGTTTTTTGATCTTGATTGCGCTCAAATCCCGGAAAAACAATTTCGAAACATGACTATCGCAAACAAGAAGAAATGGATCTGCCAAGAATGTGCTAGCAAACGCCCTAAAACTGGAAACATTAACACACCAGTGCGTGGTGCCATCCAAGATCTGGTCCCCTGTAACTCCGGTGACAGCACCGACGCCGAAGAGAGCCACGATCGTGCAAATATCACCCTTCGTAGGAAACAACAGCCGTCTCAAAACTCGCCTGAAACATCAAACCCCATTTCTCCATTACAGACCGACTTATGCTTCCCTTCAGTTATATCCGAGCAAGTTCTCAAGGCAATAAAAGCTGAGTTACCAACTATACTCTCCGAAGTAATCAAAAAGGAATTCGCCGTTTTTAAGAGCGAGTTGCAAGACCTTCGCAAATCCGTTGAGTTTCTCAGTGAGATGCATGATGAAATGAAGTATAAGATCGACAGACTTTCCAAAGACAATCAGCATCTCTCAAGCGAAAACACGGTCTTAAATACGACTGTCCACGGATTGTCAGAACGTCTCAATTACATTGAGCAGCATCTTCGTGAAAATAATTTAGAAGTGCAAGGTGTTCCCGAGTATCGCAACGAGAACTTACCTAATTTAATCCAGCAGTGTGCGCATGTTATCGACTACAGCTTCGATGAGGGAAATATAGTAAGCTGCACAAGAGTCGCTAAACTAAATAAAGAGAGCAAACTTCCACGAAATATAATTGTTAAGTTCAAAAGTACAAAGATTAAAGACGAATTCTATTCAGCAGTTTACAGATACAATAAGACCCACAGCACCGACAAACTAAATTCTACCTTACTGGGAATAGCAGGCGAAACGAGACCAATATACGTTTCCGAACATCTTTCCCCAAATAATAAATCACTACACGCTGCTGCTCGGAAGAAGGCTAAAGAACTCGCCTACACGTTTGTCTGGGTACGCAATGGTCGTATATATGTGAGGAAAAATCCCGACTCGCAATATATCCATATAAAAAACAGTGATTGCTTAAAACTTATACGCTAATGCCTAATTTGCTTTCTGTTTACTGATCCCTACTGTTATTATTATTCCTTGTATGTAATATTCTTGGCTTGTAATAATTTATAAATGGCTACATCTATTTATTACCAAAACATCAGGGGAATGAAAAGCAAAACCAATGAAATTTATAACACTGTTCTTTGTCATAATTTTCATATAATCTGTCTTAGTGAGACATGGCTCAATGATACTATTGCCTCGTCCGAACTATTTGACAACAGATATCTTGTTTTTCGCAGGGAACGTGGTGAAAACTTCTTGCGTATGTTTAATAAACGACATGGGGGCGGAGTTCTCATAGCTGTATTGAAAGGGCTCGAAGCCGCACCTCGGACTGACTGGCAGTCTGATCTGGTAGAGGACTTATGGATACAAATAAAAATAAATAGAAAAACTACTATCAATTTATGCACAGTATATTTACCCGATTATTTACCTTCTCACATTTTTACAGAACATATACACAAATGTAAAACAATAATTGAAAAATACCCGGATCAAATCACATGTATCATAGGTGACTTCAATCTCGGCAATATGACATGGTCGTTAGACTATAGTTGCCCGTTAAGCTCTAAGTGCGACAAATCTAACGCTCTTTATGACTTATGCCATTCTACTTCAGTAAAGCAAATCAATACTGTATTAAATAAAAATAGTAGATTACTTGATCTTGTGCTTACATCTAACTCAGATATTACCAGTGTAATTCAATCATTACCCATAAGCCGTTTAGACGCTCATCATCCTCCTATTGAACTTATATTGGTTGATGAGAGCCCTCCCCTTAATATTTGCACTTCGCTTGAAGTGCTAAACTTTCGTAAGACGGATTTCGCAAAATGCGTCGAAGATCTTCTTAAGGTGGATTGGGTCAAATCTGCTAATGATCTTAATTGTGATGACTTCGTTCAATTCTTTTATAACATACTCACAACCTTGATAAATAAATATACTCCTAAGATTATACGCAGGTCTAACAGATACCCCACATGGTTTTCCAGCGGTCTAATAAAAATTCTTAGAAGTAAGGATAAGTACCATTCTCGGTTTAAACGCTTTCAGAATTCTCGTGATTACGATACATTCTCTACGCTTAGGTCAAGAGCGAAAAGTCTAATGAATGAATGTTTTAAAAGATATATTTCCGACATTGAGGTCGGTCTTAAAATTAACATCAAAGCTTTTTGGAGGTATACGAAGAACAAGCGCGTTACTAATAAAATTCCCAATTCCATGTTTTACAATACTAAGGTGACTAAAACTGGGTCCGATATAGTCAACCTATTTGCCGAATATTTTTCTTCCACTTACAAAGCAGACATTAAGACTTCTTATGTGCCCAACTTTCCTTCGTCGTCATTTGCTATCAACCAGTTAAATATCCTTGAAAATGAGGTTCTATTACAACTAAAAAATATCGATATTAGTAAGAATGCCGGACCGGATGGTATACCACCCATCTTTATACGTTTTTGTGCTACCGCACTGGCCGGACCGCTGACGATAGTGTTCAATAAGTCTTTGAGTGAAGGAGTTTTTCCATCTCTATGGAAAATAGCAAAAATTACGCCTATACACAAGTCCGGTGACCCACACGATATTACTAACTATCGTCCCATCTCCATTCTGAGCTGGTTTGCTAAGATATTTGAAAGTCTGATTTACCGTCATATATACAATCATATCAAATGTCTCCTGAGCCCTAAGCAACATGGATTTGTTTCTGGCAGATCCACAAATACGAACCTCTTACTCTACACTAACTTTCTATGTAAAGCCTTTAACGACAAAAGACAAGTGGACTCTTTTTATAGTGACTTTTCCAAGGCATTTGATCGTGTCAATCACAAGGTGCTTTTGCAAAAGACCTATCACCTTGGGATTCACGGTGACCTGCAACGTTGGCTAAGATCATATCTTTTAAATAGATCTCAACTAGTGGCACTCTACGGTTACGATTCTGTGCCATTCTTAGCCACCTCAGGCGTGCCGCAGGGTTCTAATCTGGGTCCTTTACTGTTTTTAATATTTATCAATGATTTGTTGAACATGATCGACAGTGAATGCTTGGCATATGCGGATGATATCAAGGTCTTTAGAATAATCGACAACCATAATCAATGTGAAGGCCTGCAGCACGATATCAACGTTATTTCTGAGTGGTGTATCAACAACGATATGGAACTAAATATAAAAAAATGCAATATAATCACTTTTTCTAAAAATAAGAACCTGTGTTTATACAACTACCAAATTAACGGGGTAACCATAAACCGTGTCAACACCATCCGAGACCTTGGCGTCTTGTTTGACTCCAGGCTATCTTTCAGGGATCACTACGATTATATTTGTAGTAAGGCCAATAAAATGCTATCATTTATTCTCCGCACCGCTAAACCCTTTAGGAACATTTCCTCTTTGGTAACCCTGTACGCCTGCTTAGTCAGAAGTATTTTAGAATATTGCTCGTCCGTATGGTCACCTATATATCATACGCACAACGATAGAATAGAATCTATTCAATGTCGATTCGTTAGGTCATTGTGCACTAAAAATGATCTTAGACGTAAAGTACCTGAATATAGTGACAGACTAAATAAATTTAATATGGTCACCTTAGAAAAACGAAGGAAAGTATCCGATCTCTGTATTCTTTACAAAATCGTTAATGGGCTGTTTGATTGTGATTTGCTTGCGGTATTGTATTTTAAGTTTCCAACACGGTCGGTGCGAGTTCCACAGTTGTTCAGTATACCACATGTCACCAATAATGTATCACAAAACAACCCCCTCATTAGAATGTGCAAATTGTACAATGATATTTGTGTGGACTACGACATCTTTAACATTGGTTTTGCTTCTTTCAAAAAATCCCTACTTCAAAATTTGTAATACAAATATTCAACCGTATTTTTTCATTCATTTTTTTTTTTTATAGATCGACGACACTGATTTTCGTGCGTATTCTTTATATTTAAATGCTGTGTATAGTTGTAAGTGGACTTCAGGCTTAATTAACTCTTAAATAATATAGATCTAATGCTGTCTAGTCTGTAGTCTGTAACTGTACCTTATACAATAAAATAAAATAAATAAAATAGATATCGAGCTGTAATATGGCGCTATGCGCTATATTAACCACCACTAGGACAGGTGACCAGTGCCAGGGACCTGCAGTACCTTGCGGATACAGTACCTTGATGTGGTCGAGCGTGTGCTGCGTGATGGGCGCCGGCGGCTGGCTGCCCGGCGGCGCCAGCGACAGCGACAGCGATAGTGCACCCAGTGAGCCGAGACCGGCTGCTGCTGCTGCGCCGTTCACCAACACTGACCCAACACCACCGCCCAACGCGTGGCCCTGAGGATCACACATACAATGCTCATGGGATCCTCACACACAAGACCATCGAGCGACGTGAGTTATTCGGGAATCGACGATGAATAGAAAACTGAACGAGCAAACTCGTGTAGCAATAGGGTAGTTTCCTATATTGAATTTTATTCATTATTTTATAAGCAACAGAAAATGATACGCAAAAGAAACCTTTCTATTAAAACACAATCAAAATTGGTTCAGAAATGTGCCCGCAGTTATGACTTTAAATGTTGGTATGAGGAAAAGTGGGTGCGTAGTAGGGATATCTCACTATCTCGCTTGCACGCGTGCACCATAATGAACATTTTACACAGTGAAGTCAAAGTTTACGTCGTCTGTCATTTGACAATTACCCCTTCTACAGGATTTGAATGGCTTCTAACTTATTTATTTTTGGTCCGATTTATAAAATTCTTTCTGCTATCGATTTTGAGTAACGTAACTTATTGATTTAAATAATAAAAAATCTAGTCAACTACCCTATTGTGGGGCTAATCAAAGAGTCTCGCACTAGAAATGTTCAAGCAGTCAAGGCACTTTGACTTGGAACAGGCAAGTTTGATTAGCCGAGCATTTTCCCCACAAGGCTGCTCTAGGCACACACAATCATTTAATTTGTACGAACATCAAGATTCTTTTTTTCTATAATCATTTATTGTACCCTTAACTGTCCATGATAACCCATATTTAAGTTTTCTATAGGTATTTTTTACCTTTATTTTTATTTAATTTAACAAATTATTCAAAATTCAACAACAAATCAAAAAAAAAATTTTTTTTACATAAGCAAAATTAAAATACGTGAAAAAATGGAGCCACATTTATATTTTAAATATCGATATGTATCAAGGTGGGAGCTTTGTGGGAACATCTCTATATATCTCTCACACGCTGCACCATGCGATGTCCCATTCATTACATTTCGTACAACATTTATATGTCGTTTTGAAATAGTTGTCTAATACACATTGTTGACACAGTTGGGGCAGTTCCCACTACGAGAGTTTAATTGCTTCAAACTCATTTACTTTTGACCCGATTTATAAAATTCTTTCTATAATACATTTTTTGTGACGTATCATTTTGATTAAAATAAATAAAAATCGAGTCAAATATACTATTCAAAACCCAGTTTATATAACAAAAGAAAGACCTCTTATACCTGTGTGATTAAGAAAGAAAGCAGATTATTTTACACAATATTACTATTATAAAGTTACCGTCAACAACAAGAAGTTACAATATTGGGACCAATTTCTTCATTTCTGGCCAACTTGCCTAGTCGACAATCATATTTCGACGTTACTTTCAGATTGGGGCAAACATTGGCTTTAGTAATTATAGCCATCTCCAATAAATTATTGTAAATTGGTCCCAACTATACACGATAAGTATATAAACAATGCCAGTTAGTTGCAATAGAGCATCATGAGAACGGGCAAAGTGTACGTAACCACTTAAACACGCTCACAAGTGCTTTCCACCCGTATGCAGTTGCGCTGGTGAGATTTTACACCGATATTGTATGAGGGTGGTCGGAGAAAGTTTATATGTCGATAGTTTTATTAACGCCATCTATCGGAGATACGTCTCAAAGTGTTTAGACTTTACAGTGAGTTAAAATATACAATAATGCCGACATACGTAAGATTCAATGATTTTTCTGAGCAGAGACAAATTTTAACCATTGCTGCGCCTCCCCTTCAAATTTCAAAATCAAATTAGGATATATTTAAAAATAAATCAACCATCGATAGTACGAAGTGCTCTGGATTTTAGAAAATATTTTTTTACTAATTTGGCGACACTTAAATTGCCGCTTGGGTACAGGTACCCTGATTTGCCACCCCCGTCCCCCTGCCAGATCCGGGGGCTGGCGAGTCTTCTAACGTATTTCGACGATCACCATATTCATACCTGAGCCTATAATTACTTCTTCTTTTTGATTAATCAATAAATCGCATTTATTATAAAGCTATGACGCTACATCAATACGTATAGTTGTTTACCTAGGGCAAACGATAGATGGCGCTATAAATACAAACAAGTCTAGGTACCCTCGACAACCGCATAATTTCCCCACAATTACCTATATCATTGCTAACATTGACTTTACAAAAGCAGATACTGTCAGAGAAAGATTTTATGCAGATATTTAAGAATGTAAGAGAGAAGCCTAATAGAGTATCATGCACATTGATTGACCCCACCAGCGCATACAAAGCAACACCGAACCCCCCCAAGCCAATTAGTATAGGAGCGTGTTCACGTGGTCACCTCTTTCACCTCGGTGGTGGGGACGGCGTAGGGTGATCCGGTGGGATTGTAGTTCGCGACTGGTCCGGCCACGTCAGCGTACGACACGTTTGGACACGATCCCGATTGCGGATCGTCGACCACCTTCTGCAGGATCATGAGACACGCCTTCTTGTTGTTTTCTTTTTCGCCTGCAATATGATAAAAGGGTATTTTGTTAGACTAACTACAACGTGTGCCAGTGTATACCCAGTAAATTCAGGCCGACATTATTCTGCCGACTGACGAGAGACGCAATGCCTCAACATCAACTCCATTGTAGTCATTAAGCACACGCAGAATTTTTACTCATTCAATTGGCGACTAAAATAAAAGTTAGACCATCCTCGGATCTATGTATATATTTCAACTCCATGCCGATTACCTAGATTTTCTGTCTACAAATTATTTAAAGAAAAATTTTATAAAACTAATTTGTGTTACGCTACTCCCATAACAAGAATTATGAGAACCTATAATTATTTGCCCAAATGTATTAACGCTGACATTTTAAGCAATAAGATTGGTCCATTTAAAAATAAAATTAAGTTATTTGTTTTTCACAATATTCAGTTTACATATTTCACATATTTCATTTCATTTAGCATATTTCAATAGCATTATTTTAATGTGTGTGTGTACTTTACTTATCTTATAATTTATAATAATTATTAGGTATTACGTTATTATGACATTGTAATTTTTTTGTGTTAGCTGTAAATACCTTTAAAAGGTAAGCTCATGATTTGTTACTTAATTGATTTTTATATGATGTTAGTAGTGTGTTTTACCTAATGGTATTGCTATTAAATAAATAAATAAATAAATAAATAAATAAATGTATGGACGGATATAAATACATATTTAATTATTCTACAGATTACTTTTATGCAATTTTATAGTTTTTTTATAGCATAGGTCGGCAAACGAGCAGGTGGGTCACCTGATGGTAAGGGGTCCACCGCTGATATACGCCCACAATACCAAAAGAATCATAGGCTGATCTTAAGGCATTGGGAAGAGAACGGTGATTTGAGCCTCCGGATATCTCTCTCACCGTACGAAACGCAGCAGCAAGCCGCTACTTTACGTCTGTTGTCTGTGAGACAGTGGTAACGACCCGGTCAAGCCGGCCTATTCGTGTTGCAGACAAAACTATCTACAGCGTGGCTCTACCACTGAAAACTTTTCCCTATTAATGTTTTTATGAACATCTTTCATTGGTAATCGTATATTTATTTAACTCTTTATTGTACACCATTTGCACGGATAATTACATAGGAAAATAATTTAAAAAGTGTGCTACAATAGGCGGTGTTATCGCTAAAAGCGATCTCTGCCAGACAACCTTAGAACGGAATAGTGGCAAACAAAAGGATAAATTGGGGGTGTACATACTTATACAACGTGTTATAGAAAGGTGCGGGCAAATTTAAGCAATGTATAGTGTAGGGTATTGGTATTTTATCCCCCATAGTAGCAAAGCCGATTGCATTGCTAGGACAATAATTATAGAATTTTCTTTTTTATCGAATGAGTATTGTCATGACATGTCGATATCGACATTCAACTGTGAACAACACTAAATGATAAACAGTGATACTTCAGACCTCCTTTCATTAAATTATTTTTTAATTAAAAAACATTAAACAGTTGTCAAATGTCAATATTTATTAGACGCAGTCAGTTCGGCAATTTCTGATTTTATGAAGTATGTTTACGAGTTCAAAAAATATGTTGTATTTGACTAAAAACAAGTGTTATGTATTGGTATTTTGTGTTGGTGCAACTGATAATAGCTTATAAGAGGCTCGTCGACTGTATTAAGCCAAATTCGTAGATGGATGACCCGACAATGAAATCTTTAAAATACTTCAGAGGATGGTACCTATATCGTCTTCAGCAAACAGTCTATTTCAGGTATTTTGTGTTTAAATTACAAGTTACGTACGTATGCCTGTAGAATTAAGTAAATCTTATTCAAGTTTATTAAAAAGTGAGTATCATTCATTATAGTTAATAGTGATGTCATCAATCTTATCGATCTTAATAAACGAGTGATTAAAATTAACGTGAAATTTTAGGATGTCTTGGTTTGAAATGATCCGTTACATAGGTACTTACTATAAGGAGTGTGTAATGACCCTAAAATATGACCACACCTTTCTGTAACACGTTGTATGTATGTATAAATAAATAAGTCATCGGCTAATACAGTCACAATGGCGTATGCGGGCCGGATCGATCAGACACGTTTCTGTAGCTTACAATTTTTACGCGGTATTATAGTTACCGAGTACAGACAGTGTGATTGGTGAACTATTTACAGTACAATTATTGAAATAAAACTAGTTTATACGGATTTTATCGCGGGTTAATTTTTATTTTAGTCCCGACGTTTCGAAAGCTTTTCAGCCTTCGTGGTCACGGGAGAGTACATTATTACTATTAATATTATGCATTATTATTCATATTTTGTTTTTTTTATAGCATAGGCCGGCAAACGAGGAAGTAGGTTACTTGATATCTGACTCACCGAACGAAATACAGCAGCAAGCTGCTACTTTGCGTCGGTTTTCTGCGAGACAGTGGTAAAGACTCAGACCAGCCGGCCCATTCATGCTGTAGCCAAAAATGTCTACAGCGTGGCTCTACTACTCAAAAAATTAATTCAAAAGTATCATTCATTCATGCGATTCGGCAATTTTATGTTGCGCCGACAGGACGAGGATTATTAATGATCCAGAAACATATTGATTCAAAGCCCATCTTACCAACTACAGTGATGCACCTCTCCTGCAGTGATAGTTCTTTCGCCTTCTGCGAGATCTGTACATAGCTGCCGCTCTGCTCCTTGATCTGCTTGATGTAGTTACCCCCCTTGCCGATGATCATGCCAGCCGTAGAGTTCGGCACCAGGATTTTTACCTGAAAACATAAATAAGACAAGATTTCTCTCTATTTCTCTTTGTTTTTGTTACTTGGCTGGAAATTGCGAGGCTTTACATGCTTCTCAAATGTATCTTTATAATACCGTCGTCTTATGTGTTCGTTAACGACAAAAGGGTTTGTTTTAGCAAAGACCGGCAAACGAGTAACTCTGTCACCTAATGGTAAGTGATCACCATCACCCATGAACGCCAACAATACCAAAGTAATCATGGATGCATTGCCGACGTTAAAGGAAAGAGTTATTTAAATAATTGGGAAAGGGATAGAGGATCTGTGCCTCCAGATATCTCACGCACCGTACAAAACGCAACAGCAAGCTAAGACATCACATTGCGACGGTCTTCTGAGAGACAATGGTGACAATGCGCTTTACCCGGCGCATTCATACTGTAGGAAAAACTATCAACACCGTGGTGACGATATACACCTTAATGATGAGAAAGAAAGCATTTATTGGCAGCCGTTAAGGTGGTACATAGATACCCACCCACTGTAGACGGTATATGTCCCACCACGATCGCGTCAAAAGGATCCAGATCAGCATGTGCCAACACTAAATGCTTGTTGACATCTGGACCCTTGATGTTCGACGGATGTCAACCAGAAGCAGTAGGATGTGTACGAGACAAGCACGTCACTCTCCTGACAGTAAACCTGGCCATAAACAGTAGCAACACCACACAGAATAGGACAGGATGTTAAGTTTCATATTGTCTTGCTATTTGTGTATATAACATGTGTCACGAGGACATTTTCAATTCTCATGGTCGGCAGCTGAAGGTATTGTGTGGAGACGGTGCCATTCAGCGGAACGGCCTTTACACTGTAACTCTATACAGGTATGCATGTCGACTGATTCGCACTAAAACATTATTGCACAGTATAGTAATAAATCATAATCTATGGCGCAGTGGGCGAGCAGCTGACTGTGAAGCTAGAGACTGTGGGTTCGATTCAGACACCGAGACTAATTTTTGTGTGATCCAGCAATATTTGTTTCGGGTTTTTTATATAGCAATAGCATACCGCATATACAATAACCGCATATTGGCAAAGACGATCGATGGTCAATGTGCAATTAGTCCTTTTTTGTAGTGGATGACGGAAGTGAGGAAGTGGGTCATCTGATAAGTGATATTCATCGTCCACGAGCATTCAAAGCGATTTTTGTGCTTTTAGAACCTAAAGAGAAAATGTCAGTTACGGGCTAGAAACGGATGACATAGATAGATTACGGCTTTAATTGAAATCCATCTATCTATAGCGTAACCAAATTAAGGATATTTGTAACATACGGGCTTCCAAAATTCAAATATACCCCAAGGGCAAACAAAATTCATGAAATAGCAAATAGAATACCGCGCCACACTTCATTCACAATATCTTATTTGAAACAGTCACACAAAGAGACGTTCGTATAATGCTCCCGCTTTAGGCACTCCGGGGCTCGGGCCATTTCGCGCCTCTCAAACATATTTTTAAAGATAATTGCATCCGTTGTGCCGGTCTGGCTTTTCGAGCACACTTATAATTGCTTGCATTGCAAAAAGGACTTTGAGAAAGAAAAAGATGTAAGTTTTGAAACACCTATAGGTACTATGTCAATTTTTTTTGACGTTTTTGGTCTCGAAATGCAATTCTCTTTCGCCTCCTTCCCCTAGTAAGTAAGGATAATTATTCCTGTATTCACCATAAATTCCTAAAATTTTACGAGTGGTCGACAATTTTGTTTGGCCTAGATCCCTTCCCCTTCCCAATCCCTTAATTATCCCTTTCCTTTGAGGTCGGCAACGCGCCCATGAGTCACGACTCTTTTGGTATTGTGGGCGTACATGGGCGGCGGTGTTCATTTTCCATCAGGTGACCCACTTGCTCGTTTGTCGGCCTATACAATAAAAAAAACATAAGAGGATTTCTAACGCCCAACACACGTTGTTTTATTATAGCATATGCCGGCAAACGAGCAAGTGGGTTATCTGTTGGAAAGTCAGTAATTAACTGTCCCAATACCAGTAGAATCGTGGACTGGTTGTTAAATAAAAGGGATAATTAAGGGATTGAGAAGGGGAGGAGATTTCGACCTGCCGATATGTCATTGAACGTACTAAACGCAGCAGCGAGTCTCTACGTCGGTTATCTGTGAAACATTAGTTACAACTCGGTCGAGTCGGTCCATTCGTACTATAGAAGTGTACACAACGATGTCAACAGCGTGGCTCTACCACTTATAAAAAGTTACGGAAAGTTTGGTAAAAATGTAAATATCATAAAAGCTGCGCAAAACCAAAAGTAAATGACATATTGACGCATAATAGATTGTCCGGCTCGTATATGTATGTAGATATAAAGTGCATCGAGATCCATCGAGGCGCCGCGCCGCTCTCGCGTCCGCTCCAAGGTGACCCGGCGTCATCATGCATCAGTGCCGCAACCGGCAGGTGACTCGACAATTATCATATATCACACTATACATTTAAGTACCTACCTAGACATTGTACAACGGATTAATGTGTTCCAAAGAGCCACATAGAGAAGTATGCTAGGTATAAAGCGGTAGGATAGAAAGAAAAATACATACATTAGAAATATGTCAAATGTAACAGATGCCGTAGAACTAGCATGCAGAATTAAATGGCGTTGGGCCGGACACACCGGATGAATTCAAGACAACAGATGGAATAAAAGGATTATATATTGGTACTCGTATCCCTACGATGGAAAACGCCCACGTGGACGGCCCAGGCGGCGCTGGAGCGATGATATTTGCAAGATTGCCGAACCAACCTGGACTCGCCAAACAAAAAACAAAGCACCGGAAAAGGTTGGAGGAGACCTACACCCAGAAATGGGTAACCTAATAAATATTAATTTTAAACTAATTTTCATACATACATACATACGCACTCACGCCTGTAATTCCCGAAGGGGTAGGCAGAGGTGTAACCAGTACACCCACATTTCGCCGAGCGTATCTCCGTTCCATGATGTAATAGGGGGCGAGCCTATCGCCATACCGGGCACAATTCCAGACTCCAGGCTGAATACTGAGCATTTAGTGATAGAAAAACCCAATACCACTTAATATAAAAGTGCATATTGTAAGTACGTGAGTATTTAACAGTGCATAGGACTGATGATGAATCATTTATGATATCATTATGATGGAATCGGAAAGGGTCCGGTGCGGCGCGACGGGATGACGTCATTTTTACACATCAAACTATGGATATTACGAATTATGGTATATTTTGTTGCTTTTATGTATTATTAGTTGTATACACCCAAAGATTTTAATGAAATGCATTGAAATTTACAGCCTCCTGGACGCAGTGGGTGAGTAGCCAGCTGTGCGGTTCCGGTACGGGAATCGAACCCACGGCCTCTCGCTTCACAGCCGGCTACAAACCCACTGCAGCACGGAGGCAGTTTTATTTAGGTGATATAAATCATAATTCAGAAAACGTTATATAATATATGACTGCCTCGGTGGCGCAGTTGTAATACTTACGCATTACGATTGAGGCCAACACTGAGGTCTCGGGTTCGATCCCCGGGTCGGGTAAGTGGTATTGGTTTTTCTATTACGAAATGCTCAGTATCAGCCCCGAGTCTGGGATTTGTGCTCGGTATGGCGATGGGCTATAAGGGACGGAGATACGCTCGGCGAAATGTGGGTGTACTGGTCACACCTCTGCCTACCCCTTCGGGGATTACAGGCGTGAGTGCGTATGTATATGATATAATATATGTGTGTATTCCTCGTGGCCTCACGCGAGACGCCACGCCGCGCCACGCCGTGCTGTTCATGACCGATCGGACAAGTTATTATGCGCGTATTCTACACCGTGTGTTTGTATAAATGTTCATAGTGGTCTGTATGGCGTGTTCTGTGCTAATAATCGTTCGGCGAGCTCGATTCTCTCGACCTTGCTACTCTGTGGACGCAGTAGCGTTTATCAACGGATAGGTTGGCCGCACGCGAGCGTTCCCACGCTGGCAAGTTGCAGATGCCCGCTCCCTATGCGACGCTATGTGATGCCCAACACAAGCGAAAAAAATGGAATCATAGTCTAATTTCGTAAAAGCTCGATTACACGTGAAACTAGAATTAAAGAGTAGATAAACAAGAGCCATATTGGGTCAAACTCGGTCAGATGCGTCGACTAATTACCACCATATACAGATCATGTAAATCACAATATACCTACCGACGCCACTTACGTTTTTAAGCTTCAGTTAAAAAGTAAATTTAGCAAGTGTTATAGAATGATGACATTTTGTTCTGTCAAATGGCTATATTCCAGAGATAATTTAAATAATAGTGAAAACGTGTAATTAGAATAGAAACATTCGATTTGAAGAACCTCTGGAGTACGTCGATCGCAAATGCCTGTACCAGATCGTACCAAGGGAACAGTGCGGAAAACGTTGGTTTGTCGTACCTATTCGAAGAAGACATTAGATCCAATGGTCTCATTAGGGAGGATGCTCAAGACTGGGTGAAGCCGAGTTAACGCCAGGCAGAAAAAGAAAATAAAGTTAGATAATAAAGAAGAAACTTAAATAATTATTAAGAATAAATTCATAGCATTGCCATACTTATGATCTCTCTACTTACTTGATCTACAACACGAGATAAAAATGTCCAAAAAAAACATATATAACTAAGTAAAATAAACATTTAACTGTGTAATGTTCTCCGAAACTTGAAGAAATTTGTTGTAACGCTCATATTGTTTATTTTAATTGAATAATGGTTTGCAGGGCGTTTGTATTCTTTACAAGAAGTGGTGAATTGTTGAAATAAAACTTTCCCTTTGAACCCGTCGAACTCAAGATGCCGACGAAACCTCCGTTTATGGCTTACCGAACTTTCCACACAGAGTATTTGTTAAGTGGAAATTAATGTTATTACGTTAAACATTTATTGTGGGTTATGTTTGAAACTGTTATAATAAAGTAACTTTAGATTTGTTAAATATTTACTGAGACCGAATTATTTCTAAGAACTTAGAAGTTCTGGCGTGTATTTCTCAAGGAACTTAAATCTCATATCTATAGATTAGCGACAAAGATTACTACTGGGTGGTAGGTCTCTCGCATTCGAAAGTCCGTCGGGTAGGAACTACCACTTTGCCCATTTCTGCCGCCAATTAGTTGTGTGTAAGCATTGTTGTGATCGGGTTTTTAGTACATGAAAATCAGTAAAATTTCTGCGCATGATGTGACTTAACACCTAATATCTCGGGGTGAGTGATGAGCACAGTGCAGTGCCATACAGTATCTACTTTGTAATTCGAAGTACTGAGTGGGGTAGCTACAGGCGTGGTGCGGTCGCTTGCCATCACTGAGCGACCTCTCGTCTCGTCATTTAAGCTCGCTTTCTTCCACCTACTCTTATCCCACTCGCAGTGGGGTCGGCGCAACATGCTTTATATATATAACACATGACAGAAAAAGCACCCACACTCGAAACAAATATTTGCTGATCAAACAATCATTTTGTCTCCGAATCGAACCCGCGGCATCTCGCTTCACAGCCGGCTACTCGCCCACTACGCCACGGAGGCTATCAATCTCGTCTCGTCACTAAAGCTAATTATAAAAAATAGTTTTGTCATTCAGCGTAACCTATTTCCTTTCTCAGCCACCTCGCACGACGACGCGTGGCAACATTTACCGAGCAAAAAACCGCAGCGTTTTTAAAGCTGCTAGTACTAGAAACCCCTTATCCAATTGTATTGATTAACCTACAAGTACGCGCGTGAGTAATTAGCGACGAGTGCGCCGCGTGCTCCAGATATAATTTATGCCACTATTAACAATATTTTGTAATAGAACTTGTATGGTATAAGAGAAGACCAGTTTGCGAAAGTTATAACACTGAAGTGGAATTGGGTGGGCCATGTCTTCAGACGGACGGATGGTTGAATGAGAGGGGTTAGGCCTTAGTCCACCATGCTGGCCTAATGCGGGTTGGCAGACTTCACACACCTTCGAAATTCTTATGAAGAAATTCTCAGGTGTGCAGGTTTCCTCACGATGTTTCCTTCACCGTTAAAGCAAGTGATAATTAACAATTAATACACACATAACTTAGAAAAATCAGAGGTGTGTGCACTTGGGGCTGGTTTCGAAACTGCGACTTTCGTCTCGACAGTCCATACCACTCTCCGCTGAGCTATAACTGCTTACATATACATGCCAGCTGTCAATTAGCCCCGTCGAGGCTCGAGAGTCGCGGCTGCCAATACAAATCGACGCGAAACGATAGCTGAATCACAATGAAATCAGTATACTGCAGTTAAACCAATTGCCACTATGGTGTTGGGATTGGTTTACTATCGTAGGGCTGCAATAACCACCGGTTATAATATTATAAAGATAACCACCTATCTTTTTATTTATTTTTATAGCGTTAAAGATGAGACGAGCAGGTCGCGCGTCTGAAAGCGTCACGCTTGCCCATAAACAGAAGCAACACCAGTGAATGATCAACAGTGATCTCCACCACCCATGTACGCCCATGATACCAAAAGAATTATGGGAGCGTTGTCGACCTTAAAGGAAATGGATAATTAAGGGATTGGGAAGGGGAGGCGGATTTGGGCCTCCGGATATCACACTCACCGTACGAAACGCAGCAGCACACCGTTACTTTACGTCCGTTTTCTGACGAGCCGGCCCATTCACGCTGTAGACAAAAGTGTCTACAGCGTGGCTCTACCACTTATAAATACGAAATGTGTCTAAATTAATTACATTTAACGGTCAGCATTGTATTTGGACTGCACTGTATTTAACATCATCATTACCATCCAGGGTAGTCACTGCCGTGCTAGGACAAAGAACCTTTGGTTTCTGCGGAACCCACTTTAGGAATCGCTGTAGTTTTCTATACTCAAGGGGTCTTACTCGTACTTATAAACGTTACTTAAGCACATTATTAGAACACTTTTTTGCCTTTCTTATATTATAAAGTGGCTAGAAATAGACGAAAACAGTGTTTAACTAAGCAATGCTTAAGAAAGTTTATAAGTAAGGCTCAAGATGTGCATATAAAAACATTTAATTTCGCCAACACGAATGTCCTCGATTAAAAAGCTATTCACGATACCGATTGTGTTGTACCTTATCAACAGTCTCGAGTTCTGATAACAATGCACTATCATCAATAATATTATAATTACAATTATTGCGTCTACAATACAAAGTCATTAAAATTTACTTTGTTTTTAATGTGACATGGCGAACTTTTTAGTGGTAGAGCCACGCTGTAGTAGTGTCTACAGCACAAATGGCCCGGCTCGACTGGGTTGTTACCACTGTCTCACATAAAACCAACGTAAAGTAGCGGCGCTTGCTGCTGCGTTTCGTACGGTGAATAGGATATCCGGAGGCCCATATCCCTCTCCCCTTCCCAATCCCTTAATCATCTTTTTCCTTTAATGTCGACAAAGTATCCGTTCTTTTGGTATTGTGAGCGTTCATGGACGGTAGAGATCACTTACCACCATCAGGTGACCCACTCGCTCGTTTACTGGCCTATGCTATACAAGTAAAAAAAATAGCTGCACGACGAAATCCGAAAATTTACCGAATGTCTGTTAGGCTTAGACAGTTTATTATTATTCCATTATAACAAAATCTGAACGGAATACTTAAAGACATATTCAAAGGAATAATACTTTTCGCTTGAGACGTTTTCGTAAAAGTTCGGGCAGTAAACTCCGAATCGAATATTGATCTCGAATATTTAGCTACAAAAGGAGCAGTAAATGAAACTATTCTCATACAAGTAAAACGACGTTTCATCTGATTTGCTGATTGATGGTGATTAAAAGGTTTGGAAATCAACCGGAAAAATGCTTGTGGACCGAGTAGACACTGCAGTAACGGGACACATGTTCAAATCCCCTGAATTTGATACGATATGGCTTAGTGTAGCCAAATTTTGTAACACATTGATACCGGTTGCTGTCCGTAGCAGAAGTTAACAAATTACGTCATTCCAATGTTGCTTCTTTTCAGACCAATGGGCATTTCCACAGGACCGATAAAGAATATAAGCTCACGCCTATATACCCGAAGGGATAAGCAGACGTGCAATTGGTGCACTCACATTTCGCCAAGCTTTCAAATTCCAATCCCTGGCAATTAATGTGTAATTTTTTAAAAGCGAAAACTGAAACACAATTTGTGATCACTCGAACTGGGAATTGAGAACCCCACGGCTCTGCGCTTTAGTACGCTGCCACTACACCAAAGAGGTGTTAGAACCGAACCGGACCGGTAAAGAACTTTACAGAAAATATGAGTACATATACATATATATACATTGGTATATGAAAGCGTCTAACGATTGCTTATTTACAGAAATATTTATATACAAAATAGTTCACTTTATAATTTGCTTTTAACTAGATCCTAATGAGTAATAACGTCAGAATGTTTTTGACATCGAAGCTACAAAATATGTGACACACAATATCGTAAGTTTGAAAAAAAGTCCGTCCCAAAAACGTTTCAAAAAGACAAAGCCATCTTACCTGTTTATCTCTATCTTGGGGCATCTTAGTGTCAACTCCCTCGGGAAAAGGCTTCACCAGCTCGGGCTTCTCCTTGATTTTGTCCATGATGAAGTCCAGCACCACCATGATGCCCTCCACCGAGCCGGTGATGAGGCACGCGCGCTCTGTCGTGCCTGGTGACAAACGAGACTATCAGTGTGTTTATTACTGGTAAAATTTAAGGTGGTATTGTAAGTTCCACTAATTCAAAAAAAAAATATATTGTAATACCTAAAAACATTTTGTACCAGTTTGGAAAAAAGCAAACCAAGCTTCTTATTCTTCTTTCTTTATATTCTTGCCAGTTATTTTCTAGCGTAATTGCCGTCCGATCTGACGTGGGAGAGCAAGTGAAAATTACAAACATATATTTCAATCGCTTTTTCGGGTCTGCGTGTGTGATACAGGAACTCTCTCGTAATCACATAGTGAGACATTCGGAGGCCCAAATCCCCTTCCTATTCCCAATCCCCTAATCACCCATTTCCTTTAAGATCGGCAACGCGTCTATGAGGCTTCAGGTATTCTGCATGTTTTTGGGCGGTGGAGATCAATTGCCATCAGGTGACCCAGTTGCTCGAGGTACTATAGTTTAAATTTACGAACTATAGTAACTCCCACTATCAGATAAAACAAAAGCTTAAACAACTCTTACTCATTATAAACATCCAGAATATCAAACAAAAGTGGGGTAATTAACATAAAATATTGTCCATAACCACGTAGGTATGTATGAACGCCTACGACCGAAAAAGAATAGGAGCAAAGAATCCAGCGTCAAAGGCTCTGCCTGGCTGATGAGCAAGTAATGAAAAGCTCTCGCCTACCCAGCGTTTATTGTCTCTGCACTCGTCGGCAGTACTTTGATTACTCTGGTGTTTCTTATGAAATTCTCTATGGTATTACTGCTTAATTATTAGTGCCTATATACGCTAGGTTTGACTTTTCTGCGCTTTGATTACTCTGAAGGCCAATTCAAGTTGTGAACGTCAACTTTCTTGACGCTGAGACTAGATAGGAATGATATTTTGAACGTTTAAAATTACGAGAATTGGCGAAGGCCAATTACCTGAAGAGGTATTTTTTATGAAATCCTCTATGGTATTACTGGTCAATTATTCGTGCCTATACACGCTTTTGATTTTTCTGCGTTATTTTTGTTATATATTGCAGGTTATGTCTGCATTTGAATTTTTTGTATAGTTACATCTTTATGTGATTATCATTTTCTTATTATCAATTTGCAACTGCTGATGGTCTAATATACTTTCACTGATGGCAAGTAGATTGATTAATAAATGAAAATAGATAGAGAGACTACCGATAGATCCATATTAATTTCTCATTATAGTCTCCTATTTATTTGTCTTTAGCCTTTTTGGACTTTAAATGAATATCTCTCAGACCCAAGATGTTGAATATCATAAAATACATAATCATCTGTATTTTATATATCTATTATATAAAATTGAGAGGTCAGTTTAAAATTAGCGCTAGACTACCAGCTTAGCAGTATGCTGAACTAACCCCCATTAGTTGCAAATTAATTCTCTTACTTATTTCATTTTTTCATTTTTCAATGTGTGCTCATTTTTGACTGCCTCGGTGGCGCAGTTGTAATGCGTATGCGTTACGACTGAGGCTGACGCCGAGGTCTCGGGTTCAATCCCCGGTCGGGTAACAGTGATATTGGGTTTTTCTATTACAAAATGCTTAGTATCAACCTAAAGTCTGGAATTGTGCTGTCCCCTATCACATCATGGGACGGATATACGCTCGGCGGAACATGAGTGTAGGTACTGGTTACACCTCTGCCTACCTCTTCGGAGGTTATAGGCGTGAGTGCGTATGTATGTATGTATGTACTATGTATATTTCAATTTGTGTTGCACCAAATAAATGTTCTTTCTTTCTTTCTTCTTTCATATATGGATTTTGCTCACGAATCTATCGCCGTGTAACTAACGTGTGGACAATAAGTACATTTTAATAACTTATTAATAATAGTCTATCCTCAAGGATAATGTAGCTTCCTATTGGTGAAAGAATTTTCAGAATCAGGTTAATAGTTCCACAAACGAACTTCTACAAACTTTACCTCTTTATAATATTGTAGTTTGCCACACGGGCAGTTTCATACACATTACATACACAATCAAATACTATTATATAAAATAATAAATATCCCTATATAACTTTTTTTTATTGGCTTGAGTGACGAAACGAGCAGGTCGCTCGCCTGATAGTAAGCGCCACGCCTGCCCATAAACAAAAGCACCACAGAGAACTTTGAATTACAAATCACTGTATGGGACTGGACTGCGCTCGTCACCCCGAGACATAAGATGTTAAGTCTCATAATGCCCAGTAATTTCACTGGCTTCAATGTCCTTCAAAACCGGAACACAACAGTGCTTGCACACTCCTGCTTAGCCGCTGAAATAGACTAAACTAGATACTATATAATAGCAATGTTCGCAACGTTTTCCTCATCTCCATTTTGATTTCTCATTTCCTTTATCGAGTGTAGTATTGCTCCGTCACTAACAATGTATTGGAATCCATATCAATTGCCCTGTTAGTTGCTATCGCAACTTTGTTAATCAACTCGTCGGTCGCCAGACATGTAACAGCACCAGATTTCCCCTATTGATTCTGTATTTCTATATTTCGTTTGCTACTATAGCTTATTGTCATGTTTTTGTTATTATTTTTTATTTTTGTGTTAGGTATAAGAACTTATCTAAATTGTACTCTTGTGTGATGGTGTGGTGGGCAATAAATGATTTCTATTTTTATTCATTACATTGAGTCATTGGAACGATATGGTGGAGTTGGACATCAAGAAATTGAACATTTCGCTTACAAATGTAATGTTAAGTTTGAACTGTATGATTCCGGTTTCAACTGTAGGATCACTCCCGTGTTTTATCTTATCTTATTATTATTTTGAGTGGTAGAGCCACGCTGTAGACACTTTTGTCTTTTGTTTTGGCCCAAATTCCCCTTCCCATCTCAATCACCTTTCCTTTCCTTAGAGGTCGGTAACGCATTCATTCTACATTGAAAATAAACTAATTTATACGGATTTTATCACGGTTTAATTTTATTTTAGTCCTGACATTTCGAAAGCTATTCAGCCTTCGTGGTCATGAGAGAGACCGTATAAATAAGTTTTATTTCAATGTTTAATATTCGCGTAAACATAAGAAATCACATCCATTCTATTTCCAGATTGCAATAAACCACATTTCTTACTTAGTCAAAAATGCTTAAGCTCAGGCTGTCTGGAACAAATCGCTGTTTGCGATAAGACCGCCCCTTGTATCATCCTTACTGTATAATCCTCGTTTATAAGCTACCTACTTTATTTGGTGTGCAATAAAGAATATTCTATCTATCTATCTCTCTAAGCCTAAGTTGCCAAGCTACATGACAATACAGTTACCATTAATTTCATATGACCTTACCAGTCTTCAAGCTACAAATGAATCTGATGGTACAATAAGTGGTGACGTACCATTCATTTTGACAACAATGAAGTGTCTGTGTTGGCAAATTATTGTTTTTTGGGTTTCAAGAGGGTCACCTGATGGTGAGTTATCACCGCCGCCCATGGATAATTGTGGTGCGAAATATGGTATTCATGGTTGCGTAGTATCACTAAGGTACTGCTGTCATCTGTCTGTGTTCTAGTTTCTAATAACTTACCTATTACTGCCCGTATATTCGGGGCAATAATAGATGTTTTATTTTTGAAATTCCAAGTATTAAAATTGTTTAAAAGTTGTCTTAAATCACCCGTTAATCGCTGGCGATGAATGCGCTAATAGTAGTATTTTGTTGGAAACTTTATTGCTTAAGGTGTTCTTTACAAGTATAATTAATGTTTATTTTATACTACATTATACTTCTCCTTCCACCTGCCCTTATCCCACTCGCAGTGAGGACGGCGCAACATACTTTTAAATGATTTGGCTTGTAGTTTTTACGACCAGCCGCAGGGCCGCCTGCCTCACGTCAACTCCTCTGGGGAGACGTCAGGCCCCTCTTGTTTCCTATACTAATAAAAAGTACCAGATTAGAATCAAGAGCCAATTTGAGAGGGGTGCGCCGAGACAGGGTGCTATCGACGGACTCGCGTAAAGCGTCGCGGTCTCCCTGTCTCGGTCGTGTACCTCAATAATCATAACGTTTAACAAAACTTAGAAACCGACTTCAAGCAATAGCATGTAAATTCCAATACAATAACACAATCGTGACGAGTGCTGTTGTCCGTTGAGGAGTTTATTTTTTCCCCGTACTCCGTCATCAGATCTGAACCAAATTTATTTGGGACCACATCGCAGCTAAACTCTATCGAGTGACATTTTTTCCAACAAAATCGGTCCACTATTGGCGGAGAAATCGATGCACATACATAAAAAAAGCAAAAATAAAAAAACGCGCCGAATTGTGAAGCTGCTCCTTTTTTGAAGTCGGTTAAAAAAGAGGGGTTTAACGACAACAAAATATATACAAAATACATCGAGTTCTGCGAAACCATATTTGACATTTTGAATTCTACACAATTACGCAAGTGAGCCATGGTATATGAATGTATAATATAATTATCATATTGTGTTTACATAAGTTTTGCGCAAAAATTAAATATAAATTTTAAAGCGTATATCGATTATTTCACGGTTTTTTATATCACATTCAATCGGCATGGAAAGTAGAGCAAACGTTATTGATTCAACTAGGTGGTAGGTCCCTCATATGCTAAGCTGTATGCGTTGGTACCACTGCTTTGTCTATTTCTACCGCCAAGCAGCAGTGTGTAAGCATTGCTGTGTTTCGGTTTGAAGGACATTGAATCTAGTGAAACTATACTGGGCATTAGGAGGCTTATCATCTTATGTCTCGGGGTTCGAACACAGTCCAATGCCAGGCATTCCTTTATAATTTGAAGTTCTGATTGGAAATGCTTTTGTTTAGAGCTTAACGTCAGTACGTACGTAGAGCGATGAATGCGCCGGCTTGACCGGGTTGTTACCACTGTTTAACAGAAAACCGACGTGAAATAGCATCTTGCTGCTACGTTTCTTACGGTGAGCGAGATATCCGTGGTCCAAATTCATTAATAATCCCTTTCCTTTAAGGTCGGATACGCGTTCATGATCTTTAGGTATTGTGGATGGTTCATGGACGATGGACATTATTTACCATCAGATGACCCACTTACTCTTTTGTCGTCCTTTGCTCTATTTATTTTTTAAACGTGCAGTTACGTACATAAATAGGCCAACCTTCGTGTAAACAGATTACTGCCAAGTTCAATAAATACTGAACGAGATTCTCAGCCAGCGCGGCGCGGCGATACCATCTATGTCTGCCTCTAAATAAAATAAATAAATACACCCAACAGTCACACACATGTCCTGATCCCACACTAGGTTAACCTGTATCGTGGGCATCAGAAACTATGAGCGACTTGCGGTTCCACAACACCCAGAGCCGAAACATTTATTTGCGGATCACACAAACATTTGTCTCGGTGCGGGAACCGAACCCACGGCATCTCGCTTCGCAGCCGGCTACTCGTCCACTGCGCCACCGAGGTGCACTACACATTTTCGTCTACATTAGAGTCAATTCTGTTGCCGCGAAAATTATATGATGTCTCTTTATCGTTTGACATACGATTTTTCATATTAATTTGAAAGTTATGTTAACTAACATGTGTGTCAAATTAAAGGTGTTGACCACGCTTCTAGCAACTCAATTTCGATTTGACATTTGATTAGTTAATTTAACATTGATCAGCCTTTCAGAAACCGGGCGTCCGGCCGGCCGGGCGGGCGGTCTTTCATCTCCGATTTCATTCCCTATCGAACACGAAAAGAATCATCCAAATCTGTTCACATTGGCAGAGTTATGGGTGAACATGCACAATAGATATCTACACTAATATTATAAAGAAGAAAGATTTGTATTTTTGTATGTAACGAATAAACTTAAAAACTACTGAACCGATTTCAAAAATTCTTTTGCCGTTAGTAAGCTACATTATCACTGAGTATATTTATTACTAGAAAAAATTAGAAATCCCTACTAAAACCAACCTATGGTGTAAAAAAATATATATTATAATGGCGAAACTAACTATCTGTCTGTTACGTTTTCACGGCTAAATGGCTGTACGGATTTTAATTAAATTTGATAAGGAGATAGGTTATATCCTGGGGAAGGACATAGGGTACTTCCGTCTCGGAAATAAGACAATCACGCGGGCGGAGACGCGAGCAAAAGCTAGTTACAAATACATTGAAAACCCGTTTTTTAGGGACGGTTAAAAACACTAGGAGTATGATTACCTTTTTTCAACATTTCATCACGACATCGCAGTACATAGATACTGACGTTTGTATAACAAAATATTAATACCTGCAAGGATGAATAAATTTAGCAAAATAGGTACGTTAAAATACACTTTTCCTCATCAGACCTCGAGTATTTCGTAATACGTACAGTTTAATTTCCTGCTCGCCGATCCGACTGGGTCCCGACAACATATTTTGTCAGCCATTCTCGTTGTTATGTACATTCTAATTAACAAAATAAACATTGTTTCGGTGTCCCGGGTGCCCGTGTTGCGGTGGGGTCCCTAACAAAACTCAGTTAAGCGTTTTGGATGCTATTCAGGTTTTACTTTACATTGAAGCCAGTGAAATTACTGGGCATTATGAGACTTAACATCTTATGTCTCGCGGTGACGAGCGCAGTCCAATGCCATGCAGTGCTTTGTTATTCAAATTTCTGTGTGGTATCGCTTCTGTTTATGGGCAGACGTGACGATTGCCATCAGACAATCAAAAGCTTCTAAGCAGAATATTGAGAAGTGTGGCATGATAAGTCTCCACCGTCTATGAACAATATTGTCAGAAGAATTGAGGGTAAGTATTGAAAGAAATGATCATTTAGGATTATGCTGTTCCACTATTTACAGTAAAATCAGTATTATATAAAAATGATCTAACTGGTATATTTATACTAGGATTGTAGGCTTATTGCTTTTAGCAGTATGCCAATGAAATTTTGGATGTTTGTGAATTTGGATATTTGTTTGTCAATCACGCTTTGACGGCTGAACGGTTTTGGATGAAATTTGGCACACAGGTAGATCATAATCTGGTTTAGAACATAGGCTACTTTTATCTTGGAAAAGGCTGTTAGCGCTGTAAAAGTTAGTACATTATAGTTGTAAGGTTCTATTTATATTGTTTCTTTAAACTGTGTTCAATAGAGAGTATTTAGACAAAATTAGCTGCAACGCGGCACTACAAGTCTCATATACAAACGACTATAAATCTGTAGACTTCTCCCATGCATCTCCATGACACCAATACAATATAACCATCACAAACAATTACGTAAAGTGTCATACAAAACAAAATACTAACGTAAACCGATAGTAATGAAACAACACACGCTCTACTGAGAACCTGGTGAAATGATACTAGACCGGTCGAACCCCTTGACCTTGGCGAGAGGAATCCGACCACCGCTGCACCACCACTCTCGCACAAACCGGTCATTATCATTTGGTAATAGTCCAATGCTAGCGAAACAGCTCACTGGGCCAACACGCTGCACCGTCACGCAAATAGCATCGCGTAATCCAAACGAGAGTGCAAACGTTTGCGCCAACTAACATCTGACCAAATACGATACACGCCCACACATGTACAGTCGCGTTTGTACAGCTTGTTTTATAAATGGTCGTATAATCTCGCACGGTCGTCGCAAGGCCGACTCTAACAAAAGATTATCATCCATTATCCAATTATGAACGTCGAGTTATTACTGTACATTGTACTTCACGCTAACATTACGGTGTTTAGTTTAGTTTGTGACACGTTTGCGACCCAATTGTCCGTGTTGGGTCAATTTGGACGCGTCCTACTTGCAAGCCGCTGGCCAGGCATGGGCGTAAGTGGGCCGAACGGGGCCATGGGTGTGTGAGCTCGTGTCTCGATAGATGGCAGCACTTGTAGTTTGTATCTTGTGTTTGCAATGTAAATAAGTGGACGTGAATAGAATAGAATATGATAATACGGAGATGTATTAGGCAATATGATAAATGGGACACTGTGTCGTTTTATTGTGAATAATAAATAATGACACGGACGCAGTTGTTTGGGGAAAATGTGTAATAGAATAATGGCATACATACAAACACAGTGTATTAATTGTTAATTATCACTTGCTTTAACGGTGAAGGAAACATCGTGAGGAAACCTGCATACCTGGGGGCCAATTCTCGTAATTTTAAATGTTCAAAATATCAAGGCCTCCTGAGAAGTTCTCCATAAGAATTTCGAAGGTATGTGAAGTCTACCAACCCGCATTAGGCCAGCGTGGTGGACCAAGGCCTAAACCCCTCATTCAGTAGAGGAGGCCCGTGCCCAGCAGTGGGACGTATATAATACAGGGCTAGTATTATTATTATTATTAATACATACGCACTCACGCCTGTTATCCCTGAAAGTAACCAATACGTACACTCACATTTGGTAAAGAGCGTATCTCTGTCCCATGATGTGATAGGGGGCGAGCCTATCACCATACCGGGCACAATTACAGACTCCGGGCTGATACTGACCATATTGTAATAGAAAAACCCAATATCACTTTTACGCGACCCGGGGATCGAACGCGACAACTCAGTATCACCCTGAGTTGTAACGCGTATGCATTACAACTGCGCCACCGAGGCAGTCAGTAGATAATGGCGTAAAAAATAAATGTGGATCAGTCACGTCAATTTTTATTTTAATGTAAGGGTACCACTGCTTTATCTATTTCCGCCGCAAAGCAGCAGTGTGTAAGCACTGTTGTATACCTGTTTGAAAGACATTAAAGCCAGTGAAATTACTGGACATTATGAGACTTAACATTTTATGTCTCGGGGTGACGAGCGCAGTCCAGTGTCATGCAGTGCTTTGTTATTTAAAGTTCTGTGTGGTGTTGCTCCTGCTTATGGGCAGGCGTGGCGCTTACCATCAGGCGAGCGACCTGCCCGTTTCATCAATCAAGCTAATAAAAAAAAAGCTCAACTCGAACTTGACCGAAATTATTTTTTATTTTTTATAAGGCAAGGGCGTCAATTACTCTTAGATTTTTGGACAGATTTATCTATATCCGTTGAACCCGGTCTCCTGGACACACGCCTAAACAGAAGCGCATAATGTACAAATGCGAATTCTTTCATGTGATCATTACAGTCGTAACGAATGCCAATCAAAGACACCGAAACACGAAACAGTACAACTGTAAAACTCGTAAAAAACGCACATTACACTCGAAAGAGCACATTAGTGACGCCATCTGTCACTTTGACACGCAACGCTGACGTCATGACGCGACGCCGCCAAATTACACGGCCGCGAACAAAACTAGAAACCATTCCAAGCGCACTGACTAATAAATAAAAGTGTGTCTGTCTGTAGCTTTTAAATAACTGCCTCTTCAACTCGTACGATTATTATTAGCACGTTATTAAAAGTCAAGCAACAGTTTTTGTTTGTGTGTTTGTCTGAGCGAACCAATCGGCTGAACCGATTTCAACGGGACTTTCACAGACATATAGCAAATTTTGCAAGGAATAAACTAGGCCACTTATACCGGAAAATACAACCGTTACCATAAATTCCAGTTTGATTGATCGTTCGTAGTACGCGCCGCCTTACACTACGAAATTTAATTGAATATGATCCCTTGATCATATTCTATGTTCAAATTCAATTCAAATTCAAATCATTTATTCTGTAAATTGGATCATAAATATCACTTTTTCATGTCAATGATTTTTTATGCTACATTACATATACGACGGCATTTCGGGGCTAGCCATGAGAAGAAATGCCGAAACAAACTCATGGGTTATGGCCTCTTTTAATGAAGGCATAGGCGTAGTAGCTTATCAAGCTGGGTGGGCACAATCCATCGTAGAATCTTTCGGTGCGACCCAAAAATACCACTAACCGGTGTCTTTATTTAGCTATACTCTTTGTAACCGGGAGCAATAATTTAAAATCGGGTCCACATCAGAAGTAATTTCAGTTTAGTCTTAATCCAATTAAAATATTAACCCGAGTAGTACCGCGGGCAAAAGCTAGCCCACAAAGCAGTTTAGAACGATGCTGCGGTTAATTTTGGCGCGTATGTGTATAAAAAAATTGTTTGTGTCACGGTGTCAAGACGAATGTTGTTATTTTTGGGTCAAGGCCGTATGTTCACGCCAACAGGCGTAGGGGCGAGCTGAATTCCTCAGCATCCTCACGAGTGACACGCGTGTTCACTAATGTATGTAATGTAGTTTGACACATTTTCGCATTGTTACATGTTTCGTGGACATTTTTTCGACTTGGCATTGTCTTTGTAGTGAGGCGTTGGATGAAAATGCTTCAGCGATAGTGAAAATGGAGCGATGGGCGTGTTTGAGCTTAGCTTGGGACAAAAACATGTTGTAAATGGGACGGGAAGATTAGTCGAGTAGTGCGTGTACTTAAACAAACCTTGTTAGTTGTTTGTTACTATATATAAGAATTGACAGCCTCCGTGGCGCAGTGCGTGAATAGCCGGCTGCGAAGCGAGAGGACGTGGGTTCGATTCCCGCAACGAGACAAATGTTTGTGTGGTCCACAAAAGTATGCTTCGGGTCTGGGTGTTGTGGGACAAGTCCCTCGTAGTTCTTGATACCCACGGTACAGGTTAACCTAGTGTGGGGTCAGGACTATGTGTGTGACTGTTGTGTGTATTTATTATTATTATTAATTAGATAGCTGAGATTCGAAGCGTACGACTGTCGTAAGGTAGCTCGTTAGATTTATTAAAATAATTTATTGCATGTTTTAATCGTGTCAGATGCAAAATTTATCAAGAGGATTTTGTTTGAAGATTAATTACATGAGGCTAGTCAAATACTGGAAGATGGATAATAATATTATCTAAGAATACATAATTACATATGATAGTTTCGGATATAGAGCAATTAATTTAATTTACTATATATATTTAGATATCGAATTTACTTAGGTTAATGGCAGGGCCGCTTCGTACGGTATCCAGTTTTGTATACCAATACATATACAAATACAATAGTCCAACCTGACCGGGTGCATCACTATCTCACTAAAAACCGATATTAACGCCCAGTTTCTGAAAGGCTGATCAATGTTTAATTAACTAATCAAATGTCAAATCTCATGTCAAGTCGAAATTGAGTTGCTAGAAGCGTGATCAACACCTTTGATTTGACACACATGTTAGCTAACATAACATTCAAATTAATATGAAAAATCGTATGTCAAACGGTACTAAAGAGACATCAAATATTATTAATTTTATCACTAATCAACGTTTCAGCAACTAGAATCGATTTGACAGCGATGTCAACTCAAAGTTCTGTTAGTTGAATGTTGATTTGATCAGCCTTTCGGAAGCCGGGCGTTAGTGTCAGTTTTGCTGTTGCGTTTCGGTCAGTGAGAACCAGAAATTTCAAAACTCTTATTTCCTTAGAGATAGATAACGTACCTACGATTTCTCTGGCATTGGTGGTGCTTATATACTATCACTTATCATCAAGTGACACACATGATCGTTTGTTGGCCTTGAGCTATAATTGTTTTTTAATTCCAACAAATGATTTAGTCGCAACTGTTAACATTTAAATTAATTAATTAATGTATTCGTTTAGAAGATGAACGAACATTTGTTTGAGTGTATAATGTTGCAACTAAATAAATATCATAGGTTAGAGGCTGTCTAGTTTGTGTCGGCAAGGTCAGAATAATCAAGTTAATTTATAAATTCGCGGCGTATTACTACACATGTAACCTTTTTAACGTTTATGAATTGTCTTTACTTTACTTTTTTAACGTTTGTGTCATAATCTCTCATCTTTGTACATACATACACACGTCCTCACGCCTGTAATCCCCGAAGGGGTAGGCAGAGGTGTAACCAGTACACCCACATTTCGCCGAGCGTATCTCCGTCCCATGATGTTATAGGGGGCGACCCTATCGCCATATCGGGCACAATTCCAGACCTCGGGTTGATACTAAGCATTTCATGATAGAAAACCCCATATCATTTTACCCGACCCGAGAACCGAACCCGAGACCTCAGCGTCAGTCTCAGTCGAACGCGTACGCATTACAACTGCGTCACCGAGGCATCTTAGTGTTGGTTTTATTTGCCCAAGCGTGTTGATAGCGTGCACATTCCGCAATCACTGCATTAGGGAGCAGATGAAAAACAAAAAAACACACGTAATTTGCCAGGGATAGGATTTAAGTAATAGGAACACACGCTGTCACACTCAACATATATTGCAACAATAAAACTTTCCCTTTCTTCGATCAATGCTAATCGACTTCTGGATATAGATAATTTTGACTGCCTCGGTGGCGCAGTTGTAATGCGTACGCGTTACGATTGAGGCCAACGCTGAGGTCTCGGGTTCGATCCCCGGGTCGGGCAAAGTGGTATTGGGTTTTTCTATTACGAAATGCTATTACGAAAAAGTATCAGTCCGGAGTCTGGAATTTGTGCCCGGTATGGCAATAGGCTCGCCCCCTATCACATCGTGGGATGGAGATACGCTCGGTGAAATGTGGGTGTACTGGTTACACCTCTGCCTACCCCTTCGGGGATTACAGGCGTGAGTGCATACGTATAATTTTGCATTCCAAGATACTCGCTAAGCTACTCTGCTCGATGTCAACATACGTGCCAGTGGCGGACGTGTAGGCAGGATCTTTCAATTACTTTAAATACACAATTAAGAGTCCAATGCCAAAAAGGTTATTGGATATAGGCAACAAAAAGCTAGGGTATAGGTACCTGTGTACCTCAAGCACGTTAGTTTCTGACCTCAGTTATGAGGAAAATAAAATCATTAAATATAATTGAGGTGGAAAAACTTCTAGTAATTACCATTATGTCTAAAGACAATCCATCAATAGTATATTTAAATAATTATATAAGCAATTTATAATATTGCATAACAATTACACGTTGAATTACAGTACGTAGGTACGCACTCACGCCTGTAATCCCCGAAGGGGTAGACGAAATGTGGGTGTAACCAGTACACCCACATTTCGCCGAGCGTATCTCCGTCCCTTATGTGATAGGGGGCGAGCCTATCGCCATACCGGGCACAAATTCCAGACTCCCGGCTGTACTGAGCATTTCGTAATAGAAAAACCCAATACCACTTTACCCGACCCGGGGATCGAACCCGAGACCTCAGCGTTGGCCTCAATCGTAACGCGTACGCATTACAACTGCGCCACCGAGGCAGTCAATTACAGATAATTTTAATATTTGTAATTTTATTAAAAAATAACCATTATTTTTCTCAAACATCAATTTTATCATCAATGTGATTGTCGGTTTTTTTATGTAATTGGTCATTCATGTGACATGTCACAATGACTAGAAGAATTTCGTTAAAATGAAGTATATATTAAAATATAGGAAAATGCCTAATTCCTTAAAAACAATGAATATTGAGTCACAACCGTGAATTTTAATTTCGCACTATATTCGTCTAATCAAAAATGACGCAACCCATCGATTCTAGCACTTATATGTGGTGTGTAGGATTCAAAATTAAATGTCTACTCGTGTCATTTCAGAATAGACCTTTAAGGCGAAATATGCCTCAAATTTGACTATTCGTCATCACAAATATTCAAAACTAGACCTTTGAAAAGGCTTATATGACAATTTTTTTATGTATAATAATTGTTCACAAAATTCTTTAATCGAATATGTTCGCCGATACACGATTAATAAATAAAAAATCGTAAACTTTCCTAAAAAACACTCATTTTTACGGTCCTGTCGAAGGATTGAATTACTTTCATTCAGTTTCTATCGAAAATATTTTTACAAAAAAATATTTTTTTTTTGTGAAAATATGTACTCCCAACAAACATTCAAATACTTCGCTACCATTTCGCCTTAAATCCCATTACAAATTAAGTTTCGTTATAAAACGTGTTCTTAGCCGATGTCACAATATTCTACATAATACTATTTAACCGCAAATGGTTAATAATGTTGAAAGTGATCAGAATCACATTAATTGTACTAGTATGTCATAATTCTTTACATATTATTATTGTTACTTATTTCTTACGTAATAGAGCAAAGAGCACAGTATTGTAATCTTTAGAACTACGTTTTTTTAATAGTATAGACCGGCAAACGAGCGATGGCAAGCGATATCCACCGCCCATGTACGCCCACAATACTAAAATAATCATGGGCGCGTTGCCGACTTTAAAGGAAGTGGTTAAGTAAGGGATTGGGAAGGGGAGGGGGGGATTTCGGCCTCCGGATATCTCACTCACCATACGAAACGCAGCAGCTAGCTGCTACTTTACGTCGGTTTTCTGTGAGACAGTGGTAACGACCCGGACGAGCCGGCCCATTCATGCTGTAGACAAAACCGTAAACAGCGTGTCTCTACCACTCAGGAAAGAGTGGCTCTACGTATCCAATTATTAGATATTTTTTTCACAATTGGCAGTTACATTATACCTGAATGTTATACGACTATTTTTATTATTTTCATAAATGAAATTAAGTTATCAGTAGTAGTAATTATCATTATTAAATATCAAGTCACACGCGGACGGAGCCGCGACCAAAAGCTAGTTAACTATTGCTAGAAGTTACGTGGGACGAATATTATTTTATTAATACCAAACGACAGTAATCACTTCAACTCATAGTTTATTGGTTACTTTTACAATTTTACTGCTTTACAGACCACAACCTCATGTCAGGATTCTCTAGAGACCGTTCTCTTATTATAATAATAATAACTAGGACCGAATAGTAAACCAGCATAGCTACCGCGTAATGAACACTTGGACTATCGACTGAGCACTGAGCTTAATGAACTGGAGACTGTCTGACTGACTGCTGGCAAAAAGACCTCTAGTTATGGCGACAACCTCTTTTATATCATTTAACTACCCTTCCACAACTATATCGCACCATTATTATTTCAGTGTACCTAACGTTGCTTTCTCAGACATCCTCAATTTACCAATATTAAAAGAATACGCTAACGCTATGTTAAACAAGATTATTATGCACAAATCTAACACACGGCAAATCATACTTTCGTGCTAAAAAAATATTTCAACATTTAAAGATTACACTATTTGTGTATAGGAGCTATATAGGAGCCCCAAAAGTCAAGGTTTTTATATTCTACCGTTACATTAATATTTTTTTAATCAACTGCATTGTACGACCTTAGTTTGTATTTTGTGTGCTTGATGATTAAGCCGGTAGTTTTTATGATATTTTGGTAGACGTGTCGTAATAATGCACACATGCAGACAAAAAAATTACCGTGTCGTCCTTTATGTCATCTATTAGATACCGTATGTGTAATAAAATAGTCGACCTCCGCGGCACGGCGTAGCGCTGGCGAGTAGCCGGCCTGGGGCAAATGTTTGTGTGATCCGCAAATATTTGGTCCAGTCTAGTGGCACAGAATACCTAATAAATATTACGTAGAATAGTAAGCAGATAAAGTTTTTTATTCGCCGAGACGAGCAGGTCGTTCGCCTGATGTTAAGCGTCTACCCATTAACAGAAGCAATTATGAAGTACCTACTGCATGGCATTGGTCTGTGCTCGTCACCCCGTGACATAAGATGTTAAGTCTCATAATGCCCAGTAATTTCACTGTGCCCCAAACCGGAACAAAACAGTGATAACACGTTGCTTCTTGGCGACAGAAATGGACAAAGCGGAGCCAACCTAGACGGCCTCTCGCATACAAGGGATTTTCCACCTAGAGTGAACATTTCCTCATAATTTTTGATATGATAGCCTATCATCATAAATGGGTCGGCTCGACCGAGGTAATATCACTGTCTCTGTCTTTAAAAACATATATCATAATTAATTTGCCTCGGTGGCGCAGTTGTAATGCGTACGCGTTATTACTGAGGCTGACGCTGAGGTCTCGGGTCCGATCCCCGGGTCGGGTAAAAGTGATATTGGGTTTTTCTACTACGAAATGCTCAGTACCAGCCCGAAGTTTGGAATTGTGCCCGTTATGTCGACAGGCTCGCCGCCTATCACAACATGAGACGGAGATACGCTCGTTGAAATGTAGTTACACTTCTGCCTACTTACTACCTGGGATTACAAGCGTGAGTGTATGTATCAGAAGTATAAGGTTCAAAGATCGTAGGAACAAAGAACAAACAGATTAAATAGCCGAAGTACGCTCGTTGGTTGCAACTCGCCAGTTGCCAGTCGCCAGTCGCCAGAAGCTACCGATTTGTTTGATCACTCGTTATTTCTGTGCAGGTGATGTCACACTAACCAGGCGACTAGGATCGTGATTATTGCCTACTTAACCCACTCAGACGTGTACAGACGTTGAATTTAAAACTATTTGATATGTTTGACCCAAAAGAAATAACTCCCAGCGTCAATTAGAAAACATCTTATTACTTTTAAATTAATGAACAGTTTTTCTTCATAAATAGCTAAGAATCATCTCGATTAAATTAGCTTTCAAATAAACAAACGTATTCAAATTAACGACGGAGACTCTCCCGTGACCACGAAGGCTGAAAAGCTTTCGAAACGTCGGGACTAAAATAAAAATAAAAACCGCGATAAAATCCGTATAAACTAATTTTATTTTAATTATATGTACCTAAAATGGCTATGATGGAACGGCATAGTCATATTACGAGACTATCCCGTCCACTCACCCGCCACTGTAACTCCTGTAAGCCAGGATCGACAGTGGCACGCATATTTCGACACCGAGCAATGAAGCTCGGCGACTCTTTGGGAATGCAAATGTGTCTTTATCCCGCAACGAAATTGATCAAATAGAAAGTTAGGGTGGAGTTGGAAATAATAATTATCCACTAGAATAATGACATAGTCATATTTTGACAAAAACACGTAAATAAAGATTAAAAAAAAAAATAGGTAATATTGACTATTCAACTAATGCAATATGCAAGCGGCTGTGGCAGAGCCTTGAGTCGTGATTGAATGATAACGTCCTATGTTTGAGTAGATATAGTTGCAAAGTATTTTTTAAACCTTCAAACTGATAACTAACTACAAATGAGTGAATTTATATTGATTTATCATCTACTTATGAAAATACCAATTTAATCCTTGATTATAGCGCTACGTGCTAAAGTGTCAGAACAATCGTTTGTGATTTGTGATCAAACAATTTTGGGATGATTTTTTATGAACAATAAAGCAGTAACTTCATGTTAAGGGAGAACGGCATTCTCTTTCTGACTAGCGTTATCTCGGCTTAATGCCAGGCTCCACCTTTCCATCATGATTTGACGAAGGGTTTGGTATTTTGTGGGGCGACCCGCCGCGCCGCGCCGTCTGACCTCCAAAACCCGCCACGGGTACCAGTTTCAGGGAAGTTTCGTCATTGCCTCGTCCGTTAATCAGCAGAGTGTACCACGTGTAGGTGAGGTTGGCTTTGAACCTAAGATGTTGGTGGCCCACTTACACTCCGCGAACAAATGTTAGATACTCATAAATAATTCATCTTAGTTACTACATCATAGTTCTACATTTTCTTAGTGAATTATCATTTTAATGACTGTTAGACATGATTATCATCACTTCCATACTATACTATAAATATGAAAATAACTCTCGTCTGTCTGTCTGTCTGTCTTATCGATTTTGAATAAGAACATAGGCAACATATTATTCTATAAGAATGCGCAGTTACAGATTACAAATGGAAGTTGGTACCTGTAACCCACGCGGGCCGAGCCGCAAGCAAAAGCTAGTACTTCCATAAACATAGCTTTTAGTTATAAATTAACCAGCTAAAAACATTAGTAGTATAATTCTGACGTAGTAGTCTCTCGAGTCATATAGTTTCTTTAGTTCACTAACACTTTTAATGTCGAATTAAAAGCAACTGCCCCGCCCCCCCTGATACCGTACCCCACGTCTTCTCCCGTTCAAAGTCGCAAATTCGTCCCAATTTTCCGGCCATTGACGTCCAAGCTACGCGGCGCGAGTGATTCCCGAAATAATCGCAACCGTACCAAATAGTGTTGTGAGTGGCAAACGTTTATAAATAACAATAAAGTCATTAACAGACTTCGCTCAAGGACTACAGCTCATCGATATATATTAGGGATGCGCGCGAGTTGATAGGTTAGAATGTTAATGGATTTTATATCGACATAGTGGTGGTAGTTTTAAAACAAGTGCCGCTTCGGTAAATACCGGGGTCCATATCGACTCAAAATATTTAATCATTAATAATGGACGTTGCCATATTACAAATATTGTTCCTAATGTAAAATAAAAGACAACAAATAAACAATTTAGTGTAATTGCCAAGTATATTTTGACGATGCTATGTATGTTATGTATACATTAGTTGATATGATTTCTATACATAAGTTTCTTTATTTTGTACTGACTTGTCATAAGCGCTATTTTAATTGCCTACATAAACTATTTCATTTCTTTTCATTTCACATTTTATTAGATTCAATGTCGAAATTAGCAGGTCGCTCCATACAGAGTTTTGTACTGCATGGCACTGAACTGCATTCATCACCACGAGACATAAAATCAGTGTCATCTAGTGCTATGCAGTGCTTTGTAATTCATAGCTCTGTGTGATGTTGCTTCTGTTTATAGGCAACCATGGCGATTTCTATAAAGCGAGCGAGCTGCTCGGTTGTCATTCAAGCTAAATAACCAAAATAATCTGAAATAGTTGAATTGTCAATGTTGTATTCGTGAGTTTTGTATAGGCTTAATTAGCACACTTTCTATTGTAATGTTTGGTCTTCTACCTCTTATAATATCATGTTTGTGATTATATATCCCATGCACTATAGTAATAAAAGAAAAAACTGTAGTACTTCACATTTTTTTATTTAATGTTGATGTATCATCATATATGATAGCATGGACTTCCTCAACCAGTTAACCTTCGCCGTCTGCAACATATGATTTAGTTTCGACAACTCGGTAACTGTAACTCAAGGTTTAATCTCTAATGTTTATTCTTAGGCAACTGTCATTAAAATATAACATATTCAAATAATTCTAGTTTTTAGAAAAGGAAATTGCAAAATATATTTTTTCATTGAAATATAGCAGATTTTATGGACATTTACTTTTAAAGTGGTAGAGCCACGCTGTAGACAGTTTTGCCGGCAGTATGAATGGGCAGACTCGACCAGGTTGTTCCTACTGTCTCACAGAAAAGCAACGTGATGTTCCTATTGATTTTCGTACGGTGAGTAAGATATCTGGAGGCCCAAATATGCCCTTCCTAAGCCCCTACCTTTAAGGTCGGCAATACATTCTTGATTCTTCTAGTTTGTCAAGTATTATGGATGTAAATGGGTGGTAGAGACCACTTACCATCAAGCGACCCACTGGCTCGTTTGCCAGCCTCTGTACAAAAAAACTAGCTAATGTGGGAGCAAAGCCATTGCCATTGACAGCTCCGTGGTGCAGCGGGCGAGTAGTCGGCTGCGAAGCGAGTGGCCGTGGTTCGATTCCCACACCGAGACAAATGTTTGTGTGAACCACAAATATTGGTCTCGGGTCTGGGTGTTGTGGGACCGCAAGTCCCTCGTAGTTCCTGATACCCACGACACAGGTTTACCTAGTGTGGGGTCAGGACTATGTGTGTGACGGTTGGGTGTATTATTATTATTATTATTTAGGACTGACATGACAGCGTTTCTTTATTCCGGCTACTGAATGAATCAAATGACATAATGGAAACTATCTACATTTCTTTGGTTATAGCGCATTAAAACAAGTTAGTTCTGCAAAAAAAAATAGCGGTTCGACAATATCAATTACAATTCCGGTTTGGACAAGTTTCTACCACGTAACTCGGTGACCAAGGCGACGTACTAATCGTCGCTGTGACCTTATTTCGTTCTAAATTCCCCTTTTCCTTTCTACAGTTATTTCAGAATTCATTACTAACGAAAATGGTTTCGGTGATTTTGTTTTAACAACATCGCAAATTAGTTTTTGTGGAATTTTGATATCATCAAGGCAAGGTACACATGTTAAAAGTGAGGTTGGTTTTTGAGGGCATATTCTAATATTATTTACCTTACTAATAAAGGCGCCTCATTGTTATAATATATAATATATATATACTATCAAAAGTAACTCAGTGGGGAGTGGTATGGACTGTCGAGACGAAAGTCGCAGGTTCGAAACCAGCCCCAAGAGCATACACCTCTGACTTTTCTAAGTTACTTACGTGTATATTAATTGTTTATTATCAATTGCTTTAACGGTGAAACGGTGAAGGAAACTTCGTGAGAAAACCTACATATCTCAGAAGTTCTTCATAAGAATTTCGAAGGTATGTGAAGTCTGCCAATCCGCATTAGGCCAGCGTGGTGGACTACGGCCTAACCCCTCTCATTCAGTAGAGAAGGCCCGTGCCCAGCAGTGGGACATGTATAATACAGTGCTAGTATTATTTATTGTTATAATGACAACGAATCTAACAACTAGGTGCACTAGTTTATTGCCTAGTCATCTGGTTATAGACGTGCGCTATAAATTAAATACTAATTGATAGCTACGGTGACTCAACCGTGATGCCTACTGATATCATAAATGACCTTGTTTTGTGGAATTTGTAATAGAAGTCGTAGAATCATTGGTAATTGGGGAAGGAATTAGTATAAACTATGAAACCGGTTGTGGATACTAAAATATTGTAAGATATTACAAACGGTGACATCATGTGCTACTAAAAAGGTGGAAACAACGATATAGTTATTTTATTGTAGTATGAGATTATGTGATCATAATCTCTTGATGAGATGGGGCAAACGAGCAAGTCGGTCATCTAATGGTATGTGGTCACCGCTGCTCGTGGACACTTACAATACCAGACGAATCGCCAGTGCGTTGCCGACCATTGAGGAAAAATTGGGCTCGTTTCTTTAACATTTTATTCATTCATTCATTTATTTCGTTGTTATTTTTCACACAGAACAACTTGAAAACAACTGAGATCGTCAGCTTGACACGAGGAGATCTAAGATTTTAACCACTGAATGCGGTCAGTCCCGACTAAGTTTCTAACCCTTGTCACTTCAGTCATTCGCACAGCTTCTCTGCGTTAAGACCCTCTTAGATCATAGCTACGAGTTTATAATGGATTGCTGTGAATTTGTGCCCAATATGGCGATAGGCTCGCCTTCTACCACATCGTAGGAAGAAAATAAGCTCGACAAACTGTGTGTTGCATTTTTGCCTAACTCTTCAGGGAGATAGAAGTAATTTTATGCTATGTTATTACTTCTATATGATTAGAAAGTTAACAAGCTAGAGATTTGATAAATACCTAAGTTAATTTATCTCCAATGATGTTGTATTATAAATGATGGGCCGTTTAGATTCACGGGACAAACTTTGCAGAATGATTAATAGTTCATCAAAAATAGAACGCGTAGGATTGATTCGCGTAAATACATAAATATTTTCAAGGTTTACAAAATATTTAATACTAGTTGTACTCGTAACTGCATTATGCCAAAATCTACAATATAATGTGAGTTCTAGTCCAATTTATTTCCAGCTAATTACCTCATCGTCTCATTGCTCTAGTGGCAATGTGCTTACGCTGTGAAACCGGTGAGGTTTGAAGCTCAACTCAAAGTAAGGTTTTCTGTTAAAAATATACACAGTAGTAACCAGGTTCGCCCTCTTACATATGGGACCTCTGCCTATCCCTTGGGGATACATTATACTTATTATTAGGGAGAATATAATATAAAATATCGATACCGATCGCTGTCATGTCTATGTATAAAAGCCAAAAAATATTGTAAAAAGCAGGTGTTAAAATTTACATCGCACGTCAGATGAATGATGGATGAACCGGATCCCGGGCTCGCGCGTGCCTCACCTAAAACGATTTTTTTGGACCCGCCCTCCTAAATACGTATAGCTTCTTCAGTTTGGGTCAAGGCGACGAGTCAGACGTTGATTTATGGCAAAAAGAAAAAATGCCCACTAACACGAATTAGATGGGGCAATCTTTTTTAATTGATGAAATGTTTACGGAAATATTATATTAATGTTATTTTTAATACGTTCTGCAGGGAGTATTAATATCGGCATAATTCTGACGAAAGTAGAGAGATGCAAGTAAGCATACAACACTTCTCCCAGGTCGACATTTTACTTTTACTGCATTATATTTAGTATCAAGAGCAATCAAGTTGTCGTGAATAATCTTCTGCTATACACAATTAACTATCTCAGTGCATTGTAGCTTAGTGGTTGCTGTTGCTGTGTACAATTTTATTTTGAGTATCGTTATACTGCATAACACTCTTCGCCATTAAGGGAGATCGGTCGCCTAGCGTGTGCCGCAATGCGGTTGATACGGTACCTAGATTATTCCATATACGTAGATACCTAGCTACATTAGAACAATATTAAAAATAAATACTAGGAATTCTTTACAAGTTCATTCGAATCGTGCTCATTTAACTTAAGTCGCTAAAGAATAATTTATATTTAAATTAAAAAGAAGTCATGTCAGTTGTGTGAATACAATTAGAATAAGTAATTTCAACGTCCTCTGTCAACTATTAATAGGGCACACTATCTATATATCTTATTTATGTCTGTCTGCACGCAACACTTGACGTATTTTAATGAAAATAGCTACAGTATAGATATTGTACAAAACATGACATAATAAAATAACTTAACACCAACGCCACTCACGTAGTACAAACCTGGCGAACATTAAGGAAAAAAGGAAACTCAATACGACCCTTTTCAAACACTTTTGTAGTAACAGAATTAATTTAAGTTGCCGTGAAGCGTTCCCTTTGATGGAGTTAATACCCAAAGGTTCTATATTCGACGATTGCGTGGGCATTAAAATTAATAGCGATTGTAGATTCCACGTGTGCGAAACGGAGTGAATAAAAATAGTGTTTATATTTTAACTTTTATAGAAACAATCAAAATTACTACATTCTAGTTTCCATGGGTAATTAACATTACGTAGAAGTTACGTCACAACTTAACCTTGAGAATAAATTTAAGCTCTCGCATATTTATATAGTTATAGACATGTGTTTTGGTAACTCAAGGATTTGATTAAACTTTGTAGTTCGCTGGGAAGTGTCGTCTTTCTTTAATAAAGAAATGAGATTTCTTAGTTTCCAGATGCATCCTTAATAAATAATAGGCGGATGCAAAAACTACTGACCGACATTATTTAGGTTAATTAATCCATCCAGTTAATTATACCTAGGGCTATTTACGTAAAATTACCAGTACTCCGCAATTTAAATTCTAATCTAATCGTACATAATTATGTTAACAATATTCTATAACCCAAACCGCGAATTAAAGAATTTCAAACCAACATCGATAACATTTCACTGCGGGCAAGGCTCCTCCCTAGCGTAGTGACATTCCGGAGTATGTACTGACTAGTGACTACTGTGCGCAGTGTAATCGACGGGTCGGGAATCGGTAACTTTATTTCGTTAAATAATATCGGCATCGAAATCGCGTCTCGCTCGTTTTCTTTTGGTTTTGTATTGTATTCTATTTTGTCGCGATTGTACTTGTATGCAAACGACGCAATATATTTTTGATATTATTGTCAAGATGAATTATTCCTCGATGATCACTGCCTCGGTGGCGCAGTTGTAATGTGTACGCGTTACGATTGAGGCTAACGTAGAGTAGGTCTCGGTTTCGATCCCCGGGTCGGGTAAAGTGGTATTGGGTTTTTCTATTACGAAATGCTCAGTATCAGCCCGGAGTCTGGAATTTGTGCCCGGTATGGCGATAGGCTCGCTGTCACATCGTGGGACGGAGATACGCTAGGCGAAATTTGGGTGTACTCGATACACCTCTGCCTATCCCTTCGGCGATTACGGCGTGAGTGCATATATATGTGTGTATCGTCCATAACAGTTTGTAGTAGCGTTGTAAATCAGTTGTTACCACATCGACCTCAATGCCCGCTGACACATCAAATACTAATGAAATTAACAAACATTTATCGACGCTAACTTGCCGAAATGGGGGTGTGAGAGTGTTAAACACTTGATGATGGGTTGGAAATTATTTAAATAATACTTTATTTGCAGTGCCTCAGTGACGCAGTTACAATGCATAATACCTTACAGTACGTCGGGTCTGGAATTGTACCCGGTATGGCGATAGGCTCGCTCCCTTGGGATGGAAATAAGCTCAGCGTAACATGGGTGTACTGGCTACACCTCTGCCTACCCCTTCGGGGATTACAGTCGGAGTGCGTACGTACGTATGTATGTATTTATTTGCAATTAGCAGACTTCACATACCTATGTAATCGTTATGGATAATTATCAGGTATAATAAGGTATAATAATAATATAGAATTATTTTGATTACACCTACTTTTATGCAAAAAGCTGCATCCAAGTCGGTCCATTCGTTTAGGCGCTACGATGCCACAAACGGATAAACACACAGAAAGACAGACAAAAGGGTAAAATTTATAACATTCCTCTTTATTATTGGGGATTAAAAACAAGGTAAAGCATTGATTCAACATATTACTAGTAAAGCCAGTTGTTAAGAATCGCTACAAGTAGAGACGGTTGTATAAGCGGGGAAGGGTTGTGTGGCTCGAGAGATTGTAATGGATGTAGGCCGTGGTGAGTGGGGGGTGGAGGGGGCCACATGCCCGTCGGTGCCACGTCGCGTCCAACGCCCACAGGGCGAACTAATGAACACTAATCACAACAAGGGCTATTTCTGATGGCGCCCGCAGCGCACAGTAGGGTTGATACGCTTCTGTAATAGGGTAGTTGACTAGATTTTTTTATTATCTAAATCAATAAGTTACGTTACTCAAAATCTATTACAGAAAGAATTTTATAAATCGGACCAAAAATAAATAAGTTAGAAGCCATTCAAATATCATTTTCAGTTGCTTATAAAATAATGTATAAAATTCAATATAGGAAACTACCCTATTCTGATTGTAGGTTACGTTTATTGCGTAGTTTTACTGATTCTGAATGTTAACGATATATGGGATGCCACTGGTACTTCTAGGTTATATGTTAAGGCGATTTGAATTGGAAAGTCGGACAAGCCGATACTGTTGGCGGCTAGGACAATCCTCATAAGACTGATAAAAACATTATCTCCCTATTCTAAAAAAAGTAACTGGCGCCGCCGCCGCCAAAAGCTTGTCACGATATCTCCTCCGAAACCCCAGTATGGGGTCGAGACCGATACCAATCGATGCAGAATAATTTGGGGAAGAAAGTAAGAAATGTCTTATATACGTCGGTCGTTTTTTTATTTTATGTTTAGTGGAAAAGCATGGGCAAAGCCCCTAGTTTATAATATAATTCAAAAAACAACGTTCACCGAAATAACAAAACGTATTAAACATGGCATGAAGCAGTGGCAAAGAATATATATTATACGATTCTTTCCGACTTTCCTTCATAAACTTGGTAAAAATTAAAATATTCATTTTGTCGTATAGTCCATATATACTATAGTCATAAATAAGAGAGAATTCATTATCTTTTGGCCGTTCCCAATATTTTGTCTATAGACATATAGCTATCCGTAACAAAAACTATGAAAATTAGCGCAATCATCTGTTTTAACTAGCTTTGGCTTCCTTTCCCATGTTTACCCAGCGTCCAGTGGCGAAACATGGTGTGGCCATTCATGCCAGTACATCAAAATAAAGTGTGAAGTATTAAAAACAACAAATTTACTGGTATATTGTTGGTGAAAAGAAAAGTTAGTTCAGCTACGTAGAGTAACTACAAGCGTAATCAAATGTCCTTGTAAATTCCAGGTCACAATAAATTTGCAAAGATAAAGTTTTTGAATTAAAACTCGTGTACATTTAAGTAAATAGAATTTCTCCTTCAAATTCAGATTTCATTTGAAAGTGACTTTTAAATAATTCGAGGAAACACAAAAATTTGTAAAAGTGGAGGTAAATTATTTCTTCATTTTCAAGATTTTGTGTAAATTGTTGAGAGAATATTTCTATTAGTCGAAGCTTTATATTTTATGAAAGCTTTTTTTGATGATATAACTTAAATATCCTAATAGTCAGCCTCCGTAGCGCAGTGGTCGAGTAGCCGGCTGTGAAGCGAGAGGTCGCGGGTTCAATTCCCGCACCAAGACAATACATTTGTGTGAACCACAAATATTTATTTCGAGTCTGTGTTCGACTGGTCGTAAAACTACATGTTACTTATTCTGTAACATGTGTTCAAAAGCATATTGCGCCGACCCCGCTGCGAGTGGGATAAAGGCAAGTGGAAAAAAGAACCTAAATATTCTAAATATAACATCCTAATGAGATTTATAGTTCGTATAATGTTGTTTAATACACCCAACATCCTAAGGCTGCTAACCCGACTGCCTCGGTGGCGCAGTTGTAATATGTACGCGTTACGATTGAGGCCAACGCTGAGGTCTCGGGTTCGATCCCCAGGTCGGGTAGTAGTGTTGGGGTTTTCTATTACGAAATACCCCAGTATCAGCCCGGAGTCTGGAATTTGTGCCCGGTATGGCGATAGGCTCGCCCCCTATCACATTATGGGACGGAGATGCGCTCGGCGAAATGTGGGTGTACTGATTACACCTCTGCCTATCCCTTCGGGGATTACAGGCGTGAGTGCGTATGTGTATGTATGTACATCCTAAGGGACCCAATTCCATATTAGGATTACTATGAGACGTTTCAAAATATTTTTGCCCTAATAAATCTAATTTCAAATTCATTCATTCATTCATTTCATTTCAGGTCTTCCCTGCTAATGAAAGGGGTTAGGCCTTAGTCCACCACGCTGGCTTAATGCGGATTGACATGCCTTCGAAGTTCTTACGGCAAATTTTCAGGTAAGGATTTCCTCATGATATTTTCCTAAAATCAACTGCAACCTTTATTTCAGCATTCTGTACCCCACCCCGCTGATTTATCACTCCTAAAATACTTATTTGATTAAATTATATTTGAAAATAAATAAATTATAACACAATTAAGATATAATAGCTACAAAACATTAAACACCAATTATAATTAAAATCCGATTTCTAAACTGCGGGGCATCCTTATTTACGCATAATGCTAACCTACATTAAAAAAAATACTCCGCCCCAATTACTGATGTTGTAATTGTAACGACGGACGGAAGGTTGGAAGTGAGGCGCCACAATTTTTGCACGCTTCATTAACATTACTCACTTTTGGACTATTGTCACATTAAATAACTTTGAATTACGTTAGCTTGTAATTAGGGAGACGACGTAAATTATATCAGCCCTGTATTATACATATTTTCGTATTTACATTCGATCATAAATACTCTAGATCAAATTTTTCATACAAACTTGACGCCCGAAAATGTCATGAGTTTCATCTATCTGGCTTCTAGTAAAATTGAACTTTATATTCATAGATTTAACGCTTCAAATTAAATTAGTCACGTGGTTGTCATGACGATATTAACAACTTATCTGTAAAAACAGTGACAAAACATGGAATCCCATGGAGACGATTCAAATTTTTTCAAGTAGATACGTTTTGTTGTATTAAATATTACTTTGTGAATATTGAAATAAATATATTTTTAAAATAAAGAGCCACCAAGAGCCACCTTTTACACTTCATGTTTAAAATTTAGCACAAAAAATTTTGTGCTCTTATTTCTCCGGCCGTTTTTTAAGCTGCCATGTTCAATCTGGTAGAATACTATATATATGTATTTACACCTAGAAAGTACACAAACGTTATAGGAAACAATATGGATATAAACAAACACTACCGGATATTGCATTGGCGGAAATTGAACGTCTAATATTAGCTCTTCACAATAACTAGTTACAATAAAAATAAAATTGATATTTTACCTTCTCATAAATAATATAAATACACCCAACACATAGTCCTGACCCCACACAAGGTTAAACCTGTATCGTGGGTATCAGGAACTACGAGGGACTTGCGGTCCCACAACACCCAGACCCGAGACAAATATTTGTGGATCAGACAAACATTTGTCAAGGTGCGGGAATCGAACCCACGGCCTCACGCTTCGCAACCGGCTACTCGCCCGCTGCGCCACGGAGGCTGTCAGTCGTTTACTTTTGACTTGTGAGTAAGATATCTAGGACGACAATTTACATTGTCCTAATTTTTTTACATGTCCCATAGCAGCGATAGCTCATCGGGGAGTGTCGAAGGCTGTCAAGACTAAATAGCATACACCTCTGACTTTTCTAAATTATGTGTGTATCAATTGTTAATCTACAAGGTGGTAGGTCCCTCGTTTGCGAGAGACCGGTTGGGTTGGTACCACCGCTTTGTCTATTTCTGCCGCCAAGCAACAGTGTGTAAGCACTGTTGTGTTCCAGTGTGAAGGACATTGAAGCCAGTGTAATTACTGGGCATTATGAGACTTAACACCTTATGTCTCGGGGTGACGAGCGCAGTCCAGTGTCATGCAGTGCTTTATTTAAAGTTCTGTGTGGCGTTGCTTCTGTTTATGAGCAGGCGTGGCGCTTACCATCAGGCGAGCGACCTGCTCGTCTCATCATTCAACCTAATATAAAAAAAAAAAAATCGCTTGGTTTTTCGGTAAAGTTAAATCGTGAGGAAACCTGCATACCTGAGAAGTTCTTCATAAGAATTACGAAGGAATGTGAAATCTGCCAACCCGCGTTAGGTCAGCGTGGTGGTCTAAGACCAACCCCTCTCATTCAGTAGAGGAGGCCCGTGTCCAGCAGTGGGACGTGTATAATACAGGGCTAGTATTAACACTGGACAACAATTTCAGAAATGTTTAAATTGAATAGGAATTTTAACACTTTTATCTGTTTACGTAAAAACTTCACTGAAATTGGTTATTTTCTTATAAAGAAAGGTTTCTCGTATGGAAGAGTCCGTCTCGGTAGGTATTACTTCCATCTGTCTACCATTGGCCTAATGCGGGTTGATAGACTTCAAATACCTTATAGAGTACTCACATTATTATAGAGAATTCTTAGGTATTTCAGTTTCCTCACGATGTTTTCCTTCACCGCTAAAGCGAGCGATGACTAACAGAGAGCACATGTAACTTATAAAAGTTAGAAGTGTGTGCCGTGAGTATGGGATCAAACCCGCGTCCTCTGTCTCGGCAGTTCGTTCCACTATCCGCTACGCTTTCGCTGATACTATGTTATTCTTAACAAATTGTGTGTCTGTATTTGACACCCTGACCGATATTTCTATTACCTAACATCACCCAAAACTCGACATTTACAAAGCCTAGAAGATTTTTAGTGTGTGATAATTGTAAAGGTGTGTCGAGTGTTAGCTGGCCGTTCGGCATTGTGCAAATCGTTCGTCTAGTCACCTTGACATGCCTTGTGGTGGCAAAAATCCGCAATGATGTAACCATTGTGCCACGCCACGGCATCGCCACTTCGCGCGTGAACACGCGACACGTCTTCAGTTTTATAAGAATAAGTGGGCGGCCATAGAGCGGCGTCCGAAGTGGAACATACTACTAACACCGAGGTCGAGGGTTACAAGCACACCTCCAGGGCACACACTTATACTTTATTGAAGTAACGTTCATTGTTCATTATCGATCGCTAATGGTGATACTTGAGAATTCTCCATAAGAATTTCGAAGGTATGTAAAGTTTTCCAGTCCGTATTAGGCCAACGTGGCGGACTAAGGGCCCTCTGATTAGTAGATACAGATGAGGCCTTGTCCAGGAATGGGAACTATATATTACTTACTAGAACACATGTTTTGGGTTATAATTATTGGCCATCAAACATGTTTCTCATAATGTTAGCGCATACATGATCGTAACCTGTTTTGTGTTTTATAAATAAACGGGATACAGTACAAGTATACACAGCTGACATTATTATTAAATAGGTATATTGAACTCGACCAGCCTATCCCCACTAAAATTATTAACGCCGATCAAAAGTCACCAATTTTGCATAAAATAGTATATTTACAATATTTTTTTCAAGTTCATAATAATACTAGGGTTCTCAGCGGTAATTTTTAAAATGTCTTCACCGGGACGCCTTGCAAATCTGGGAAATATCTCAATCATTTACAAAATATCAAATCCTCACGGTAAACTACCCACCGTACATAACTCGGCTAAAATCCCATCTATTCGATTCTCCGATACATTTCAATCAACGTTAACGTATCCACACCGCGTCCGTATCGGAGAATATCACAAATATTTTTATAAGCTCAATCGCTCGGGGGCTTGTGGGTTATTGCGCCCGAATGTTGTACTTTCCAAACTGAATGTTATGAATTTAGGATTAGGTTTAGTTTTCATTAGACATGTATTTTAGATCAATGTTACCATACCTATTGCTAGAAGTTCCGTGAGACGAGTATTATTTTTATTAATACCCAACGACAATAATCACTCCAACTCATCGTTCATTGGTAACATTTACAATATCACTGCTTTAAAGACCACAACCTCATGTCAGGAATGTTCGATTAAAGTATATCTACCCATTAACGCTAAAGACTATTTTTGAAAGTGGGATCTTTCTTGAGAAAATCAGCAATTGTTGGTGGGTAAGAGAGCTTTCTGGAAGCCCTGATCATTAGCATCATCACTATAACTCTTACTGATAATACAGAAATCTTATTCATCAAGTAGGAGTACTGGAAAGAGATCTTATTATGTCCTAAAATTCATGCAAAATAAGACGATAAATAATAGATGTTTTACCCAGAAAGGATCCCAAAATTTTCTAACATCTGATTTAGTAACCAAATTAATCAAATAAAATTAAATAGGTAGAAGTTGGAAATATAAATGGTGCACTTCCATCCGCAACCAAACGGGAGACAAAGCAGAAGGGTAGTGTAAATAAAGGGCCAATATATTCTTGAACCTATGAATACGGAATATATTCAAAATAATGATATATTATGAACATTCTGCTAGTTATAAAGCAAGGGCGGGCGCTGTACGTGGACACGCCCCGGCCCCACCGACGAGCTGTTACGTGAGTTTACGTCAATGCGTATATAACGGTAGTTTCAGCACAAGTTACTACATTTTCATGGAAATACATTATGGACCAAAAAGTCAAATATAGTTAGAATATAAACGATAGCTTCTATCTCAATAAAGTTTCTGTAGGTATATTTATGTAAACAAGAAAACACTGTGAGGAAATCTGCATACCTTGCGTGATCTGGACAAAAATTTCGAAGGTATGTGTAATGTGACATCTACGAACCCGCGTTAAAATAGCGGGTGATAAAAAAAATAAAAGTCCCCTGTCATTGTTAGAGGAGGGACCGTGCCCAGCAATGGTACAATTTCACGCAGAGCTGATATATTCAACTCGAAATATAACTAAATATTCCTATACAATATCCCTACTGCGATATAGTAGTCCATCAACTAATGAGTAGAAGCTAACGCAAACATTCGAGCGTTGAATGAAACACAATTACTAGTGGCATAACTGTTGGTACGTGTAAACATTGCACTACTTACTGATGTAATCAAAATGAGTATTGTGATCAAATTGAAAATTAATCGTATTGAGGATTTGGTTGAGTTTTCTTTCTTGTTTTTTTTGGCGTGAGTCAGCAACTACGAGAGACTTTCGATCTCTCAATACCTAGATCCCAAACAAATATTATCGCATCACACAAACATTTGTCTCGATGGGGGATCGAACTCACAGCCTCTCGGTTCATAACCGGCTATTCGTTACGGAGGCTGGTGTTAGTCTACAGCACAAGTAAATCTAAATAGACCTAAGCTGGTAGCCCTAACAGGTCATAGCCACTAATGGCCGGTTTCGATATTATGTTCATGGATAGATTTACTTACTAGCAGTATTTTACTGACATATTTACTAAGAAACATCTATCAAATGAATCTCTATCGATAGTAGGTAATCTCTCTGCAAATAGAATATAGTAAAAGTCTACTAATCACCTCTGCAAGAACAAAGAAAATAAGCAGAAAAATATTAAATGTTTAACGCGCTGTAAGAAGTGTTACATAGCCTTCTATTGACATCATAACTTCAGCAAGTGTTAACAATATTATCAGGAAACCGACCATAGAATTAGCGACAAATTCGGAAACTATGAACGCGCTGTACTAATATTGTCCCATTCAACATAATATACTTCGTATTTTCCTTCCACAAGATAGACAATTACACAAAGACCTACTTACAAAGAACAAAAGTATTCTTTTGAAAGTTTTCCTCACAAAATCCCCCAAGTTCCAGTTGGTACACAATACGGAACATTATTGAATAGTATGAAATTGCGACGACGGACAGCCGAATACAATGCTGTTGCAGATGCATAATGGACGTCATTCTGATTCGCGATGCTCCCCGAGGATTTTTCGTGGAGACAGTTAATCGGGAAGTTGGAATGATATCTGATGGAAAATGTAGTATTATTCTTAAGAGAGGCTTTGTTAACGAAGTTTATTTAAATCTGTGTAAAAAATAGTTGTCAGCATGTTTATGTTCGGACGGCTCTAGAAGAGCTGGGTTAACTTATTAAGAGGAAGACATGAGAGCCAATGGAAGCTATGGAAGATGCTCAAGATCAGGCGAAAGAGAAGTGTCTAAGTAAGTAAGCGAACTTATAGCACTAAGCTGGGATAACGCCAGGCAGAAAGAAAGCGTGTTGCAAGATCTTTGTAAAAAGATTACTACGATGTTGGACGAATCTAATACTTTGGAAGCCGGAAAAGGGAAGACCTCTTGTTATATATTATAAGTAATCAAATATTTCTTAAAATCAATTTTATTCTATTATCAAATGGTCAGTGCCCATCTTAGTGCCAATGCTTTTAAGCCGCCCGAAGGTTTCCGACTTGGCTTAATGACTGCTGTCATTTGATAACAGCCGGGCCATTTTACGTCCCCTCCGAAGCACGGAGACGCTCAGTTGAAATACCACAACCATCCATCCATAGAGTTGCTTGCCCATCCATAGATCCAAGGGTAGCTTAGCTCGCTAATCATTTGTCGATCAATGAGTGCAACCGGGTATGACCGCCTCAATTTCAACAATTAGTAATCAGTTCAATTTGAACCCGAAGTATCGACAAAAGGCAAACTTCACGTTAAATTTGTCAGTATTTACTGTAAAATTAAATTACCATGCCCGAGTGACGTGACGATTAATCCGATGCCACGGCGCGGCGCGGCGGAATGATTTCAAGCTTACATGATCTGACATCACTTCACTCTGTTTGACACTGTCACAGATTCACATTATAGATACCGCGTCAATACAAAGGCCGCCTACAGATGCTGAATCTGAATTTAAATGTCGGTAACGCTAAATAATATTTGTAGATATTTGCTTTCCTGTAACTGCCTGTTACTAAGAATCTTGTATAGGAGGACTACAGATCAAATTCCTTGACATAATTAACATCAAGACAGACCGTAATAGTACTATGTATAACACTGAACTTCGCTATACGATAGATCATAAAACCGGGTGATATTACAAAAACGGTACTCACTTAAATATTCCTAAAAATCGAGACGACCGCTGATAAACAGACATCAAACACTGAACTAACCCAACAGTTTTGATCATGTGTACTCAAGCTACCATTGTCGGTCGTACTTCAATATTATGGGCTTGGGTTTTGTTTGCGGTGAGCTGTTCCAACTCCGTCTATTCACTCTAGTGATAGAGCGAAGCCCAATATTACCGGATAGCGATTCGCTGGTCTGCACACTTTACAAGTACTGTTTTAAAGACAAAGCAATTTTTAATCTAAAACCTTAAATATAACGTTATTTACTATTGGTTGGTAGTTATTTACCCTTCAACAGTGTGAGCGTAGGTTTTTGTTTGCGGTCCCACCGTCCCGTGTGTAATCACTCCAGGGATAGGCCGAAGTCAAATATTAGCACAGACCACCCCGCTGGTCTCCGGACTTTACGATCGCGCCATTCGTTTTGTGTAAAGCCACTGTTAAGCTATTTCAACACGCGACCATTTTATATTGATCGATTGAGTTTTAGTTTTTATTGCATTTGTCATTGTCATAGTTTTTTTTTATTGTGTTTATTGATTATGAAAAATAATATCTGTCGTACAATTTGTTTTTAAATTCTGATCAACTGATCAATGATAAGAAACACATTTTCACAACGTTAAATATCAAAATTGCGAGCTAAAACACAAAAATTGTTACAAACTATTACTTACCAGGATAGAAGTCATGTGACTTGGACATCTTGACCCTCGCGCCGGTGTCTTTCTGCAGCTGGGCGATGGTCTCCCCGCCCTTGCCGATGATGGCGCCTGCCACCATCGAGGGCACCAGCACTTTGAAGTGGTATGTCGGCTCCACCGCTGTTGGGAATCGTCAACTTTAGAATTGTGGTGAGATGGTAGAATAGTGGTGTGTTTTGGTTCAATTATTTATGTTCTCGATCTTTAAAATAACTTAAAAGAAAATACTATTAAATTTTTAAATACAAAGTAGAAACAATAGAATGATCTAAAAAGTATCAAGCGACAATGTACAACACTTTTGTAAGCAAAATATTTCATCCAGTTATATGAATTAACAAGAAGACTCGTTAGTTGTAGAAATAGATCCTTAGCTACTCTCTTTAAATAAGATAACGTTTAAGTAACCGACTATGAAATACGTCACTCATAAGTAGAGAGCGTAAAGTTGGGGATAATTTCCACGTAATTATTCAAGAGCATTTAAGATTCGGGCATAAGGGGCCAAATTAATCTGTTAATTGATACGAGGGATTAGTTGAGGGTAGCGTCTGAGAAGGGGTTCCTCGTAACGTTTATCTTAAATATGGGATTAGAAGGGCCCTGGGTTAGAAGGATATCTCTAGAGAGCAACATTGAAGCTATGTTAAATTATTACATTGTGAGTTCATTCATTAAATAAATTAAAAACACGTTTCTCGCAAAACAGAGGCAACAATATTACAGAAAATATAGTTTACGAAGCCGAATCATGCAAATTGAAACCGAGAATCGTAAATGTCTGTTCATAAACAAGAGTTTTCTGTTTCTCGTCGACGTCATAAGAGAAACCCTTCTCGTCTAAATCAAGCGTAACAAAGGAGAATAAATATTCTACTGTGTAACAAACTGGTTGGTAATCGTATCAAATAGTTGTAACAAACTTCAACTATAGTTTTATTTTAGTGTTCAACTGTTTACTAATATTGGAGTTCGGATTCTTTTTATAACAGTAAAACAAACTATGGAGAATTGGTAACTGTTTTCTCAAACGTTCGGTATCAATATAAACAAATAGAAGTTAATGGTGGTAATTACATTGATAATAGATCAATTATTATAGTAATACTGGAAATAGAATAAAGTGGAAATCTAGATCAGCACATTGTCGAATTAGATAATCATAAAGATTGAAAATTAATTCCTTACAAAACCGCTGAATCACAATTAAGTATTACAATAATTTGAACCAAAACACATAATTCTTATTCATAAATTAATGAATGGGTTTTCATGTATGATAGGAAAATTAACAAGTAACAGCAGACATCATGAAATCCCACAATGTACATTGGTGGTCATCAAAGCATTTTGTTGTTCCGATGGCCAGTGAAGTAGCGAGTTGTGTATGAGTAAGTGTTGCTAATGTGCGTAATGTATGCGCCACACCTTCCTTGTGCTCGATGTCAGTATGATGTGCGACTGTCCAAACGACTTGGCGTAACTAGAAGGTTAAAGATCCTACCATACTACGATGTATTAGACGCTGATGATCCGCCGATGTTACATTTTAAATTTTCTTTATATATCTCAAAATAAATTAAAAATAGAACATCGGCCGCGTTTAATAGGTCCTAGTTTGCGCGAGTCTTAGGGTCTCGTCATACGACGATTCTGAAGCTTATCAAACGTCGGCGATGTCCGATTTTCAACTTCTCAAAATTTAACTATACAACATTTTTAAAATGGCTACGCTTGGCTGATACGCTTCAGTTCCGTTGTTTATGGCAAGATCTAAGACTTCGACTATTTCTTGCACATCTTTTTCCATGAAGTAGAAAGAATTGAGGTATTTGATCTAAAAAAAGGCGATCTTAAAATCTTAATAAAAACAAACCTAGTTACGCCAACATTCAAACATAAAATCATTAACTCAACGACATCAAGTTGGCAACGCTTTGTTAGGAGTGTCTTGTTGTTTAGGCGTAATCGACATCGCTTTAACTTATATTGCTTACTTTCATGCACAGTTAATGCTATAACTAAACACAGAGATTTACGACCAAGAAGAAAAACTAGATGATTGATGATTTACAGACTCCAGATCTAGCCTAAAATGTGACCGGCTAATTAAAAAAAATATACGAACTAAGACCAAAATTCACAAATACCAAATTGACACAGAAATCCAACACCGAAAGTACCAAACATTACATTGGATTAGAAGAGAAAGTCCCAGAAACCGATGGCTTCACTATGTATGAAGAATTACTGAGTACTAAATAGTAACTACTCATTCACGCTTACAATGCTCATAAAAAATTGAAAACCTCTTTTGTATACCTCAAACTTTCCATAAAATATACACATCATCACACCATATTCCATAAAACAACTATTTCATGATTACCAGACACGCAACATTCAGGATCCTCATTCCACAGTGCCATTCTGTGTCATGTGTATCTATAAAACTTTACCTAACACACCCGGAACAAACATTTCACCTGCTATGAATTGGCCGAGCCCTTGTTTCTCAGACTACAATCGTCACGCTATGGCATTCTCCAAACCAAATTGAGTCATATCATCATTCCAAGTGTGACAGTTAGAACAATTTCGGTCATGTTTAATGCTAATGGTAATTTACTTTATTCTTGTTGGACCTAATTTACCCGAAATCGAAAAAATCCGAGACTGTATTTGTAATTCATTATATTTCAAAGAGATTCTTCAAACTTTCAATAATATTGACTTAAAAAGATATCAACTAAAGTGCTACCCAATTGGAAAAATTTGAAGCGTGGTTGACCCGCAAATAGATTGCTCATTGCTGAACCGTTTCGTCCTCGCTTCGAAGAAGCCAATCAGTACAAACAGGCAGGAGAACGTGAGGAGGGAGGAGGTACCACCCACTCGCACCTTTGCCAGGGGAGTGACCTCATTCGAAGCTCCACCTGTCACTCTTGCCCGTGCGATATCATTCTTGTCTTACTTTGTACTGTCGCCTATTGTTACTTTACGTACATCTTGATTCTTATTCATATTGTAATTTGTATTCCGGATCAGTGTATTATTGCGTAGCACTACTGCTTTGGACAGCCAATTAACCTGTCAGGCTTAATTATTGTTAATTAATTAGGCCTTTAAATAATACTAATATAACCAGTTTATTGTGTAATCAATATGGCATGATGGTTGCCGGTTTTATAGTTGTTTATTAATCGATTAATTTCTAGAGCTATTCTGAATTATTTTCTATCTGGTGTTTTTATCTAGATCAATATTCCAAACTAAAACATAATATCGAAAGAAATACCACCTTTTTTTATTCTTTTCAAAAACATATTGATTGATCACAACCATCAATTCACATCGTTTACAAAAAGATAGCAATTCACCAATCGACGTTGATTTGCAGTAAAATACTCACGATTCAAAAGCAGGGACAAACTAAAAGAATTCCCTCAAACAATACGCCGCGCCGCGCCGTACGATTTGGTTTCCGTGTCATTTCACACCACTTTGTCCTACAGCAGTTGAAAGCAGATGAATCTCAGCGGTACCTCGTACAATGAGGCTCACCCAAAATAGAGATGTGAAACGACTGAAGCTGGCCGATACCATAGCGTTTAATTGAAAAAGAACCGGCCACTTTCGGTCATATTGGAATAAAAACAACTATAAAAGCTGAGAAAGGCATTCACTGGCTTTATCGATAAAAATATAATCATATATCGATAACTTGAATTGAATTATTTGTGCTGCATTACTTTAACACGTTAATTAAATTAAAACTTTAATAGTAATTATTTTACCGAATCTGATGAACGACTAGAACTTGGTTGGTTTTTATATATTTCATACATACAAAAAAAGAAAGTCATAAAAAAGTATTTAGTGTTTAGTGAATGAAAAATTACCAACCTTTCAATCAATTACTTTTTTAACATCTAAGGCAAACGTTTTGCCATTTTGGTCATTCACATCTCTAGTCCCAAAAACTCCGACGCTTCTAATATCTTACAACACAAAGGCCGTTGTATTCAATTAAGAAGTTTATTCTGTTCGTATTCTTTTGTACAAAGCCATTTTAATACACATTTTCCGGAACTTCGGTACGTTTATTTTGGGGATGTTTAACTTTGAACTTTCAAATTTTTTGAATAAACAATAATATAACAGTCTTATTAGCCACGTTTGTTAGGTATTTTTTTTATTAAAGCCACTTAAATATGTTTGTAAATATCCCAAAGATCATACAGCATTGGAATATCAGTCCTGTCACACTGGTAGGACTTCCTGTCATATTGAGGGGTTGGGTCCTAGTCCATCACGCTTAATACGCGTTGGTACCTACAAATACCTTCGAAATTCCTACCGAAAATTCTCAGATATGTAGGGTTTTCTTGAAGGTTTTTGTTCACCGTTAAAACACGTAACTAAAGTAAAAGTCCTGTACTTAAGTGCTGTATAACAAAATTCCAAAATGTTGGAACATGAAAACAGTCACGACGTCGGAAAATCGTTAAAAATCCTTCATTATTTATATAACGCATTATTGGTCTAGATTATAGACTCTAAACGCAGCGTACTTTGGCTTTAACACGAGGTTCGGGGTTCTATCTGCAAATCGCGTAAGGCACTAACATTTTTATTTGCCCTTTCCCCGCGGTTGTAATATGCCCAGATTATGACAATAGGCTCTCCCTTATCACATGAGACGAAAACAAGTTCGACGAACCATGGATAAATTATTTGAATCCCTATCTACCCCTCTATGGATAGACACTACATTATGTAAGTAAAAAAAACTCATAAATATCCCATCTAAATTCCATTATTCTAATATGAAAACAGAACCGCCGTTAGCTTAGTGAATGTACATTATCAAAGGCTGGTAACATTTTTATTAAATGAACAACAATGGCCGCGGGTTTATAACCCGGGAATCGAGCCGCAACAATTGTGATATATTGCGAGTTGCGACTGGATTATCGGGTCAGAGATTCTGCGATATTCGCTTAATAACAAAAAAGATTTGATCCGGTGGAGTGGAGCCAAGTGATATTTTCTTCTGGTTATCATAATTTTGCGGCTTATAAATAAATAATGTGAAGAGAAGTGGGATTATTGCTCGTCACTCCTCGACAGGAAATATGGTTATTTTTGTGTAAATTACTGGAATTCGATTGATAAACTTTATCAGTTGTTTCTCTATAGGGAATTTGGACTTCCCAAGAAGGAATGATTCAAGGAATGATGATCATCACGAACAAACTTAAATACATGCGTACGAGTTGAATGCAGCCTCTTATTAAGTCGGTTAAAAACGCATCCCGAACTATGATAAAAATTATGTACGATTAAATGGCCAATCACTACGATTTGAACTTGAAACTAGGTGGTAGGTCTCATGTGAGAGTTCGTCGGGGTAGGTAGGTACCATAGCATTGTCTATTTATGCCGTCAAGCAGCACTTTTATGTTTCGGTTTAAAGGACATTGAATTCAGTGATCTTATTGGGTTTCTGGAGCCTTTAACATCCTATGTATCGAGGAGCCGAGGACATCGCAGTTCCATGAGCTACTTCGTAATGAGGCAGAAGCATTCATACTACGAATACCAACTGCATACATGGTAAAGTTTGATAAAATTATCTTCAGGACATTTTAATTAGCTCTGCACGAAAACGCTGCAACAAAAACTGTCTTCCTAGGAAAAGAGAACAAGTTGAACCACAGTTTTAATTACGTGGTGCAAAAAATTGCAAGAGATTAATTTTCGTTAAACATTATTACGCGAGCAGTGATAGCTCAGCGGATTGGTATGGACTGTCGAGACGAAAGACGCAGGTTCGAAACCAGCCCCAAGTGCATACACCTCTGACTTTTCTAAGTTATGTGTGTATTAATTGTTAATTAACACTTGCTTTAACGGTGAAGGAAACATCGTGAGGAAACCTGCATACCTGAGAAGTTCTTCATAAGAATTTCGAAGGTATGTGAAGTCTGCCAACCCGCATTAGCCAGCGTGGTGGACTAAGGCCTAACCCCTCTCATTCAGTAGAGGAGGCCCGTGTCCAGCAGTGGGACGTATATAATACAGGGCTAGTATTATTTTATTTTTTATTTTTACGCGAGTCGTGTAAGCCATTTTTTCCGGTGATGGATGTCTTTTTACTAAGGAAGATACCTTTTGTCATGGAGCACACAATTATTTTAATCTATTTTACAATTCCAGACTAATGTTTAACCCCCATAATATAACGCATTAGGTAGTCAATTTAGGAAGTGCCATTTTGATACGTTTCTCTGCTTGTATTGACAGTTATGTAATTCTGTTTTGTAATATCTTAAATATCTGTTAAAATTTAGTTTAATTTGATATGCAATGCGAACACGTGGCAATCAAAGCAGCATGGATAAAACTTTGCGGACAAAATATATTTGTTATTTTAGGTCAAAAAAATTTTTAACATGTGTTTAAAACATGTTGCAGCAACCCCACTGCGAATGGGATAAGGGTAGATGGGAAAATACTGTTATGAATCTTCGAAGTCTGCTAAGCGAGTGACCAGGGTCGGATGGCATATTTGTAGTAATTCGTAAAAACCGAAGCAAAATTAGTATAACTATAATAATAATACACCCAACAGTCACACACATAGTCCTGACCCCACACTAGGTAAACCTGTGTCGTGGGTATCAGGAACTACGAGGGACTTGCGGTCCCACAACACCCAGACCCGAGACCAATATTTGTGGTTCACACAAACATTTGTCTCGGTGTGGGAATCGAACCCACGACCTCTCGCTTCGCAGCCGACTACTCGCCCGCTGCGCCACGGAGCTGTCGTATACATACATACAATCATCAGAGGGGTTGATGTCAGGCAGGCGGCCGTTCGTGAAAACTACAAGCCAAAACATTTTGTAACATGTGTTAAAAGCATGTTGCGTCGAACCTACTGCGAAAAAGAATATACATACAATGTGGGTCTCAAACAAGAATTAGTTCTAGCAACCGACCAGGCACTACACGACTATTGAGTTGGCTATCCTGTTCGCCGTGCCGGCTAGGTCGAGATCATGATGTACTTTCTAGAAATATTTTAGGCGATGCAGCGTTTGTGGCGAACTCACATCAACCAACGACACTGTTTTAGTCGTCCCAATAATGGAACCAAGAAAGGCATACAGCAACTCTGCAGTTGTATGGAAAATGACAGAAAACCTCTGTAGATAAAAAAAACACCTGCAGTGAAAGACAGTGTGCTCCTTTGAAAAGCTTCGTTTCAGCGCCTGTCCGTGCCAAGATTCATCTAAATCCCGTAATTCGATATAAAATTTGGCGAGAACTTTGCGGGATTCTCTTCGCGAACTATTCCATATTGGTAGGTTGCCAAAAAGGGATTTTCATGTACTGAATTAACCTCTGTATTATAGTTGTATGTATATCTATTCACTGCAGTAACGCGTACTTTGGACTCTGAATATAGTGTACAATATATTTACTTTTTTTATACCTACATATATACGCACTCCCCGAAAAGGTTGGCCGAGTTGTAACCAGTACACCCACATTTCGCCGAGCGTATCTTCGTCCCTTATGCGATAGGGGGCGAGCCTATCACCATACCAGGCACAAATTCCAAACTCCGGGCTGATACTGAGCATTTCGTAATAGAAAAACCCAATACCACTTTACCCGATCCGGGATCGAACCCGAGACCTCAGCGTTGGCCTCAATCGTAACGCGTATGCATTACAACTGCACCACCGACGCAGTCTTTTTTTATATTTCTGATATACTTAGACAAAGTGATGGACGGTGGTACCTACCAAGACAGATTCTCGAACCCTAGAGACCAACTTAGTAATTGAGAGCGACACGGTATATCAATAACTGCAGACGAGCAAGCTAACAAGGTGACTCCTATTCGCGCGCGAACTATAGACGTTGAATTTCCAAGATTTGTACAGTAATTCGTTATTGCTAACTGAACTACCCAAATTAGTAATGTCGACTACATTCAATTTTAATTGTGAGAGTGCGGGAAACGAGCGAGTGGGTCAAGTGATTTCCACCGTCCATGAACAACCACAAATCCAAGAGAATCACGGATTCGTCGCCCGTACCGCTCCCGTTATTGACCGTACGATACGAGCAAGCTGCTCCTTCACCACAATCATCTGTGAGACAGTGGTACCACACGGCCCGAGTCAACATCCATGCTGTAGACAAAACTGTGTACAGCGTACCTTTTCCACTTACAACACACACTTTGAATGCAGGGAGATGCAAAATTTAGTGGCAGCGCGCGTTACTAGTCTTTCTCCGTCTGCTAGGATCGCGCTTGAATCCCCTGGGGCATTTACTTACATTTGTTCAGTATCTTAATCGCCTCATTACTAGGCCGAGCAACCGGTGAAGTCCTAGTGGGTTGGCTCGAAAAACTACATCATCCGTCCCTTTGGATTCAATTACAAAATCGTAGTGCATAGCGGAGCGCGCGTCATTTTAGAGACTATCTCTAGTCTCTACTACAATAATACATTCTTTATTAGCTTTATTGTAGTACGTAATACAGAGTTACACACATCACATGGCTGTTGGCAATGTTCATTGACTAGTCACTAGTGGTTATATGTAAATGAATAATGAACTCCCACTGCACCGGCCAATAAATTGCGATGACATGACATACATACGAGACAAGCGACCTTGCACGCTCAACTAGCCGGTTCCTTCGAACTATTATTTTAGATAAAACCACGGATATTTCAATTAAACACACTTGCGGAAAGTGGATCGTGTTCATTGAGATAAATTATTTAGATTTTTGTTATGTTTGTATTGTAGAACCCAACTAGGTCTTTTTTGTCTCTGTTTCATATTGTACATCTCCGACTCTAAGGCCCGTATTCAAGTTCAAGAACAACTCTCAAGTGAGCTCTTTGCTAAGTGTCGATTTCTGTACACGTGATTGGTTTTTTCCGGTAACACCCTTTGGATACGATTCGCTAAAAACGAAGTCGCCGAAGCGCATAACATTAATCGTAGTACTGTAAGCAATTTATCTTTTTTAGATCAAGAAATGAAGTCAATTTTAGAACGCACTAGATAAGGGAAGGAGGGCAATGTGATAATTAATTTTGGACATCTTGCCAAGTGCGAATACTTACTACAAAGTACATCGTAGATATTGCAAACAATAAACACATTGACAAAGACACCGTGCACGTAAACAAACTTCAAAAGACTAGTTTTAAAATAAAATGCTAACGCTCGCGCCTTAATTCCTGAAGGGGTAAACAGAGGTACAACTAGTGCACATTTACTGTTTGTTGAACGTCATTCCGATCTCCATCCCATAACGTAATCATTTTAATTTGATCCTGAAGTGGTTTTGTTCATACCTTTCCACTAATTGAACTTTAAAAAATCCACTAACCACTAGACCGCAAAATTCACTGACTACCCAGAAGTCCAAACCAGATCTACAAGGTGGCGACACTATAAATGGGGCTTAAGTGTCAGTAAATTAACTAAAACAATTGACGTTCACTAATCTATAGTGCACACGTCATTAAATACAAATCACGTGTAGATGACACATTTGAATACAATAAGTTTATTTATAAGCAATTGTAGTGAATTGCTAATCGGTATTCTATAAAATGTGCTTAACGCATCATCAAAGATTTTCTTTCCAAAAAATATTCCATTGTTTCCAAAAAGAAAATACTCCACAAAATCCTTGAAGACGTTAATATTAGAACTTTGAAAGGACCATGAAGTATACAAACGTACAAAACATTAATATTGAAGGAAAATAAACTTAACGGAGTCAAAGCTTTGTGAGACTTGGTAATCTTAACTAACACCTTTGCCGCAGAATATTTAAACTTCACAACATGAATACTAAATGTAAAACACGGTTTAGTAATGTTTTAACTGATTTCATGCTAATTTCGTGTTTAAAGCTTCACAGCAGAAAATAGCTAATTATCAACTAATGGTGCTTCTTGTCACACCAGTGGTTGCAAATGATCAATCACGAATAGTCTTGCTTATACTAGTTATCTAATCGGCATGTAAAAATATGTAAATATTTGCTTATAAAACATTTTGATTTTGCCAGGCTATACGCAGCTCAATGATTCCTGTGAATTGCACCAACAGAGTGATGACAGAGCTATGTATCAAAATACAAACAACTCAGTAAAACTAATAAACAACATGACGCAGTCACTAATATTATAATATTCATTACCTACTAAACAGTAAAGTACTAAAGTCCCACCTTCCCTTATCCCACTCGCAGTGGGGTCGGCGCGACATGCTTTTTACAAAAAGAAAATACTTGAAGTTATTACGACCGACCGCCTGCCTGACATCAACCCCTCTGGGGAGAAAACAAAACAAAACTTCCACCAAATAGATATAAAATTAAATACAAAATAATTAAGGCTGTAAACTACGCCAATTAGACAAATTACTTTCAGAGTTCTTACTTCTTAGTAATTATTCCTGAGAAATCTGCTTAATCAATTGTTATATATACAATATATTATGTGTAATATATTTTGGCTTAATACAGCCGCTATGGTCTAGCGAGGAATGGTACGGACTGTCGAAACGGGACTCGTGGATTCGAAACCAGCCCCAGTGCACACACATCTTTCTTTTCTAAGTAACGTGTGTATTGATGGTGAATTATTGATCGCTTTAATGGTGATGGAAAACTTCGTGAAGAAATCTGCATACCTGAGAATTATCCATAAATAAGATTTTTAAGGTATGTGAATTTTACCAATCCACATTAGGCCACGGACTAAAGCCTAATTAATCCCTTTCACTATTAGAGAGGAGGCGTGTGCCCAGCAGTTGGAAGTACATAATCCTCAGGTGGTACAAATAAAAAACATATAGCTTCATTACGGAACTTTGAAATGAAGATTTTACAACGAACCTCAACGTGCCGCATGATACAGCATCGCCAGCTTTTTGCATGTACACATAGAGCCCAAATCGTCACGGTCATTGGCGTGGGTAAAAATCATAAGAGAGATAAAAGTCACGTTTTGCGTGTGAACTTATGTAACACATTTTTGTGTGGGGTAATAAGCCTACAAATATTACATCTGGGGTGACTATTAGCCAAATTATTGCCAGATGAAAGCTTTATAAAGTTGCCAAAATCCTCTGGCATGACCTATATTTATCAAATTATTCGAGGGAATTAAAACCCTTTTTTATGTAATAGGTAAACGAGCAAGTGGGTCTATACCAAAATAATTATGGGCGCGTTGCCGACCTTAAAGGAAAGGGATAATTAAGGGATTGGGAAGGGGAGAGGGATTTGGGCCTCCGGATATCTCACTCACCGTACGAAACGCAGCAGCAAACTGCTACTTTACGTCGGTTTTTTGCCAGACAGTGGTAATGACCCGGGCGAGCCGGCCCATTCATGCTGTAGACAAAAGTGTCTACAATGTGGCTCTACCACTAAAACTAAAACATAAAATATAGCAACATTTTACCTCACAGTTAAACCTGGCAAAGGTCAAAACTTGCAAAATTCACTACTTTAACAGTAGTAAAAGAAACTTTGACATTAAAACATACGCAGAAATAAATTGTTCAAACATTAAAGTCATAAAAGCAAAGTCATTTGGAAGGAATTAAAGTCAAGCTTGAAAATAGAGTCAGGGGTTGCGTAGTTACGCGATATTTCCAAGTCGGTGGTTTCATTAAAAAAATTAGACCAACCTCGTCATAACTGCATAGTGCATAGCATTTCATCTGGCTTGGAGGCCACGTGTAGTGCTTGATGGCATCATGCCAGTCTGTCACGTCATTTCATTACTACACACTTTATTATAGTATGTCGTTTTATAATTCGTAGCGATTACCAGTTTTTTTTTAGCTTGAGTGACGAAACGAGCAGGTTGAACGCTCGCCTGATGTTAAGCACAACGCCTGCCCATAAAAGCATTGTATGGGATTTGACATCGCTCGTCACCCAGAGACATAAGATGTTGTCTCACAATGCCCAGTAATTTCACTGGCTTCAATTTTCAAACCGAAACGCAACAGTGCTGTTTGACGGCAGAAATATACAAAGCAGTGGTACCAGACCGCCTCTCGCATATGAGCGACTAATTATTAAGATCCATTTGTAAATATAAAATATATTCCTGGTATTCTAGTACATCCGAAAACTTGAACATTGTTTATTCTCAATGAACAGCTGGAGACACCAGTCCACGTCGCCATGCTTCAAGCCGAAGACCGTAGCAAATGTAGAAAATCCATTAATCCTTGCTCGGAGTCACGGTCCTCAATGATGGGGTAGTGGAAAGTTTATTCTCATATTTAGTAGAGAACTGGATTTTCAAGTACCAAAAACAACCCACTGAGCTTGACTAGCTGGACCTTCTCATGACTGGGTCGCGCCTCGTAAAATCCATTGGTAAAGTAAGCCCACTGAGTTTGTTTCGCCGGGTCTTCTCAGGCTGGGTCGTTTTGGATCCGGTGGTAGTTTTAAAACACGTACCGTTTCGGTAATGCCTATGGTCCACATCGACCCATAAAAAAGAAGATAATAATAATACTTAACAATTCTGGACTATTCCATAATAAAAATATTGTAATATTTATAGTTGCCCAGTGTATTTTGACGATGCTATGTATGTTATGTATACATTAGTTGATATGATTTCTATACATAAGTTTCTTTATTTAGTACTGACTTGTCATCAGCCCTATTTTAATTGCCTACATGATTAATAAAACTATTTCATTTCAAGTTGCAAAAAATTCGATTTCTTCTGGTATTGGGAGAGTTCATAAGTGGGACATCTTAATATTTTTTCACTTGGTTTCAATTGGTTCACCTGCAATTGCTCGTTTGCTGTCCTATGCTATCGCTACTCATATCACAAATCTACTTCTAAGAAGAGATGTTTGAAATACAACAGATTTACGCAATGCGACACAATGTTAGGCATCAAGTAGTATTCTACATTTTGTAAAGTTTGTAAACTCTCAACTCGGTAATGACGCAACGGATCATTATGTTGGAAACATTACTTTCTATGTAACGACCACAGAGTCACGTTTTTGACTCAAAAGACCTGGTAGCATCGCCATTTTGAATAACATAAGATCACGTTTATATGACCATTTTGTACTGCCTCTCTTTTTTACAGCCAAAAAGTTATTATGTACTACCTATTGTTATATATACTAGTAGTGGTATAGTGGTCGAAGCTCGACCTATTTTTGAATTTTGTTATATTACATCAGTTGCAAGATTTAACATTTAGTCATTGACAGCACATATAAACTATAAACGTAAACAATGGGTGTTTTATTTAATTTAATATATTTGTTACAGATATTATTATGTATAAAGTAGCTTTCTGCACTTTTTCACATAAGTTTTATGTACGTCATATTTCACACGCCTCTGTGGTCGCATATTGCTTAAAAAGGCGTTCAGTTTTCTCCTCAAGTATAGATACTGCCTCCCGGGCCTAAACCGGGCTACCTGTCGACCGTAACGCAATTACAGCACCGAACACCAACCAATTGGAGTCCGGAACCAACTAGTCGGGAGTACAATTACATGATAAGGCTTTTAGGGAATCGTGTTTCCGAATTAACTCCGTCGAATATTTTGGGCCTTCGTGCGCATTTTTAAACCCCGACAAAAAAGGGGGTGTTATCTTTGTCTGTCTGTGTATCTGTCTATGGCACCGTAGCGTCTAAACGGATTGATCTTAGTTGAAAACCAGCGCCAGGCAATTTACCTAGCCTGGCATTATGCTGAACTAAGACACCTTCAGCGAGTATCTTGTATCACAAGACACACTCGCCCCTTTATTCTACTTTTTTACTCTGTATGTTTATACTATTTTGTATCTTTGTATGATCTACCTTTGTCTATGTTGTGGATGCGTGATTTTAATGTGGGTTCTTTGAAAGCTGTTCAACTGTTTAAAATTATCATAAACTAAAACGTCATTTTAGAATCTCGAATAAAAAACATTCTAATGGTCGAACTAATTCAACATTAACCTAATGACCATTGCTATGACCTAATTATGGGGAATAAAGCTGTCATTGAAAACTAGAACCTACTGTCACGTACAATCGTTTATAAATCGATAACACATTAATAACTCGGCTGTCAAGTGGATCGATATTTCATAACATAGCGTTTAGTTACCGAACGAAGGTAAAAAGACAAACCATCATACTGGTACATTTATTAGATAAAAATAATTGTTCCTGTATAATTAAATACTAATTGACTGTCTCGGTGGCGCAGTTGTAATGCGTACGCGTTACGATTGAGGCCAACGCTGAGGTCACGGGTTCGAACCCCGAGTCGGGTAAAGTGGTATTGGGTATTTCTATTACGAAATGCTCAGTATCAGCCCGGAGTCTGGAATTTGTACCCGGTATGGCGATAGGCTCGCCCCCTATTCCATCGTGGGACGGAGATACGCTCGGCGAAATGTGGGTGTACTGGTTACACCTCTGCCTATCCCTTCGGGGATTACAGGCGTGAGTGCGTATGTATGTATTCATACTAGAAAGGGTTGAACTGTCTTTAAAAATACGTTCAAAAACAATAATCAATTTGAGTTTGGCAATGACAAATATGTAACCCAAAATCTACTAAAACCGAACGTTTAATCAAGACAAAACATGCCTAAGAAAGATGGATTGCGCGATCCGCTGAACCCTCCGAAAATCTACCACTAGCAGAAATAATAAATCACTATGCATAGGGTTACCATTTCGAAATTAAAGTCCTGACAAAAGTCGGATATTTTATTTCGGACATTTTATAATTCTTTACACCACTCATATTTATATCGAACTATTAAGAAAAGAAAAAAATGGTGGAGATTAAACACTGATGACTAAATTTTTTTAAAAATATTATATTATTATGCCATACATAGACTATAACATCCCGCAACGAAACTAATCAAAGATAGGGGAGATAGATAGTTGGAAATATGATTTTTCACTTCAACTTTCCACTGTTTGCCAGTAAGCCAAAACGTCCGGATAAATAAGAATCCGGACATGTTTAGACAAATTCGGACGGTTGGTACTCCAAACTGGCCCGGGGTTATCGGTGTTTGTATGAAAATTGAGACGGCATGTAACGCTATTGGCTGTTTGCACGCTAATTACTTTGACAATCATAAAATATAATATCGCTTACTATAAGGCAAAGATAACTTTAATTAACAAAGTTGTGTTAATAACAAATTGTTATTTAGTCATTCTTCTGACTTGTGAACAGCTTAAACAGTCGAGAAGGTTTTTGGGATAAAAAGTACCCTATGTTTTAAATCCTTTCTTAACTGCCCCTACATTACACAAACTATAATCTAACCAAATTTAATGATCCTAACTTCAGTACTTTTAGAGATATCGTGATTAATTAGTGAGTAAGTGGTATTTCGCTATTATACATATAGATAGATAGATAGATAGAAGATTTTTACACATGTAGACAGATCAAACGTTATCTGAAATTTAAGAAGTTGATATTTTTAGTTGATAATTGTTAGTCAGTTTATATTCCTAAAAAAATTGTTTGTCTTCATCACAGCTTTAGTTTTCCCATCGGATTCTATGAATCACATCCCTCGGAAATCAGATGTCAAATAAATCTTAAACATACTAAAATATGACCTATAAACTGCTTTAAAATCTCCATACATTGAGGAAATATCTGACATTGGTTACTACATAAAACTGATATACTCAAGTACACTAGTTTACGAAACATTATGTCCAAACAATATATGATGAATGTTGTAAAACAAACAGCTGAGTGCTAGTTCTGTTTAAATTTTAAATCAAGCCATAACCCCGTTAGATAATGGCATAGTCTAAAATTTATACAGTGTATCAACAAAGCTGCCTAGAGGGGACAACCGCAGTGTTGTACGCACTGCGTAGCTGATCATTTTATAGCAACAATGTTAGTGAACTCAAATGAATTTAATAGCAAACACAAACTTTATTAGTAGTCGTAAACACTACATACATAGACAGCGAAAGCAACACGATATGCAGCAGAAACGGCATGGCAACACAGTTATTTTTGCTGCCAGCCACGTTTATAATGTATGAACAATGTTTTGTAGCGCAAATGATTTTATAATCTCTATTAAATTCATCTGAAACAGGATATAGTGTATTCAGATTGAATTATAAACAAAGGATATTGACCTTTTCGTCAACATCAAACGTGTGGACAATGTATGTATTTAAACTGTGATAATAACTTACACAGTATACCAAGCGTTGTATTAGAACATCACGCAAAATGATGCGCGCCGTGTTTGCTGTACCATGAAGTGGTCAGTATGTCATAATAAAATGAAAATGTTATTATACAATATGTATTTGGGAGTTTTTTTTGTGGAATGCTACACTCCTTATGAAAATTACATTAAATTCTATTCACATTTTTGTTATCGTTAATAAAAGTTTATTCGTTATTAACCGCAATTTGAGACTTAAGAACTTATGTCTCGGTGTGACGAGCACAGTCCAGTGCCATTCAGTCCTTTGTAATTCAAACGACTTCCTATGCCCGGCAGCATGTTTTGCGTATCTAAGACCACATACATTTTTTATTGCCATAATTTTGTTGTCATTAATTATTATGTCTTATTTTAACGGTGGAGAAAATCATCGTGAGGAAACATGCATACCTGAGAATTGTCCATTAGAATTTCGAAGATATGTAAAATCTTCCAAGACGCATTATGCCAGCGTGGTAGACTAAGACTTCGCATTAGAAGAGGTGCGTAACAAGCAGTGCACTCATACGTAATTTTATTTATAACAATTAATCTACTTTTAAGTACGAAAATGTAAAGTACAAAATCTAAGAACAAACATTATGAAAATGAATATCTTGCATGAACAAGAATTAGTAACTATCAACAAAGGGATCTCAATAACAATTTCCCGTAACAAACCGTTGTTTCAAAGTTTCGAAACGCATCCGGATATACCAAGTCTTCAAACTGAAGCAAAATGGGAGCAATCCGATATTACCTATTGTACCGAATTTAATAGCTGTACTGTCAATTTATTGTAAATAAGGTGGAAATACCTTTATTTATTCTCTTTTTAATTGATAAAAAAGGGAGGCGGTTCTTACATCGACGCATTATTTTTTTTAAATTTATTATCACGCATAACATTGCTAAATGTGGACAGATTTTTATGATATTTTTTTCGTTCGGCTAAAAGTTAGTCCCATTTTAATTTCAAGAAGAAATTCCAACCCTAAAAGGGTGGGCGGGCAGATGAGGTCGTCTTTGGGACTAAGCTGTTGGTGACCCACTTACACTCCATACACAAAACCTACTTAGTAATAGTCCGCAATGAAGTTTAATGTGTTCTTATACACCCTTATCACCAATATCAGTTCACAAGGTGGAAGGTCCCTCGTATGCGAGAGGCCGGCTGGGTTGGTACCACCGCTTTGTCTATTTCTGCCGCCGAGCAACAGTGTAAGCACTGTTGTGTTCCAGTTTGAAGGACATTGAAGCCAGTGAAATTACTGGGCATTATGAGTCTTAACACCTTATGTCTCGGGGTGACGAGCGCAGTCTAGTGTCATGCAGCTTTGTTATATAAAAGTTCTGTGTGGCGTTCTGTTTATGAGCAGGCGTGGCGGTTACCATCAGGCGAGCGACCTGCTCGTCTCGTCATTCAAGCTAATAAAAAAAAACATAAGATGGAAGTGCTCCACATTCCCAATAGTCTAAAATCGATAACACTCCTTAGCATAAACGGCATTCCGGCTCAATGTCTAAAGTCCTTTTACATGTTTTTGTTTTTTTCATCTTGTTACTCTGTTGCGTTGGCTTTGCGTTTCGGAATAAGGTTTTATTGGGTTAAATCCGTTTGAACGAATATCGGTTTGGAGATATATTCCGAAGAATGTTGTGGATCTGTGTGTATATCTTCTAAATAAAACTGTAAGTATATTTTAGGTTTCTTTTACTCTGAAGATTATGGAATAATCTATTCATAGAGACTTATGTGAACGCAAATGTGATACGTGAATATTTGTGTATCAGTTTTTTAACATAGTTCATTAATTGCCTAAACAGTTCACTAATAACCGACATAACTCCGTTATTAAATATACATAGCGTTTCCTATGACAATGTCACCTATGCAATATATTATATTTTTGGAATTTTTTATAACCGCTAGTACCTTAGATAACTTAACCGTAAACCCAATCAATAATTACATTATCCAACTATTATATAAATAAACAACCATATACAGTAGAACCTCGTTAAGTCGAACCTGGATAAGTTGAAAACCTCCAAATCTCGAAAAAACGCTTTGTTCTCTTCCCTTCAAACACCAAAACCGACCATTACTCGGAATCTCAATTCTCAAACCTCGATTAGTCGAAATAATCAGTGAGTCCCACCAAGCCATTTTGGTACATATTTTCCTTCATAACTCGAAATTAAAATTTTACCTCTGTATCTCGAACATAGCAATGTTTTATTTTACAACCTTTACAAGTCGATGATTTGAGACTGATTTGACCTCTATAGTTCTCTATAAGTCGAAACCTCTATAACTCGAATTTTTTGGTGTCTCCCTTGATGTTCGACTTATAGAGGTTCTACTGTAGTTGTAAACCACCGACGGTAAAGCAGGTACAGCACCAGGAAAATATTACCCAAGAACACTCTGGATTCAATTAGTTGGCAAACAAAAACACCGCATCCAAATCAGTCCATTCCTTTAGACACGCCGCGTTAAGCACTTTTGAAGAAGTTAAAATCATAGAAAATGGTGATTAGCATACTTCCATCCACGATCTTACTAAAAACTAAAACGTTCCTAATTATCCGTCGTGTTTTAAAGTATTTTGTAAATACCAAACACCATGTATACAAGACTGATGTGCATAAAAACACGAAAGAATCTAGGTCCACGACACCATTATCGGGTGTTGAAGATATCCCACAAATAATACTGAAATTCTGCGCCGACGCGTAAATGGTTTCCAGACGGAAACACGTGTCTTGTGATTAATGCATTATGCAGAGAGGTAGCGTGTTCTGTTCCACGTCCCATTGTGTATGCAGCTTCCTATATCGACGCATTTAAACAAAGCCTGTCTGTATGGAAAGGCAATGCATAATATCGACCGCTATATTCGTTGTGATTTCTTAAGTTTACGCGAATATTACACATTGAAATAAAACTAGTTTATACGAATTTTATCGCGGTTTAATTTTTATTTTAGTCCCGTTTCGAAAGCTTTTCAGCTTTCGTAGTCACGGGAGAGACTGAGGTGTTGATCGTCTCGAAAAGTTAATGTCACATTGCCTACCTTCATTTTAAAATTATACATATATGTTTTAATTATTTAAAAAGTTAATTGACACTAGTCCGATCTACGCAGAAAGTGCTCACGGTGTCTTGAGGTCTGGCAGTTGGTCTTTTGGGTTCCGAAGGCTGAAAAGAATTTCGAAACGTCGAGAAAAAAATAAAAATGAAACCGCGATAAAATCCGTATAAACTAGTTTTATTTCAACGCTATATTAGTTCCTTGCATTTTATATGACTTGTTCGGCTTTTTCGTCTGAGTAGGTAACACCGATTTGTCCTGTTTGATTCCTGTCGCCGAACAGCAATGTGTAAGGACTGTTCCGTTTCTGTTTTCGGACATTGAAACCAGTGAAATTACTAGGCATTATGAGACAGTGCTTTGAAATTCAAAGTATTGTGTGGTGTTGCTTCTGTTAATGGGCAGTCATCGCACTTATCTTCAGGCGAGCGACCTGCTCGTTTCGTAATTCAGGGTAGTAAAAAAATTAATAAATCCGCCCGACCTCTGCATACTTCAGCAATTAATAACCGATATAAAATATAATTACTTAATAGTTATAGCACCCATCATTCCAACATTGTAAATTACATCTTAACTTGTAATGAGTACGATATACAAGAGGCCATTAAATTTGTTATTGCCATTATATGAAGAGATAATGTAAGAGCGGCTCAAATTTTTGCATGTACTACTTCAAATTGTATGTCGCGTTACTCTGTTACTATTCCCACGGCGCGGGCTGCGTGCGTGAAAGAGTGACAACGAGCGAATGAGCTTCAAAACGCCTCGCCTTATTTGAAGTGGGACCTTGTACTGGCTCAGTTTTTTATTTTTTTACTAGCTTGAATGACGAGACGAGCAGGTCGCTTGCCTGATGGTAAGCGCCACGCCTACTCATAAACAGAAGCGACGCTACACAGAACTTCAAATAACAAAGCACTGCATGACACAGGACTGCGCTCGTCACCCCGAGACATAAGGTGTTAAGTCTCATAATGCCCAATAATTTTACTGGCTTCAATGTCCTTCAAACCGGAACACAACAGTGTTTAAGCACTGTTGATTGGCAGCGAAATAGACAAAGTGGTGGTTCCAACCCAGCCGGCTCTCGCAAACGAGGGACCTACCACCTTGTATAAAGAAGAGGCTCTTACAAACTAATTTAAAATCGTGTCCTACTGAACACTAATCTTAACTATAAATTACGTCTAGTAAAACGTGATGCGACGCTTAAAAACAGTACAGATGTTGGCAAGTCTATAGTATTACTCACGATATTTCTAGAAAATTATTTTTGAATGAACTTGATGACCGAACTTCAGAAAATTTGTAATTTGTTTGAAAAAAACGCAGTGATGACGCCGAGAGGGAAGAACCCCACGAACCTAACCTAACTTCAAGCCGGCCAACTAGAAATGTTCTTGGTTGCTACTTTATCTATTACAGCAGAATATCCTCTTTTGTTTTTCTTGCAGTGGGTTAATCCATCATATGCATATCCTCCCATCCCGGGGGTGGAGGGGAAGCTTGGTTATGCCGGGCTCCTAGTTCACTGCCGAGTGACTGCTAGATCGGGACTAACCTAACCAATTCCTACGCCGGTATACTGACTAAAACCCCACAGTGGCCTCCTACGGCGCTAGTGGGCTGGTTTCAGGGGATCCTGAGAGTATCCTACGTAAAAAAACATCTATTAGTCATGCCTCGGTGGCGCAGTTGTATATGCATACGCGTTATGAATGCTGTGCTGAGGTCTCGGGTTCGATCCCCGTGTCGGGTAAAAATGATATTGGGTTTCAATCTCGAAATGCTTAGTATCAACCCGGAGTCTCAAACTGTGCTCGGTATGGCGATCGGCTCAGCCCCTATCACAACATGGGACGGAAATAAACTCGGCGAAATGTGGGTGTACTAGTTACACTTGTCTATCCCTTTGGGGACTACAGGCATGAGTGCGTATGTATGTATTGAGTCACATGAGCGGAAAATCTACATTCCACAGCAAGTTCCATTGATATATTAATTCCAAACGTACGCATGAAGTAGGCTGTACCTGACCTCGTCAGTACAAAACAAAAACAATCTAAATCACTTGTAAACAAAGTCAATGATATATTAAATACAAACCACAAATCTACCAGCACATTAAAAACCTAGTAAACCGAACGAAACTTCACCAGACAAAAGAAAAAAATGTACATTTAGTGTTATATTTTATTGTCGCTTTAATGTTTGAAACGAAACTATTTTACAATGTTGAGTATTGTATTATTCCCAGGGTCATTACAGCGCTGTATAGCTGAACAATTAGCTCGAAGCACGTCGAAACACCAGCCCTCGTGATGGCGAGTGCATTCGATGGTTATACAAGTGTGCTGCGACACAATAGACACTTGTGGTTTCACATTGAAAGTCGGTTTTCAAGTATTGTTAAGTATTCAGTCTTGAAGATTTATTTTAGTGATGATTTGTAAAAAGTGTCAGGTTTTTAGTTAAATTTGTAGCTAAACTGGTGAGGAACATCATACATGGTTCTAGAAGGATTCAAATCAAGACTAGGGCCGTCATCCGTCCCAGTTTCATTGGAGCTAGTACAAAATACTGTAAGGCGTCCCAAATAAGTCATCATCTATTCACAAAATAAATATTTTTCTATGCCTACGCCGCGCCGTCCATCTGTGTCCTAAAATTGTTTCTATCGTTTGAGCCTTAATATGAAGCTGGCAGTTTTTTTTTAATTAAAGAGATATTAAAAAAATAAGGTACCTATAGAACTCGCAGTGCAGAGGCGACTCACATGTGGCCAGATTTATCAATGTTTTTTTTTAAAGTGGTAAGTTGTACTTTTTTATATACACCGTGAATGGACGGCTCGACCGGGTTGTTACCGGTATCTCAGAAAACCGACATAAATATTATCTTATGACGAATGATATATCAAGAGCCTCAAATTCCCTTTCCCGTTCCCATTTCCTTAATAATCGAAAATATCCATAATCTCTGAACGATTTTAGCAATTTTGACAGCTTTAGTAATTTTAAAGACGGTTAACACAACAATGAGTAACAAACATCATTTTTCATCTTGAACATTATAGAAAAACTGTAAAAGAATATAAACAGCAAGCAATACATACCAATGCTTCCCTTTTGTTCGTAAAAACGTTTTCACAACAAAATATTTTAGCTACGGGCAATACGATCCCAATTTCAAACCTAACAAGCGAGTAAACTTCAGCGCTGATCGAAAACTCCCTTCGGTAAACTTGAGACACCCGTCATTTTCCCGATAAACAAAATCTCAGATTACAAAAAAGGATTGTATTCGACGGTCCTAATATTTCGTTGTTTTTTGTGCTCCTTTCATCATTCCAGCATCATATTTTTGATGAAAATCCAAAATAGAAAGTGGCAGAGACTAAGGCACAGCCTCCGGGGCGTCTCTGACCACTGCTGGGCATGGGCCTCTTCTACGTATGAGAGTAGTTAGGCCTTACTCCACCACGGTGGTCTAATGCGGGTTGGCAGACTTCATATACGTGGTTTTTGGGGCTGGCATCAAACACGCGACTTTCGTCTTGGCAGTCAATACCACTCCTCGCTGAACTATTATATTGGCTTAAAAGTGAAAATATTTACATACTTTCTAGACTTTACTAATATAGTGATTATGCAAGCTAAATTTAGTTTCTAACTTGGTAGTTTATTTAGGATTTATAAAAGATTAGATAAATTGATTTCATGCTTTTTAACCAATCAAATAGTCGCGGAGATCTATAAATGGCTTAATCTTTTGTACTACTCAGTTATTTATGTTGTAATTTAGCTGTAGATCTTTATAATGTAAAAATATTTGTATTTAGCATGTAGCTTCAAACGGATGGGCCAGTTTCAACGCAGCTTTATTTGAAAGCTTATTTAATTGAGACAGCTTTTAACAATATTTAAGGAAAATCTGTTTATCCGTTAACAAATAGCAGACATTTTCTAATTAATATCAAGAATTTTTATCAGTTAAGATGTATATAATTCTAGTAACGTTTACAATTATTTAAGTTTTACAGCGTAGTCATCAAAGTCAATATGATCGCGAGACTACAAATTTATTCTACAAGAATGAATGCGGCAAGACTTGTTTAAAAAAACTTTATATAACTGTACAAAAATAAACATTACAAACGCGTAAACGTGTAATTTCTTTCACGCAATAGTTTTAAATACTCTTGTAATTGTACATTGATGCCAATGTAACAACAAATTGAGGCCGTGTGTGTGATAACGCAGAACCCACGTGTACTAATTGCACGTTTTATCGATTTTTTTAAAACATGATGCCTAAAAACGTGGCGCGGCAGGGACATGTTCAACAAGCAGTTGGTACTTTAGTATGTCCCTGTCAGTTTATTTGTTTTAAGAGTAGATATCCAAAAAGTGGCAACGAAACTGTAATGTAACTGTACAGACATACCCTAGTCCTTACGAAGGTCGTGGCCAGGATTTGGCGAGATTTGCCGCAAGTGGCTAACATACCAGGGAAAGTAAACAGCACAAGTCGAGAATAATAAAGTCGTGGAGTAGAAACAAAGTTGTATGACCTCACGCACTAAGTATCGGTATTTCGAGACATCATTTATACAGTAATGAGTGCTTACTCACAAGTGGGGCAAGCGCCCCACTCTTGCCCCACCTTTTATACGCCCGTGGTCCTGACTCCAGTAATACGAGTCTTATCGTGACTATCAGGAACTACGAGAGACTAGCAGTTCCACAACACCCAGGCCGGAAAAAAATATTTATGTATAACACAAACATTTGTCATGGTGCGAGATCACCCCGAGACATAAGTTAAGTCTCATTATGCCCAGTAATTTCCCTGGCTCCAATGACCTAACTGAAACACAACAGTGCTTACACACTTTGGTCTGACGACAGGAAGATAAAGCGGTGGTACCTACCCAGATGGCCAATCGCATACGAGCGACGCATCGCATTTATTATTTTGTAAATTTAATTATTTTTAATAATCTGTCTATATAACTATCTTCACAACCCAAAAACAGGGTTTTTGTTACATACTGTATATACGCGACGAATTCAGAACATCCTTATTACAACTTCGTTAAACAACATACGCAACAAACGTATGAAACAACTCGCACTAAGTATTCCTACGAGTAGTAACTAGTTGACGTCAAACAGCCTCTGACGCCATGACGTCACATGGCGGGGTAAGGTCATTGCTGCGGATCGTGTGACCACACCTTTATGGACTATGTATTCTCCAGTGAACGACATAAAGTCTAGCGCAAACCGTTGACGTCACATAATGGCATATAAGGAGTTCATCACCCCAGTATTGAAGATTACGTATATTTATTGCTTTTCAAGAAACGACACCGAATTATTTAGGTTGTAAAGTACACATGGTAAAAGAACCGCCATAGTGGCTTGTTCAGGCGTGTAGCGTCAGGATCAGCCAGTGTATATACAGTATCTTATTTATATCATAGGTCGGCAAACGAGCATGTGGGTCACCTGATCGTAAGTGATCTCCACTGCCCATGTACGCCCACAATACCAAAACAATTATGGTTGCCGAACTTAAAGGAAAGGGATAATTCCGAATATCTCACTACCGTACGAAACGCAGCATCAAGCTGCTACTTTACGTCGGTTTTCTGTAAGACAGTGGTAACGACCCGGGCGAGCCGGCCCATTCATGCTGTAGACAAAAGTGTCTACAGCGTGGCTCTACCACTCAAGAAATCATGATGGGATTGCGGACCCTCTGGCATTAAATAGAGATAACACCAGACAGAAAGAAAGGTTCTCGTCTGTCATGTGATAAACTATCTTCGTCTACTAAATGTAGAGTAGCCGACGTGAGGCCGCGGGTTTGATCCTAGCACCGAGACAAATATTTGTTTCGGGTCTGGGTGTTGAGACCGTAAGTCTATCATAGTTGCTGATACCCACGACACAAGACTCTGTATCTTACTGTGGGGTCAGGGCTATTGTGTGTGACTGTTGGGAGTTATTTATTAAAACTTGAATAGGTGGTGTGTTACCAACATATAAATTAGAAATTCTAAGCCTCTGCCTACTCCTATGGGATATAACCGTGATGTGTTTGTATTCTGAGAGGCCGGCGATTAGTGAGGCGACATGGGAAAATTCTATTTACTGAAAACAAACATAACGTGTAATTGTCGACGAAAGTGCTGTTTACCTTACGGGTCAAGTTATGCAATGCTGTCTTTATTTCGCCTCTGAGAGCAGTTTGTAGAATATTGTCGAACCCGGTTGAGAGCTGCTTAAATCAGTTTTGAAAAGAGCAACGTTCTTCTCTAACATAACAGCATTCCGAACTGGCGATAGAGTTAAAATTTACTGAATCTAAATTATGTATTTCATTCACATTTCATGGATTCAATAAATAATTTGAATTCACAAGCTTAATTTAATTTGTTAGTGGATTTGAGTAATTATCGAATTGCGAAGTAGCCTTTATTAGCTTCAAAGCCCAGTTACTCCATAGCGCAAACTAGCCACGGACAAAGCGCAACCCGTTGCGGCCCGGTCGCGGCAAAGGACAAAAAACCTGTGCAGGCCCTTAAGTGGACAGACAATACTGTAAATAGTGATTTCTTTCTAACTGCGTTATCCCGGCTAGTGTCAGGGTCCGCCTTCCCACTAAGATGCCTCAACTTCGCTCGATCTTGAGCATAACATTTCTCAGACTCTTTTAAATAATATTTTCACATAGGCCGTTCATGCGCTTAATAAAGAAGGATATCACAAAATTTGCTGCGCGAGTTTTGGTATATTAATACAACTCTGCGCATGTGTCTGTGTGCCTCATCTCCGAATCGTTTTTAATTCAATTAAACGGCGAGTGTTTTCTACAACCGAATTAGACAAATTAATTGGTGTTGCGAATTGGATTGTTGTGCCGCCGCGCCGTAGATAGCCCATCTGCGGTGAATTGTAATTGAAGGGGCCGCTGAAATGACCGCTTTTGGTTAACTGTGTTTAATATTCAATTTAACCACATCGCTGTTTTTAAAATTTTATTCGGCACACGCAGTTTTAACGTTTGTTTTGTAAACTGTTATCGAATAATATTAATATCACCAAACAGATACATTGTCTTGACCTCGCAGTAAGATACGATTATCTTGTGTAGTGGGTATATAATTACGAGATACTTTAGGTCTCTCAATACCCAGACACGAAACATTTACTAGGTGGCAGGCCCTTTGCATGCTAGAGACCGTTCGGGTTGGTAGCTCCGATTTGTCTATTCTGCCGCCAAGCAGCAGTGTGTAAGCACTGTTGTGATATGGTTTAATGGACATTGAAGCCAGTGAAATCACTGGGCATTATGAGACATAACATCTTATGCCTCTGGGTGCCGAGCGCAGTCCAATTGCTTTGTAAAATTCAAAGTTCTGTGTTTTTTTTTCTGTTTATGGGCAGGCGTGGCGCTTATCAACGGAGCGACCTGCTCGTTTAGAAAAAAACACCCTCAGATACTGCAAAACTCACCGAGTATATTTGAATAATAATTTAACTATCAGTACGCGCACAGTTTGTGAATCTCGTGTCTCGGTTTGTGGGCGTAACATGTGTCGATAGTGTAAAGTAAATTGTTACATAAGCAACACTTATCATCAGTATAATTGTGTATTACGTTTGTGTATTTCAACAATATTACTGTAATATGCTCATCGCATTTTTCAGGTCAGAAGTAAACTTTGTTTCGTAAAGAAGTTTTATTAAATAGAGACATTGTATAAAATATCTATCTTTTGACATCATTTGAAGTCACTTATGGGCAATTAGGGTCAATTATGCGAGTGGGAGATTTTATTTATGTTCCAATATAAAGTACTAGAAACTATAAAGTATAAAGAACTTACACTATAAACTACTACTAAAATTTTCTCGCGGCTCCGCCCGTGCGAATGTATATTTCCAGGATTAAAGTAGTTTATGCCCTACTCCAGGTTATGGTCTATTTGTGTGCCAAGTTTCATCCGAATCCATTTAGCGGTTAAGGCGTGATTAATTAATAAAAAATCCAAATTCACTAACTCATTTCCTTCTAATACATAATATGTTTACATACATACACAGACTCACGCCTGTTTCCCATCGGGGTAGGCAGAGACAACGGATTTCCACTTGCTACGATCCTTGCATGCCTCTTTGGCCTCATTCACCCTCATAAAAAATTCATACATGCACGTCGGTTTAGGTTTATTCATAATATGTTTATACGTTGTAATTAAAATATACAACCAAGAATAAAAAAAAACCATAGGAACGGTACAAAAGCATCACTTTCGCCCACACAGAGATTCCTTTAAACCATTACTTAACCACAACTAGGCAAAAAACGAAAGTGCGCCGCACGTACCGTGCGTGTAAATAAATATCTTTAGCTAACAACATATGTTACTCAATAGGTATAGATGGACAAGATCGTGCGCGACCGTCCTGCGGGATACAAGACGTTGGGGGGGGGGGCGAGGTTCTCTAGATGTTAGCGGGGGCGGTTTGTGCAGCGGGGAAGGGAAACAAATGGACATGGTGATGCCATAGGGGCTCGATCAGGACAGTCGCGTGACTCCAGAGACCAGTATACTTCTGGCGATGGTCGAGGGACGCAATGTCTCTCAATGGTCGACTATCATTATATTTGTACTGCACTCTATTGCAGTGTGGTAATATTACCGTACCAAGTAAAAAATATCATAACCATCATCGCGAGCATCATAAACCTTCAGTGCCTTGTTCCCGTTGCGCCATAATGAATTTTGGAATCGAGATGGGCGCTTCCGCGTCCCTTTTCCTTGTTCAACTTGATCAATAATTCTTTATTTGTTTGCTATTATATAATATACAACTTGTAATATTACATTTTATACTACTTGTAATGTAGACTATAGTATTTACATAAATAGGGTTTATAATTATCTGATTATTCAAAGCTTGTACCTAGATAAACCTAAGTTTATGGCCTTTATCACTGACCTTTGCTTAACTTTAGTTGACCCATAACACTCAACCCACGTTATAGTGATGCGACGACATCGCAAGCAAAAGTAAAGACTACAACATGACATGAATTATGGTTGCCTGTCAGAGATTGATTTGAGTGATAGGCCGCCAATTGTACTATTTTTTGTATTATTGTTTTTCATATACTTGTACTCGTAGTGTTGTTCAATAAATAATAAAATATACAAATAATGACTGCCTCGGTGGCGCAGTTGTAATGCGTACGCGTTACGACTGAGGTTTAAACTGAGGTCTCGGGTTCGATCCCCGGGTCGGGTATAAATGATATTGGGTTTTTCTATTAGGAAATGCTCAGTATCACCCCGGAGACTGGAATTTGTGCCTAGGCTCGCCCCCTATTCCATCGTGGGACGGAGATACGCTCGGCGAAATGTGGGTGTACTGGTTATACCTCTGCCTACCCCTTCGGGGATTACAGGCGTGAGTGCGTATACAAATAATGAACAACGAACAGTCTGATGTGGAGTGAGCGTTAGGAGTCAACTAAAGTTAAGCAAAATGCGGTGAAAATGAGCATTAACGTCGCAAAAAAACTGGAATCCCGTTCCTCGGAAAGTAGATTATCTTTGGTCCTAATGTTAAGGGCAGCATTAGTAAAGCTAGAAAACCCAATACACATTTTTTTTAAACATAATGAATGAAACGAATATCCGAGAAATCTTCCAAAATTACATTGCGTTTTTGTATACATTAGCTATATTTAGCAAATCATTTAAAATTCAATATTTCGATCATCGACTAATCGAAATGTCGGGGTTAAAATTATAATAAAATCTTATGACCCCAAAGGCACGGTCGGTAGAATGAGCCAATTTTGCTTATGACATCGTGAACCTAATAACCTGCTGAATAAGGTCCTTATTATACTATTAAGATCATTACATCAAGAGTTATTGTTGTTACGACATTTTGCGTGCAAAAAAGCTTCCAATTTCTATGCTTATTTATTATCAACTTTCTTTTATGAATTTTAATATAATATGCAATTTCATAATAATGTAGCATAATAATAGAAACAAAATAAAAAAAGAAAGGACGTAAATTAATATTCATTAGTAGGTATGTAAATGAATTATGTATAACGACGTTAAGGTTAGTAAACTGAACGTCATTGAAGCCAGTGAAATTACTGGGCATTATGAGATTTAACACCTTATGTCTCGAGGTGACGAGCGCAGTCCAGTGTTATGCAGTTCTTTGTTATTCAAAATTCTGTGTGGCGTTGCTTCTGTTTATGAGCAGGCGTGGCGCTTACCATCAGGCGAGCGACCTGCTCGTCTCTTCATTCAAGGTAATAAAAAAAAACTAAGACTAAGATAGAATTCAATCACTACGACAATGTAGGCACTAACTGGATTAAGGAGAAGTTTTAGACGTTTTAGGTCATGCGGACTTCCTCTGCGGCGCGGCGCCGGGAGCCCGCATGCGTAACAGCTACGTCATTTGTGCTACAAAATCTACAGTTCCCGCAACGCCCCTGTAAATACTTCCTAACTTTACAACAAAGGCTAATTAATCATTTCATACATACATACATACGCACTCGCCTGTAATCCCCGAAAGGGTAGGCAGAGGTGTAATCAGTACACCCACATTTCGCCGAACGTTCCGTCCCTTATGTGATAGAGGGCGAGCCTATCGCCATACCGGGCACAAATTCCAGACTCCGGGGTGATACTGAGCATTTCGTAATAGAAAAACCCAATACCACTTTACCTGACCCGGGGATCGAACCAGAGACCTCAGCCTCTGCGCCACCGAGGCAGTAATAATTTCAACTCAAATAATAATAAATGAGGCGTTTTGCTCAAGACTGATCTAATGAAGCTTGGTAGACGGCACATACCTCCTTTAAGAGAATTCTTAGATATGCAGATTCCTGACCATTTCCTTCGCAGTTAAACCGAGTAATAATTGACAGTGAATGTCATACGTGACTTCGAAAATTCAGAGGCGTGAGGGTCTGGGATCGAACCTGCGACATCCTCGGCAGTCCCTTTCACTGCGCACTAGGGTATCGTCGTTCAATTCACCGACTTCACATACATTCGAAATTAAACTAAATTCAGAAACCTTAGCCGACTTCCACCACATCAGTCTAGTAAAAAATTTGAAAGTTTCCAAAAATGATGACAATTTCTCTTTCCTCTCCATATAACGAAAACTATGACGAACTAAAATTGGTGGTATGAGTAATTTTATATCATACACGAATACGAAATTAGTTTTCGAAAGATTCTTTCATTTCATATTACTAGCTTTACACTTCGTCAATAGTAATTTTATACGAATTTGAACACTGTAAACGTACTTGTAACTCGTAAAGTAGTAAATAGTATTGCACACCGATACCTGGCTCGGTAGAATGTAATGGAACTTATTATTCTTTGAACACCCTGTACATACACCTGCATTCTGCAATAAACGTTTCTGCATTTACTAGACCTACAGTATAAATTGAATCTACTCTGTTTGTTAAACGACTTCAAAAAAGGAGGAGGTTCTTAATTCGACTGTATTTTTGTTATGTTTGTTACCTCAGAACTTTCGACTGGGTGAACCGATTTTGATGATTCTTTTTTTATTTGAAAGCTGGTGCTTCCCATGTGGTCCATTTCAATTGGTTAAGATCTGATGACGGAGTACGGAGTAAAAAAATAAAACTCCTCAACGGACAACAGTACACTCGTCGCGATTGAGTTATTGTATTGGAATTTACATGCTATTGCTGTAACTACTACTAGTTTTCAGTGTTTTTATTTTGACGTCGGTTTCTAAGTTTTGTTAAACGTTATTTTATCAAATCACAACTCGTAGTGAAGTACTTCTAAATCAGCTTAGCAACGGTAAACAAATCAATCGATCACAACGTAATAACACGAGTATTCGTAAGTGGAAATTATAATGCAACGCGCCGATGATTGCGCGACGTCCATTGTGACAAATGCATTACAAATGGCCATCGATTATTTATTACTGATATACAATGATCACGTTTCTGCCCACCTACCATAACATCTACCACTTCAAAATGGACCTGATAATCATACGTATTAAGTTGAATATCGATTGTCAGCGTACTATTACGAAATCCATTACTAAAATCCGTGTTATGTTTCTTCGATGGCGCATAGATATGGTGAACGGTATTGCATGCAAATTGTGTTTTTTAATTATGTAGTTTACGTAAAATATTTGTTTCTTTTTTATATTTTGGCGTGTGATTATGTAACACGTGATATTTTGCTATGATTTTTTTTTTAGGTAAGTTTTTTGCTTTAACCATTGTAAGGAAGGAGAATACTCTACAAAAATGTCATAGGCATTAAATGTCTGCCAACCCGTATTGTGTATATTAATTGTTAATTATCACTTGCTTTAACGGTGAAGGAAACATCGTGAGGAAACCTGCATACCTGAGAAGTTCTATATAAGAATTTCGAAGGTATGTGAAGTCTGCCAACCCGCATTAGGCCAGCTTGGTGGACCAAGGCCTAAACCCCTCATTCAGTAGAGGAGGCCCGTGCCCAGCAGTGGGACGTGTATAATAGAGGGCTAGTATTATTATTATTATTCAACCCATATTAAGGAGCATGGTTGCCTAACTTCTCTCATACGTAGAGGAGGCCCGTGTCCAGCAGTGGGACAGTATATTACGAAGCTGATTTTACAATTAATATTTTTCTTTTATACACATACTACTTATAATCCAGTACTCATTAGATCCAGCAAACATCTCTAGTTGAAAAGTGAGTAAATATATGTGTATATGGTGCATATGTGTCAAGTATATTATAATTCTTAAAATGTTTTAGTGGGTTTACGCTCAGTAGATAAATTTGATTTCTTTATTCATTTTTATTTCTGTAAAACGTGTTAATTTGATATTTTGTTGGTGCACTGTATTAGGTTGATATTTATAATTTTTATATGTGGAGGCTTGTAAATGGCAACATGTTTATGTAACCTACATTTAATTTCCCTATTTTTGTAATATTAGTCCGTAAGCCTTCTGTAAAATAAATAAATAAATAAGTATAAAGATTAACCTTAGTAAATTATTACTATCGTAATATTACCGTATTTCAAATATTTATCGTCTATCGTCGATATTACAACATTAAAATACCAACCTTCGTGAAGTTGTAAAGTTTATTTTATTGTTTTTATCATTATGCTAAAGGCAAAAGCAAATATCGACATCAATAATGTTCGTAAGACCAAAGGTATATTTCGTATAATAATTTGATGATGTCAGTACTATTTTAGAGATTTTATAATCTAATTACAAAATTATGTAGTGTGATGTTTGACGGGGCGCGTAGTATTAATTGCCGTTATGTAATAGGGTAGTTGACTAGATTTTTTTATTATTTAAATCAATAAGTTACGTAACTCAAAATCTGTTGCAGAAAGAATTTTATAAATCGGACCAAAAATAAATAAGTGAGAAGCCATTCAAATCATGTAGAAGGGGTATTGTCAAATGACAGACGACGCAAACTTTGACGTCACTGTGTATAATGTTCATTATGGTGCACGCGTGCAAGCGAGATAGTGAGATATCCCTACTACGCACCCACTTTTCCTCATATCAACATTTAAAGTCATAACTGCGGGCACATTTCTGAACCAATTTTATTTGTGTTTTCATAAAAGGGTTTCTTTTGCAAGTCATTTTCTGTTGCTTATAAAATAATGTATAAAATTCAATATAGGAAACTACCCTATTGAATGATGAAACGAGCATTCGAGCATACATGTCGGCTGACGGTAAATGTACGCATCGACAGTAGCAAGACCACCTTGAATTACAAATAACTGCATGTTACCGCATTGCGCTCATCATCCTGAACCATAAGATGTATTTAAACATAGCTAGAAGTATATGTATGTTCTATAGAACAAGTATAGCTAGACTATACCTACTAGTGAAGACTTCTAGAGTATATAGATTTACATTACTGAGAGGTGAGGGAAACCTAGGGAAAATATTCACTCGCGTACTATCGCATAAATTTTGCCATTTATGACAATGCAAATATACAACCATATTGTAAAGTTGGATTATTTAATAAAAATGATGTGATGAGTGACTTATTTACTTTCATCTTGCAAGTTGCGTCCACAAAGAGATGCAAGTTGAAGATCAAAGTGTGTGGAAATAGTAAAAGAGTGAACTATGTTCGCATACAAAATACATAGATATAGCACTTTCCATGAGAACCTATTATTTTACCTTTATCGAAAAAAACCAGAGGTTCTAACTTCGCATCTATACAGTAACAAAAACCCTGTAGTGCGTTTTAACTGTGATATTAGAATCGATATTCAAACGCAATGAAATAACTCGCATACGAAAATGAGACTATAAAAATAATCATATTTATTATTTATTCTTTAATTATTTTATTGTTTGTAAACCGTATTTCAATTGATTGCCTCTACAAGAGCGATGAATTGGAGCCAGAGCGAAATAGCATGTTATGGCATGCACGTACATCAATAGTGCCGCGCCGCCGGCTTCCTCAATACACACAGAAATTCCGATGTCAATAACATTTTTTTAAATATGTTAATTTTGAAGTTACCTGTGTAAGAATAATATCTCGCTACTGTTTATATTTTATTTAACTATTTTTATTAAGCTGCCTATATTCTTCACTTTTTATCTTCACGACCTAAAAAGGGCAAACAGGGTCTTTGTTACATACTGTATATATTTTTATATGTATGTTCACGCAGAACGCCAAATGTGGACCGATTATGTTTCTGTTTAAGGTCAATGATTGATACCACCGCCTCGAAATTGTTTAGTTTTAATTTGGCTTTTTTATTCTACTGATATTCCATTGACATTTGTCGGTTCTCCTAAAATAAAACAAACATAAACTATGATGTATGTAGGTCGTATACATACATAAATAAATGCTAGTTTAATTGTTTTGCAGCACACGCTTATCATAGAGATACGATCCTAACATAAAATGATAACGCTATCCAGGCGGTGTTATCAGTTATTTTAATGCAGATACGCGGTAATATATTACACAATTTAGGATTTATTAATATAAAGATGTTATAAATAAGTTTGTATGTTAAATCCAAGTATTTTAGCTTAAGTAATCATACGAACATGTCGGTCACTTGATGGTAAGTAATCACAACGGACCATCCATAGTACTAGAGGATTCAAAGGTGTGATGCTACCATAGTTTGTTAGCTATTCACAAATAATTCGTTAATATATCAATTATATTACATTTTGATTATATTACTACCTCGGTGGCGCAGTTGTAATGCGTACGCGTTAAGACAGGCAGACGCTGAGGTCTCGGGTTCGATCCCCGGGTCGGGTTAAAGTGGTATTGGGTTTTTCTATTACGAAATGCTCGGCGTCTGGAATTGTGGTATGGCGATAGGCTCGCCCCCTATCACATCATGGGACGGAGATACGCTCGGAGAAATATGAGTGTATTGGTTACACGTCTACCTACCCCTTCGGGGATTACATGCGTGAGTGCGTACGCATTATATCTGCGTCACCGAGGCAGTACTTAGTTATAGGTTATCTTTTTATTCCTCTTTATACATCCATAGGTAAATTAGCAATTCGCCAGACAATTAAGTTTTATAGCGGTCCATCCCTTACATTAGGGGAGGTTCGGTCTCTAATTAACTACCCTTTCCCAAATACAGTTGGTGGAATTCTCGAAGGCTTATCAATTTAGTTTAATAAATATTTAACTAATTAAACTCTACATTTATAAATGACCACATAGATCTGGTATTTTGCATCTTCTTCAGAGATTAATTATAATATTATTAGCCTAACTAATAAAATGTGTAGATGTGTAATGCGTATGCGTTACGATTGAGGCTAACGCTGATGTTCGATCCCCGGGTCGGGTATTGGGTTTTTCTATTACGAAATGCTCAGTATCAGCCCGGAGTCTGGAATTTGTGCCCGGTATGGCGATAGGCTCGCCCCCTATCACATTGTGGGACGGAGATACGCTCGGCGAAATGTGGGTGTACTGGTTACACCTCTGCCTACCCCTCCGGGGATTACAGGCGTGAGTGCGTATATGTGTAGCAGCCCCTGATGGTAAGTGTCACTCTTGACCATAAATAGAAGTGTGTAAGCACTGGTGTGTTCCGGATTGAAGGACATTGAAATTATTGAAATTACTGGGCATTATGAGACTTAACATCTTATATCTCGGGGTAACGAGCGCAGTCCAGTGTCATGCAGTGCTTTGTTATTTAAAGTTATGTGTGGCGTTGCTTCTGTTTATGAGCAAGCGTGGCGCTTACCATCAGGCGAGCGACCTGCTCGTCTCGTCATGAAAGTTAAAAAAAAATGAGGTTGGGTATTGGGAAACGAGTATTTTCGGCTAAATTCTCGCTTCTATCGTGCTAACAAATAGCATTTTTTTTTTGTTTTTTTTTTTTTACACACCGACGGCTTTTATAAAATACAGTAGCAGAGAGCGGTGTAAGCGTATTGAGTAATGGTTACCCATGACATTTGCCTCATAACGCTTACATCATACGGCACTCGGCAGTCGGCACCACACTTCATCACAATCAGGAAACCAGCACGATACCGCTCAGCGAAACAAAATGACGCTTCACAAATCATATGACCGTGTAGTGTACATTTATAAATGTCTTGATAGGTCTAGTTTTTAACATGCTTTTATTAGCTTCATACGTATGTATGTATGTAACGGAAACTTTGACCATGATTTTGACCCCCTTCAAAACGTTGGATTAACTCGACATTTATGAATTTACTTATGTGATTCTACACCTGCGTGAAGGAAAGGTGGTCGTTTCAGTATTGCAAAAAACCCGATTGCTCAAAAGGGTATGTTAATATATATATATTCTTTCAATATCATAGGGTATGTTTTTTGCTTTGGGAGACAGACGTGCACGCTGATGGTAAGCGGTCATAGCCAAGACGGAGTCGCCTTTTTTTTATAGGCTAGGCCGGCAAACGAGCAACCGGGTCAACTGATGTACCGCCTATAATACCAAAAGAATTATGGGCGCGATGCCAACCTTAAAGGAAAGGGCTAATTAAGGGACCAATCCCTTCCCAAGAAGGAGAGGAGGATTTGAGCCTCCGGCTATCTCACTCACCGTACGAAACGCAGCAGCAAGCTGCTACTTTACGTCGGTTTTCTGTGAGACAGTGGTAGCGACCCGGACGAGCCGGCCATTCATGCTGTAGACAAAACTGTCTACAGCGTGGCTCTACCACTCAAAACCTACCTACCTTACCTTACGTACCTTAAAGTAACTGTTCATTGTTCTTCACCTCTTTTTTTGGCCGGAGGTAAAAACTAGTGCATAACGAGTTTTAGTAAATCGAAATAAAAGTAACTTTATTCAAGACCATCATTAATCTAGGGATGACATCCCATTTCCCTTGTCATGTTACATCAAATGGCATAATTATAAACATCTATTTACCTATAAACGATCGGAAAACTACTCAATTCGATTTCAATATATACAATTGAATATTCAGTAACAATGGATAGACATATAGGTACACAGCATTTATTTCTCACGAGCTAACAATTTTCCATCTGTTCGACACAGTGTCTCAGTTAGAACAGTTCTATTCATATTTATCATGTGATCGGAGTACGTAACTGGCACAATGGTGCACTTTATATTCTGTGCACGGGTGTGAACTGTGAAGACACTGGTCCTAATGTATTCTGAGGAGATAATTATCACCTGAGATCGTGTTTAGATGTCCAGTACGTGTTTTGCACGAAAACAATAATAATAGAAAATACTTGGATCCCGTTGCGCGTTGTGGTGGGTCAGATGCGACAACGGGGTCTTTGAGTGGTAGAGCCACGCTGTAGACTGTTTTGTCTACAGCATGAATGGGCCGGCTCGTCCGGGTCGTTACCACTGTCTCATAGAAAACTGTCGTAAAGTTGCAGCTTACTACTGTGTTTGGTACAGTGAGTGGCCCAAAACCCTCTCCCCTTCTCAATCCCTTACTTATCCCTTTTCTTTAATCATTATTTTAGTATTGTGGGCGTACAATAGCGTGAAGATCACTTACCAGGTAACCTACTTCATCGTTTGCCGGCCTATTCTGTAAAAAAAAGCGCCAAAGTTTGCTTAACTCGCTATTCATTTACCGATTAGTGCAAGTGCAACTGGCTATGAGCGCCTACCAAATTATCAGATATACAGACAGCTGACCTGACGAGAGTTCGTAAACCTGCCTCCGTTACCGGTTTCTGTGCATTCCACAATTTGGTACTTCCTATGTAACAACGCACCAGAAAAAACATACCTAATTATGTATAGTTATTCATTTACGATTTTATATTATCAATAATTTGTAAAAATATATCTTAGTGTGGTGTTTTATTACAATGATAGAGAGAGTTTTTTTTACATAAGTACATAACATGTCAAACGTTATAATGATATGGTAACCTTTTGCCAATAATGTGATAAGGGAAGAATCGATCATCACACTAGACGGAGATTCAGTCTAATGCAAAGAGTCCAGCCGTCGGCATACTTTTACTGGTCCAAATAGTATTTTTGCAATACTTCAGCCTAGAACAGTATACTAAAGATAGGTCAAAAACAAATTCAAACATTTATTTCATAGAAAATAGACACTTCGGTCTTAAACTACTAAAGCTTCTTCTATTTAGCCAATATAGATCAGCATATGAAATTGTATCACGTTTGAAATTTACAATATTATCATATACACTTCTTGGTCTTTTGGTCTTCTTGGTCTTTTGACAACGACATCTATACCTAGTGATCATCTACATAATTTAAACGCCTATATTTTTTTGTTTAGCGCCAAAAACGGGCCCATAATGTACAAAGAAATTTACGCATTGCAGAGCTAATCTAAATAATATTACTGAATACGAGCGTAGTTCTTTCACAGGTAAAAAAGGACAGATATATCACACATGTACTTGAAGAAAATCACGTCATTATTGCCAACATTACGAGGGTTCTCTCGGGGGACCACATTTCCTACGTGTAATGACGATAAAAACGACGTGGAGACAATCTCCCCTAAAGTAACTGCCACTTGGGAGAAAATTAAACGTGCGGTCACTTTTAGTTACTATTCGTACGGTTAAAGAGACTATCCCGCCCACACATCCGCCACTGTAACTCCTACAAGCCAGGATCGACAGTGGCACACATATTTCAACACCGACCAATGAAGCTCGGCAAGTCTCTGGGAATTCAAACCTGTCTCTATTCCGCAACGAAATGAATCAAATAGATAATTAGTAAGGAGTTGGAAATAATAATTGTCCATTCCCCTCCATAGCAAAGCGGGAGACAAAATAATGAACTAAGCAGGTCTACACCTCAGGCACAGTGACATTTACAACTGGAGAAGCCAGATGTAAAGCACCACGGATGTCATTAAGTGGGTCCTGTCACGTACTTTCGTACGGCTACGGGATCAGCTAATATAATTTTGTATAGTGGGGGCAACGAGCAAGTGGTGCGGGTGGGTTCCTGATCATTTTTGTACCTGGGTAGCGACCACCGTACGTACATATGGTGGAAAGATCACCAGTGGCTCATTCAGGCGAGTCGCGTGCCGGGTCAGCCAGTGTAGATCCAGTAACTTCAGGCCGGCATAGCTCTACCGACTGTCGAGGGACGCAATGTCTCTTGGCGCGGCGGTCTACATTATATTTTGGACTGCTCTGTATTTAAAATATCACGTCCAGTGTGGTCAATACAACTATCACTTGTCGTACTATATGTCATCGATAAATAGGTACTACTAGTGTCTGATTACTATAAATAGCTCAATTTAAATTTTAGAGGCTCAATATTTTTATATCAATTTGTTAAGAATGTAATGTGATTCTATAATATAATCGCAAACATAAAATCGCGTCGAATAAACAGTTCTCGAATGTAATATTTGACCAAAATAAAACTTGGAATCCGTTAATTTGTCCAATAACATCAAAATTATCGTAATTCAACATAATTATATTTCTTATACACTCGTAACATAAAAGCCTTACATCACGACATGATAAAATTAATTGCTTCCAAATGCCCTTGAGTAACAAACTCCGGCAATTAAATATACACTCTATACTTATGGGTTAAAGAATATTATAGCTTGGTATTTGAATGCATGATTCAATAGCGATAATGACCTTGCTGTATGTATCTAAGCAGACCTTCACATAGTTATTTCGTGTTAAAAAGTCAAGTTGTTTGTGCATTCAAATGGATTCTTTTAAACCTTATTTAATTTTACAGGATTCTCTATTTGAAAATGTATTCTATTTTACGTTGCCTTTTTATGTGTGTACATCGGTTTTCTGCCACATCATACTAATATTATAAATGTGAATGTAAGTTTGTTTGTTACGCTTTCACGCGAAAACTACTTAACCGATCATCATGAAACTTTGTACACATATTCTTGGAGGTATAAGAAGTAACATAGGATACTTTTTATGAAAAAAAAAATCTATTTGTTTGTTACGCTTTCACGCCTAAATCACTGAACCGATTTTGATGTAGAGATAGATGGGAGAGCATGGAGACGGTTATAGGCTACGTTTTATTTACGCGGGTGATGCCGCGAGCAAAAGCTAGTGTGGATATATTTTGATGATTCGTTTTGTATCTAATAGGGTTTCACTCCAGGGTGGTCCCATATAGATAGACAGGGGAGGAAAAAATGGGAAAATTCTCAAAGGTTTCCTGAGATTAATAGCAGGTGAAATGTCAGAGGGTTTTAGCGACGTTTAAAAAATCTAGACCGATTTTTACCGACCGAGATTTACCACTAATCTTATTTACTTAAATGAAATTTCATACGATTTGACGATTCTTAAACAGGTTTAGTGGGTTAAACTTGATTTAGGATCGTCGTGGAAGTGGCTCTTAATCTAGCAAAAAGATGGCTAATAAACATAACAAAAATGTTATTGAAACAGATTGTCCTTTTTTTTATTGTATGTTAATAACTTCAAAACTTGAATCAATGTACGTTTGCTGGTATCCCATTTTCCTTCGTATTCCTTTATATGGGGTAAACTATATCCAATACATAAATAATCATCAATATATTAATATATTTTTTTGTAATACCTCCGCCAAGTGCAGTAGATCCGCATTTGTATTACAAAAAAACGAAATTCAAGCGAATTTAGAACAACCTCCGTTTTAAAGTCGGTTGAAAATCATGTAAATGAGCTCTCATTGAGTGTGCAATGCGACAGTGTTGCGGCGATAGCGCATCGATTCCGCATTGTCCTTCCATTCTCTACACGTGTTTAATCATATATTAAGTGATTCACCGCAGGTACTCTACTATTTTTTGCCAATAAATATTACTGTTATTGTATGAAACATTTGCGTTCGGAATTTTTGGAGCTAAAAACTGGATGTTTAAAAATTCATATAAATAAAATGTTTTAAATTATAATAAGTAGTATATTTCAGTGAATTTTTATCCGGATATAATTATATTATGACATCGAAAACCAGTTGAAGAATCGCAATGTTCCGACAAACCTGCACGTTTATTTGTACGCTTATTATGACAACTGAGTCATACAATTGAATGACCTTAAAAACACATACAAAAGTCAACATACATGTGCCATACAATCCTTACAAACGACCATACACTTATCGTTTCTAATATCCTGCCGTTTCATAATGAAAATATTGACATTTAACAGTCACCTAAAAAACCAACACACAATACAAAGTTTAAATATACAAAAAATAGTACCAAAGCTGCAACGCAACTTCACCTATTGACCTGGGCCACACGTGGCAACGGAAACATGGATACTGTGCCAAACTAATTACTCGTGGTGATGATGCAAAATAAAATGTTAATACCGATTGTTAGTCTCTCTGGAAATAAAAGTGAAGCGTAAAAGCCATAGTATTCGAAGAGACTGAGCTAAGATAGTATGGTTTGTACATGGTGGACATCGACGATGGGCCAAGCCGGTGAGTGTGCTACGGCGTAAGACATCGATGCGCGATGGGCGACTGTGCCGATGAACGATACGATGCGACGCCTGCGCCCCGCGCTCTATCCCTGCTGATGTCGCTCGCGCTCTACCCTCGCCTCGCTCTACACCCCATAATAATTAGAGTCATTGAATACCTCATTTACTTTTACAAGTACTTATTTTTTTCTTTACTCGAATTGAACATCGGAATCAATCGGAATGAGACCATACAGCCCCGTCAACGATATATTTTCTAGCAAGAATCTTATTAGAATATTTTAATTTTTTATTATAATGATGATTTTGTAGAAAGGACTTTCAAATGCTAACTCAATATAAATTTTATTTTATGTATCAATAAATATTCATTTTTGAAATCGTGACATAATGTTTGACTCTACATTTTAGCATGATATCGCGTCTATTTGTTATTTAAACAACAACTAGGTGTGCTCAGTAGTAGTTATAAATGTTTATTTAATATTGTTATTTCTTATCCGACAACTCTAATTACTATTTGAATCAATAATACAGACTTCGATAATGAGCGTGACCGACCAGAACCGCGGAAATCCATTCAATTCTAATTAGGTAGTTAATTTAACGTGATTATGAGCGGTTGATGAGCGAGTGATGAGCCACAGACAACTCATCATCATCATCATCTCTATGCGACATCAGCAAGGTGATGAGCGGGCGATTGCGCGCGGAGGCATGCGCGCTTTACAACCACAAAGCCGATGGTATCAGATGCGTTGACATTCGACTCACCGAAATGAGACGCTAGAGAGCCATGGCCGTTGGCCAGAGGCAACGCAGTCACCAAGTCTTGCACTAAAAAACAACCACGAGTTTTTAACATTGCATAAAACACAATTGAGGCACCGCCGCCGCGGTTACCGCAGCGCCACGCCGCTTATCAGCGCGATAACAGTTCAATTCAAGCGACTTATCCAAGTTTTAATGCAATAAAGTATACAAGAGGCGCTCGTATGGTGTTGCGGTGGTCGGCGGGGCGCGCGGTGACCTTCCTATCGGCCGATATAGGTCAGTAGATAACGGAAGCCAGGCTTTGGACAGCCGGGCAGCCGGGCAACCGAGCAGCGGGCGGTCGCCCGATAAGGATCTCGCTCGCGGTCCGTCGCCTCCGCTGTCGCTCTGTGTCAATGTTATTGCATTGCCAAGTACGCAATCATGAAAACGCGCGGCCGCGGTCGCGACTGACCGCCACTACAACGTGTATGTACTGAATGCTGCCGCCTGCAGCGCGCCACTCACCCGAGCTGAAGTGCGATCTCTTCACATCGCCGTTCTCGGAGTCTCCGTCCAGTGGTCGCTTTCTGGAGTCCGTGATCTCCGGACTGGGGCAAGTATCCATTCCTGTGTCAGCGGCCATGTTGAATTTCAGGGCAAAACTTTAAACTTGTCTAGCATAATTCCCATTACGTAATTGCTTCAGAATGCGGTTTTTGTTGCGGCACTTTGCATTATTATAACTGCATACGACACACTAAACACTTAAACAACTAAAATGAGGGAAATTTAAGTTTTGAATGATCTAATTACTAAAATAAGGAGAGAAGTGACACTATGGTTGTTACGTCTAAACGTTTTGTGAACGTTTGTCGATACTGCGGCTGTTTGTTGCGCATGGCCAATGTGAATGTAGCCGCGAATGTCACACTGTTGTGTTGGTGCACCTGTGTTTTGACACTTACCAGCTGATCATTATAGTGATGTTCGACTACAGCATTCGAATATACATATTTATGTAATTTTGTATTTAATCGATATATTTATATATTAGAAAACATATTATTGATAATAATCTAATAGAATATGAATGTATGTTTGTATTCTAATTAATTTACCGAGAAATGAAAACTTGTAAACAATTCATACATATTACATATATAATAACATCTATTTCCCATAGACATAGGCAGATACGATTATAATCTTTGTACATCTCATTGACCATCTTCACTTTATGTAATAACATACTTAATACATGTATGTAGGATTAGGATACTTTTGACTTGGCATTTCAATATCTTTTTTATAGCAGAGGCTGTCATACTAGCAAGTGGGTCACCTCATGACAAGTGACCTCAACCGTCATGAATACCCACAATATCTTAAGGATCATGGGCGCGTTGCCAACCTTAAAGGTAAAGGATAATTATGGGATTGGGAAGGGGACGAGGATTTAGGCCTCCAAATATCTCACTCATCGTATGAAATGCAGCAGCTACTTTACGTTGGTTTTCTGTGAGACAGTGGTAACGACCTAGTCGAGCCGGCCCATTTCTGCTGTAGACAAAACTTTCTATTGCGCGGCGTGACTCTACAACTCACTTCCTTTCTCGGTCTTTGTCAATACATCTTCTTTCACCCAACACCGCTCTTTTTATGAATCTATTCATTTATTAAAGTAATGTTATAATTATTGTATCCACGACGCCCTATATTATAATCAAATAAAAAATTAATTTGATTCCAGGTAATGAAATAGATAGGCGTAATCGGTTTAAATACATATTATTCGAATATTATATTGAGTATGTGATGTTAGTGTAGGACATCACTAATGACATAATGCGCCAAGGTCGTTGCGCGACCAATAGACGACTGCGACTAAGTTCCGTATCATTGGCGCGGTATTAAAAAGCGGGGATTTTAAAATTGACACACAAAAATATCGATTAAATTTTCAAAGTAGTCACATTTTTTGATCATAAATGAAAAATATGTATCTGCAGATATGCAGTATAATGTTATTTGATATAAATGGTGTAATTCTAAAGATAATTTCTTCGCTAAGTTGTAATAGATCTTTAACCACTTATCCGCAGGCTGATTATGTATGTAGCAGACGATTAGCGACAGCAACAATTGCTGGAAATCTGCTGTCAAAATTGAATTTCGTATTTCATAACTCACAAAAAGTTAGCAATCAGCAAAAAGCGACAGTGCTGCCTCCACGTGTAGCAATCATAAACTATATGTGCATTCTTTGTATGGGCAATCGCTTTGTTTCGTATTATGTACTTTATTTGACAGCGATCGGATAGCAATTTATCGCGTGTTGTTTATATTATCCAGCAACAGCCATTTTAGCGTTCGCTGAGCATCTGCTGACTGTCTGCTGCTAGTAATACATTATTTGTTTGATTATTGTGCAGTAATTGTGACTAAAGTACTCTACATTTTGAATAGGTAAGTTGATTTTGATCAATAACTTAGGTAATTTATTTCATATCTGCAGTTAAAAGTACAGTTTAAATGAAGTGGATAACATAACCTAGCCATATATACAACATAACGTAACAATTATATTAATGCAGATGGCTCGTGCTGCGTTGATCATCGAAGCTCTAGAAATGCAAGATAGAAGTTCCGCGAATCTAGACACCGCTCGCCTGAGACGCAGCCTTCGACTTAGAGCCAAAGCTTTGGAGCTTTCCGATGAAGAATTCCGGGCTCACTACAGGCTCTCTAAGGAAGTATTCTTAGATCTGTGCTCGGAGCTTGCACCTCTTTTATCACGACCTCGAAGAAGAACTAAAGTTGCCGCTGAAACAAAAGTGAGTGAAATTTGATTAATTAAAACATTAATAAGTACCTATTTCAGTTACATTTTGATGTGACACATCTAATGCGGTAGGTTTGGAGACTTAGTTTGTATTTTGATAAATTTAAAGCGAGATTTAATTAAAATTGTTTATATCTTCCTATGCCAATTTTGTGCTGTCTTCACTATGACTTACTGAACGTAATTATTAACCGTCTTTAAAATGAAGGAGGTTCTCAATACGTATTATATAATATAATTTTGGTATTAAATCAATAGCTACGTATGTATTTTATAATATATTTTTTCTTTTAATAATATCTGGCCTAGGCCTAAACCCCTCTCATTCAGTAGAGGAGGCCCGTGCCCAGCAGTGGGACGAGTATAATACAGGGCTAGTATTATTATTATAATAATATCTGAATATTTTGTTTTTCGTTATGCCATATTTATTTCTTTTAATAAACCATCCTTTCAAGCATATTTTCTATACAAAACAGTTTTGATGGTTCATATCTGCCAGTTATCCCGCGATGGCTCATTTTTCAATTACATACAATGGAAGTTCGGTACCCACTGACAATTCAGCACATGGTTAACTAGTATGAATAGTAAAGAAGACTATTATAATTTACAGATTTTAACAGCACTATCATTCTTTGCCTCGGTTTCATACCAAAAGCCAGTTGGAATGAGTTTTCTACATGGGCTCAGTCAAAGTAGTGTGTCAAATGCTATAAAAGAAGTGACTGCAGCTCTAAACGACCACAATATACTCAGAAAATATATAAAATTTCCTAAAACTAGTCATGAGAGGCAATTGATTATCAATGGGTAACTATCAGCACACTTTTTTTAAAATATCTAAGATAAATACTAACATACTGGAAGCTATGCACAGCAGATTTCATATAAATTATGTGATTATTTTGGATATTAAACTTTGTGACATTCTCTTGTACTTTCACAATGACCTTTGAACTTTTCCTTCCCTACACTTAGTTGGCAAATAAAAGTTTGAAGTATTTTAGGTAGTGTAATATGAGAGTGGCCTTTTAATTCATTTTAAAATATATCGATTCCAGATTTTCAGACAAGTTTGGTTTTCCTGGTATTCTTGGCTGTATTGATGGAACACATATTGCATTAGTACGACCCACAGAGCATGAGGAAAGATTCTTCAACAGAAAACACTACCATTCTAGAAATGTTCAGATCGTAAGTTTATGTAAATGTAATCATAAAGTAAAGTAGCGGCCACCAGCTCAGTTTCATACGGTGAGTGAGATATCCCCCTCCCCTTTCCAATCCCTTAATTATACCTTTCCTTTAAGGTCGGCAACGCGCCCATGTTTCTTTTGGTATTATGGGTGGTGGAGATCACTTACTATCAGGTGACCCACTTGCTCGTTCACCGGCCTATGTTATAAAGAAAATAGATGCCACTTTTTGATACCTAAAATATATATCTAATTAATCTAATGTACATTTTGCAATATCTTATAATATAAATTTATTTCAGATTTGTGATAGTGATTTAAATATTTTGAATATTGATGCCACTTTTGGTGGAGCAACACATGATGCACACATTTGGAAAACAAGTGAAATTAACATGCACATGCAACAACTCCACCGCAATGGAGAAGTAGTTTGGTTCCTTGGTGGGTACAATAAAATATCATTTAGTAATTTATTGTATTCTAAATCATGCTGCTCTTTATTTTTATTTAAATAAAACTGAAAACAAATAATTTTGTATCAAGTAATTTTGTTTGTAGATGTTTATGCCTTCTTGGGCAGGTCCAACCACCTTACTTGAAATTTTCAAATAGCTGATAAGATGCACTTGATTAAAATATCAATATTTTCTTTTTCAGGTGATTCAGGATACCCACTTAGACCATGGCTTTTGACACCAATTGTTAACGCTGAACTAAATAGTCCACATGAGCACTACACAAATTTACACTGTAGGGTGAGGTATACTGTGGAAAGATGTATTGGGGTGTTGAAGGCACGTTGGCGTTGCCTTCTGACTCACAGAGTGCTCCATTACGATCATCACACAGTAGCCAAAATAATTAATGCGTGTTCAGTGTTACACAATATTGCGAATCACCATCGAATACCACCACCGGAATTATCCGTTGAAGAAGTGCATCAGGACTCTATCTTACAAGTTCCTCGTTTATTACCTGTAGATAGAATAAATGAAAACGAGCATTTAGAAAGAGGTCGCCGTCATCGAGATGTTATAGTACAACGCTTATGGAGAAATAGGTCTAATAGTTAATAATATATATATACTAGCTTTTGCTCGCGGCTCCGCCCGCGTGAATAGACTTTTCCGAAATAAAACCTAGCCTATAACCGTCTCCAGGGTCCCATCTATCTCTACATCAAAATTCATCAAAATCGGTTCAGTGATTAAGGCGTGAAAGCGTAACAAACAAATAGATTTTTTTCCTAAGAAGTATCCTATGTTACTTCTTATACCTCCATGAATATGTGTACAAAGTTTCATGATGATCGGTTAAGTAATTTTCGCGTGAAAGCGTAACAAACAAACTTACATTCACATTTATAGGATTAATATGATGTAATACTTCTAATTAAATCGATTTAATTATTTTTAAACTTTCTCACTTAGACATATTATAATTGAAACACATATACTTTCCCCTTGGTTTCGGCTGAATAACATCAACCACGGGTGGATGATAATCACGAATAAGTCCCGTTTCAGTTATAATAGATTTAATAGCTGTAGATACAAAGTATGTATACTTAGCATTTCGTAATTATTTAGTTTTTAGGTGTAAATATAAACGATCTATGACTTTTTTGTAATAAAATAATATTTTATTTATATAAACGTAATAGATTTAGTTAGATGTAGATACATGCCAAGTAAGTAGTTTTAGTTTCTCTATATCAGTTATTTTTAAGAGAAATGTCTGCAAAAAGTCGTGCTCTTTTTTATGTATTATTATTATGTATTACGTAATAGTAACTAACTAGTAAGCCGGTTTGTTTATACTGATGAATTGCTGGTGGGAGGGTACCTAACACCTAATATTTTTGTACTCGACTGGATAGCTACCACCATACACACGGTGAAATTCCCGCTGTAGTGTTTAGGCGATTCGCGTTCCGGGATCAGCCAATGTATATCCAGTAACTTCAGGCCGGTATAATTCTGCCGAATTTCGGGGGACCCAATGTCTCTTGACGGTCGATATTATGTTTGGACTGCACTGTACTTAACATCAGATTAAGTACAATCACTGCCGTGCCAGGATAGAAAAAATGCTACTTTTATTAAGTATCAAAATGATAAAATATTTGCAATTTTATATAAAATATTGAATAGTGTTGTCAGATCACTTTCCTAAAGCAATGGATATCTATGTATATATTTTTTGGTAACTAATAATTGTAAATCGATATAATATTTTGAATTTAGCATCTTAAATATTACCTACAGTATTCCATCCATGCACTTTCAGGTGCTATAATTTTATATAAGTGGACTTGGATTAAAATTATTGTTATTAATGTCATGTAAATATTAATTCTAGAAATAATAACGAGCATGATCACAAGGTAATTAGAGCAACCCATATAACAACTTTTGTGTCTATTTTTTATGGACTGTAACATCATATCGGTAATAACTTTCAGTACCTATACGTACATAGCAATTTCGTCTTAGATTTTGAGAATGACACAAATTACATTTAAAGATTAAACACGTTTATTTTCGGATTGTTTCTTTTAAAACAGTAACCATAGACGCCATTGTTTCAACATGTATTTTAGACGCTTCTGCTTGTATTTTTGCAGCCTCTGCCATCATATATACTGCGTCTGCTATCTTCTCCTCGGCTCGTACCCGACGATTTTCTAAATCTATCAGCCAAGCAGGTTCAACTTTTTTTTGATTTTCTATAAAACAAAGTGTAAAATTAATACTAAATAAAGTAATCGGACATAGCGCAATTATTTTAATTAAGCATAATACATTTGATAACAGAGGGAAAGATTTTATTTTTATTCATATAAAGTTAACATAATTGGTGCTCTTTTTACTTATTGGTTGTTATTTATATCATATGAATTATGCGTACTGATATATGTACTTAATTTATTTTTGTAGCATAGGCCGGCATACAAGCAAGTGGGTCACCTGGTAAGTGATTTCCATCATGTATGCCAACAATACCAAAATCATGGGCGCATTGCTGACCTTAAAGCACAGGAAATAAGTTACCGATTTTATTTATCATAATTGAAATAAAATTGAGTTATATTTTTATTGCAGTATTATTACTCACTTGATGTACTGGACTTAGTCTGCGAAAATAATCTGCGTTTGGCTGCAGGTGAACGACATGGTGAACCTAAAATAAAATGTAAATTTAATATGTATCTAGAAATAGGTAAATAGATTGTTACTTTTAACATATGTACCTACAGACACACATTAAATATCAATGTTGTATTAAAATACGATACTACTGTTTATTTACTAGTATGTATATATATTATTATTATTTTATATTATTAAATACACCCAACAGTCACCAACATAGTCCTGATCCCACACTAGGTTAACTCGTGAGTATCAGGAACTACGAGGGACTTACGGTACCACAACGCCCAAACCCGAAACCGATATTTGTGGATCACAGAAACATTTTTCTCGGTGCGGGTATCGAACCTGCGATTTCTCGTTTCACAGCCGGCCACTGGCCCGTTGCGCCACGGAGGCTGTCAATTATAATGCTACCATGATTATAGAAAAAGTTTTTTAGTTATTTTTAATTGGCGATATAAATTTCGTTCTTACTGTAGGTGTGTCTTTGGACGATTGGGTGATCTCTCTTGCCCGGAAGCCTGCTCGAACCCATATCACCAATTATCCTGTTGGGACCAAGTCCGATCACCGACTGATCAAAAGGACTAGATGTACTGGTATTAGCGTGCGGAACTGGCTGAACACTGGTATCTGTAGTAGCTCTAGGTGGTAATGCATAGCAATCTGTAAAAATATGTCACTCTTAATGTGGCATTTTCTTGATTTTGGTGTTTACGTATTATGGTGTTACAAACGCAAATGGTTGAATAATGCTTTGGAAAATAAATAAATGGTGTTTTCAGAAAAGACTTACGAATTATATCAGTGTGGCCTCTTGTTGAAGGTGATTTTACACCTGGTATATTTTTGTCTATAACTGGAATATATGAAAACATAGTATGTTAATTTCAATACTAGGTAATTGCTGTTAACTAAAATAAACGATGAATTTGAAACCTTAATGATTTTATTTGTTTATACCCAATCTGTAAAATCCTTCAAGGATAAGGTACGGTTTCTTGGAGTACATGTTTATCTAAGCAGCCTAAACATAGTTTTTCAATAACACTCGTAAACAGGATAACATTAATGTTTTGTCAGCCCAGCTAAGGGTTTTCAACCTACGCCCACTTAAACCATGTGTGATGTGAGTGTTCAAGTGCTTTGCAGGATCGAAACCGTGTGAAGCGTATAAAAAACTTGTTTAACTCTGTACTTAAGAACCATTTTTTGCAAGTTTATGGTTTGAGGAATGTTTTAAATTAGTAACAATATTTTACCTGCTCCTATAATAACCTCTTCAGAGAAGTTCACTTCATTGGGATTTATTATTTGTTTGGTGTCCTGTAAAATAAATGAAATAAATAAATATTAACGCATGTACTCACTTCTCCAGCTTCAGGAGTATCTTTAGTATGAATACCTATCTTTATTATTAAATTTTTTATTACTTACAAACACTGGTATTTTGTGTTGAGTATCTCCAAATACAGCTGCATCACCAATTATATTAAGGATTTTCTGGTGAGTGCCAGTCAAACTGTCGACTTTTGATGGCCCACCACCAGTCCCACTAGCTTCCTGCCTCAAAGCTGAAGCCCTGGCTTTTGCTTTATGTTTAAGGTCAGACCAGTACTGCAATAAGAAGTAAGTAGTCTTAAGTCAATGCACACTTCTAACTAGAAGCCACAAGGAGTCTGTTAGTGAGACTACCCTAAATAATAAATACACCCAACAGTCAGACACATATTTCTGAGCTCGCACTAGGTGAACCAGTATCGTGGGTATCTGCAACTACGAAAGTCTTATGGGCCTACAACACCCAGACCCGAAACATTTTTTTGTGATTCACGCAAACATTTGTTTCGGTGCGGGAATCGAACCCACGCCCTCTCGCTCACTGCGCCATGGAGGCTAAAATTTTGCTTACGCGTTTCCATCTGAGGCCACTTTTCGATGCACCCAAGCCGTGAGCGTTCAGTCTATTTGATATTTCATTCCAGGCACGATCCATTGCTTCTTTGGACCGTCCACCCATACCCACACCTTTAGCGAGAAGCGGATGTTGTGCCAAGTAATCCAGCAATTCCTCCAATTGTGCTTCGGATACTTTGTCAGCAGCTCTGCTTTCCATTTTCTAAAATATTTTAAACTTTTAATCACATGGAGCACATAAACGACACAAACATCATTAGCATGTATTCACTTGTAAAAACTTATATACTTACGAGTTGAACAAAAAAAAATATTTAAAGTTAAAACACAGTCTTCCCAATCACAGACTTATTTGAACTGTTTATTTTTCCCACCAAATTCTCTTATTATACTTGAACCTTTATTCCACAGATAATCTAAAAATATAAGCTCTGTAGTCTTTAGTTCCATCGATTGCTACCTCATTGCTGTGGCGCTGTAACTATCGCTGAAAGTGCATGCAGCAGCTAGCGAGCGACAAGCAAGCGATCGCTATGCGTAATTCGATTTTTTTTGACAGATAGCAATTAATTGCTAGGTGTCTGCTCGCTGATTGCTGATCGCTAGCTGTCTGCTGATTTTACATAATTGGCCGGCCGAACATTGTCTTTGTTTACCGTTTTAAATGTGGCGCCTCTTATCTTTAGGTCGTAGAAAATAGGTAGAGCTAGGCAATCTAGGTCAAGGACTAACGCAGCGTTTCTCTCACTCGCACAATGTTATACAGCATAGGAAAATAGGTCATAGTGGGAAAAGTAAAACTTTTTACCGTAAAATGCCCTATTTCCTAGATTAGTAACTTGATCAAAGGCTAGATTCTTAATGATCAGCGATATTTCGAATTTTAATACGATACAGTATTTTAAGTATAAGTATAGACTTGAGGGAGGCTGCAGTACTTTTTTGTAATTGTTCGTACAGAGCCATCTATCATGCAAAATAAAAACTAATTATTTAAGTGGTAAATGAAAATATTATTAGATATGTAAAAAAACGTGTTTATACGGTACTACAGATATTATATTTAACGTAAGCTGCTACTTTACGTCGGTTTTCTGAGACAATGGTAACGACCCGGACGAGCAGGCCGATTCATGCTGTAGATGTAAATATTGTCTACAGCGTGGCTCTACCATTATAAACTTATCTCTATAATATATTGAAAAAAAATTACTTGTATATTTGAGAACACATGTATAAAATGTGTGGCTGCGGAACCAGTCTCACGATGATCTCACCGTGTTATCATCATTATAATAAACATCATTAATTATGTAATTCACATGGCATTTGTTTTATACGGATGTAACCGTATTTTTAGTTATTATTATCTAGGACTGCCTCGGTGGTGCAGTTGTAATGTGGTGGTGCAATTACTAGGTCTAGTCATGGGTGCCTTGCCGATTTTAAAGGGATAACTAAGGGATTTGGGAAGGGAGGGGGATTATTTGGACATCTGGATATCTCAATCACCGTACGAAACGCAGCACCAAGCTGCTACTTCGGTTTGCGTCGACTGCATACAGCTCTGACTTTTCTTATATTACATGTACGTGTATGCATTACATGTCTTTTTTCACCTGTTCTTACCCCACTTGCAGTGGGGTCGGAACATGCTTTTTAGCACATGTTACAGAAAGATTTGGTTTGTTTTTACGATCGTCCTGCCTGACGTCAAGCCCTCTAGGGACTTTATGAAGTCCGCCAAACCGCATTAGGCCAGCGTGGTGGACGTGCGGCCTAACACCTCATTCAGAAGAGGAGGCCCGTGCCAAGTGGGACGTATATAACACAGGGCTGATATTTTAATTTAACTAAGAATCTCAAAATAGACGTCACCACTCATATTCCTCTGTGAAGTTTGAAGCGTTTGAGGAACTTTGCCCATTTGAAGTTAGTCACTTCATTCGACCTGTCTCTGTCACTTTTAATGAAGGTCTCGTCAATATTTATGGCCACTCTGAAGTCCCATGCGGCATCAAAGCTATTGTTTACAACAAAGGTTTACAAAGACTTAAGGTCCGTATTATAGAACAACACTCAAGTGCGCTCTTTGCTTAGTGTCGATTTCTGTACACGTGATTGGTCCGTTTTTGTTTGGCGCCAAAAATACACCAATCACGTGTACTGAAACTGTACACGTGATTGGTTTTTTTTTTCTAAAGCCACATACAGATGGAGAGAGTGTATTCCCACGAACGTACAAAATCGTTATCAATTTGAAAATTAAATTCATAAGAATGTCTTCGTAAATGTCAATTTTCTGTGATATTCACTTATCGTACGAGAATTTCTCTTCATCTAAATAGGACTTAAAGTTTGGCGGGAGGCGTAGAGGGCGAGTGATATGACTAACGCAATCCGTCCAAGTTGTTTCGCTCGTATTGTAGTATAAATAAAACACAATATTATAAAACTAGCATTTATGTAGCACTGAATCAGTACAAAATATAGTTCGACGGGACGCTTGACAGCTCAGCTGCGCTTGTTATCTTCTGTTGAGGATTTCCCACCGCCTTACGATCACTATTGGCCGTTCCCAATATTGTCTCAACAGATTTGCTTACTGGCTGTAAAATTTAGACACATTTTGTATGGAAGATCTGTCAAAACACTATTGATAGTAAGCAAATCTATCTTTAAATATAGGGAACGGCCATAAGAAAACACTTATAGATACAATCTAGTGCGAATTTAAGCGAGTGAGTTGAGTGTCCCCCTTTTGTTCCTCTTTTCATTATCCTCTGTTAAGAGCTCTTTTGGGCCAGTGTTTCAAAAAAGAGGAATGATTCGACCCACCATGCTCTTAGTCTGCCGCGCCATCTCATAGATTTTTCAATTCGACTCGTAGTTTAGTTCGACGTGACATCTCCGCCGAATGTGTACCAATTTTGATGATTTTGTTTAAGTTTTTTCTTAGCTTTTTAATTTTATTGAACCGGTTTTATTTTTTGTTAAAAGTTTTTATATGTTATCTTCTCGTCTGTATCATGCGATAATCTCCATTCAAATGTAGCTTTACTATTTTTATAGTAATCGTAAGGCAGTAACGTAAGTATAAAAAGGTGAAATCAAAGTAATGCTACAGACTATGCGCTTGTTTCACAATCTCCGAATAAATGTTACTCATCAAATTAAATACACCAAAATACAAAATGAACATGCTGACAATATCCACAGAGCAACGTATGTCAATAGGTTTAATGCATGTATTTTAACCAATAGCTTACATACATACTCGTACGTACGCACTCACGCCTGTAATCCCCGATGGGGTAGGCAGAGGTGTAACCAGTACACATTTCGCCGAGCGTATCTACGTATGTGATAGGGAAATGGCGGAAAAATAATTACTTGGCGGATAACATTTAAATGGACATTGTGAAACAGACCCGTAAGTTAACGATAAATTTTAAAAACTAATAAAATATATTATATTTAGATCTCTAGTCATAATTAAAAGCATTTACTGGATTAAATTAGTACAAGACAGTAAAATAAGCTGCGATTTTGTAAAGTTTGTCTTTTTTCGGGGCATTGAAATAAAACTAGTTTATACGGATTTTATCGCGGCCCAATTTTGTTCTAGTCCCGACGTTTCGAACGCTTTTCAACCTTCGTGGTCACGGGAGAGACTGAAATAAAGTTGGGCCGCGATAAAATCCGTATAAACTAGTTTTATTTCAATGTGTAATATTCGCGTAAACATAAGAAATCACTATTTTTCGGGGCCATTCGGAGCCCAGTCGGTTGTGAAACGCGAGGCGTCGGGTTCGATCCCCACACATACAAATGGACGTGTGAGTGTCACAAATATTTGGTTTGGGTGTTGTGAGATCGAAAGTATCTCGTAGTTACTGATACCTATGCACACAAGACTCGTATCTTAGTGTGGGGTAACAGTAGGGTTTATTATTACTATATTTATCGAAATTCAAGAACTATTTATAGCAAGAGCCAATTTTAGTTAACCCCCGACAAAAAAGAGGGGTGTTATGTTTGACCCCTTTCCTGCCGTGCTTATGACAGAATCAATCATACTTTTAAACTAAAAAATATACTTACAGCTATCATAATAAGTCTTCTTATTCCAGCTGACCTCATCCCACCCGCAGTGGGGTCCAAGAAACATGCTTTTGACTCATGTTACGGAAAGATTTGGCTTGTAGTTATTACGACCGTCCATCTACCTAACGTCAACCCCTCTGGGGAGATCATAATAAGTATTATTTTTAAATATAAAAACCATATTTACTTTTTTTATCATAAGCGAGGCAGTTTGGCTGTCTTTCAATCTGTTTGTGGCGCCTCAGTTTTTTTATACGTCATAGGCAAACACTTTAATGTATACTACTAGACGGGCTGTTTAGAAGTAAAATTGTGTCACATAACGCGGGAGTTTGACAGCTTAACAGACAGGAAGCGCGAGAGAGGTTCTAATTATAAAGAAATAAATACACCCAACAGTCACACACATAGTCCTGACCCCACACTAGGTAAACCTGTATCGTGGGTATCAGGAACTACGAGGGACTTGCCAACCCACAACACCCAGACCCGAACCAAATTTTTGTGGACCACACAAATATTTGTCTCGGTGCGGGAATCGAACCCACGGCCTCTCGCTTCGCAGCCGGCTACTCGCCCGCTACGCCACGGAGGCTGTCAATTGAGAGTAAGCTGACGGTAAGTTGACGGTAGGCAGCGGCTTTGCTGTGCCCTGACATTGCAGAAGTGTATAGGCGGCGGTGACTACTTACCATCAGGTGGCCTGTTTGCTCGTCTGCCTATCCAGGCAGTAAAAAAAAAAGAAAAAAAGCGAGTTGGTAATATTGAGTTACGGTCAATTGACCACAACTTAGTGGGACAATTTCTATGTACCGCGCTGCTTGTCTAGTAGTATACATTTAAGTCTTTGATAATAAGCTCGCGTTTGGCCACCATCAAGAATGTGCCTATTTGAATGCATTTTACTAAAGCTGGTTAAAATTTGAACAAAATCCATTGAATTTTAGAATTTTTCAACGATTAGGTTATAAAATATGTAAGAACCATTAAAATTATTTGGTACAGTATGTAACAAAAACCCTGTCGGCCCTTTTTGCGTCGTGAAGATAGACATATAGACAGCTTCAAAAATAGTTAAATTAAAGTAATAATAACACCACAAGGTGGTAGGTCCCTCGTTTGCGAGAGGCCGGCTGGGTTGGTACCACCGCTTTGTCTATTTCTGCCGCCAAGCAACAGTGTGTAAGCGCTGTTGTGTTCCGGTTTGAAGGACATTGAAGCCAGTGAAATTACTGGGCATTAGGAGACTTAACACCTTATGTCTCGGGGTGACGAGCGCAGTCCAATGTCATGCAGTGGTTTGTTATTTAAAGTTCTGTGTGGCGTTGCCTCTGTTTATGAGCAGACGTGGCGCTTACCATCAGGCGAGCGACCTGCTCGTCTCGTCATTCAAGCTAATAAAAAAAAAAAAAACAGTAACGCGATATTATCCTTACACAGATAACTTAAAAAATGTTATTTGCATCTGAATTTCTGTGGATTTACAAAGCTTTAGGGAGCGGCACGTTTCACGCATGTAGACGTCGCATCTTGCTGTCTCGCTCTGACTCCGAGTCATCGCTCTAGCAGTGGTAATCAATCGAAATACGGTTTACAAACAATAAAATGATACAATATTAAAAATTTAATATGATTATTTTTATGGTCCAATTTTCGTATGCAAGTTTTTTTCATTGCGTTTGAATATCGTTTCTTATATCACAGTTAAAATACCCAACAGTGTTTTTGTTACATATTGTATAGTTCCACGAAATTGAACATTCACTTTAGGAACAAAAAGCCTGAAAATTAGTTAATTTCTGTAATTACAATGCAAAAGTATTGCCTTCGAATATTAATATATTTACATTAAAATACATAAGTAAATAATAAAACTAGACGCTTCAATGACTAAACATTAGGTTACTTATAAACGCAAGATTTAACAAGATTAAAATTTATTTCTACTTTTTGAGTTGAATGGATTTTTATTCTAATTTTCACTTTATAAAACCTGTGACGTGACAGATTATCATTACAAAAATTATTAAGGACCGGTTCACAATATCCAAGTTAAGGTTCCTTATCAAATAAAATATATGGCAGCGAGATACTAAATAGAGTAGTTTCCTATATTGAATTTTATACATTATTTTATAAGCAACAGAAAATGACACGCAAAAGAAACCCTTTTATTAAAACACAATCAAAATTGGTTCAGAAATGTGCCCGCAGTTATGACTTGAAATGTTGGTATGAGGAAAAGTGGGTGCGTAGTAGGGATATCTCACTATCTCGCTTGTACGCGTGCACCATAATGAACATTTTACGCAGTGACGTCAAAGTTTACGTCGTCTGTCATTTGACAATTACCCCTTCTACAGGATTTGAATGGCTTCTAACTTATCTATTTTTGGTCCGATTTATAAAATTCGTTATGCAATAGTTTTTTAGTAACGTAACTTATTGGTTTAAATAATAAAAAAAATCTAGTCACTACCCTATTGTGAACATATCAAACCAATACTTCATCAATTGCTGATTTATGTTTTATTTGGTGGACATTGTGTAACAGGCCCTTATTGTATAAAATGGAAGGTTATTTATTGTATTTCATGAGTGTCAAGTCTTGTTATCACGGATAATATAATTACGTATGTACAATTTGTATGGAAACCAAGCGTGCCAATTTTTACTACGATGTCATCGCGGTGCATCGTCGCGCTAAATGTCAGCGACGTAGTGTAACATACGTCATACGTCATGTATATATACGTCATACGTCGTAATATTACCCATGATATAGATTTTAATGATTACATATGCCCTCACTTGCTGCAAATTTGCTGCACAAGTGGCCATCATTGAGCCATCAATGTGTCTACCATTCTTCTCAAATAACTTGACCGGGCTGAAGTTTTTTTTATCAGCTTTAGATGACTAGACGAGCAGGTCGCTCGCCTAATGGCAAGCGTCACGACTGCCCATAAACAGAATCAACCAGAACTTCGAAATATGGAGAACTGCATGACACTGAACTGCGCTCGTCACCCTGACACATAAGATGTTAAGTCTCATAATGCCCAGTAATTTCACAGGCTTCGATGTCACTTCAAACCGGAACACAACAATGTTTACACATTGCTGCTTGGCGGCAGAAATAGACGGCACGGTGGTATCTACCCAGACGGTAGGCCTCTACTGTATAAAAATCTTTACCCGTTTCCAAGTGAATTTATTGGTAACAGGCAAAATTGAGGGCACATTTAAACAATAAAATCTACATAAAATCCAAGTATTGCAATTGTATTGCGTTTCATTATTACCATCCAAATTCCACTAATATACGATTCCAACTTTATTAATCACAAAACCCCTTTTTATTGAGGGCACCATTCCATAAGGGCGTATGTGCAAACATGACATTTTTTATGAATGGTAGAACATAAAGTAACTGAAAGATGCACTATTATGATAAAATAAAATTTGGGTAAAAATAATCAAATATGATTTTTGTTTGATCAGACATTTGTATAAAAAAATTAAGACACAGTTTAGGGTTCTATACCCAAATGAAAAAATGCTCAATAGGGATCCTATTACTAAGCTGACATCGTTTATCAGCCATATCTTTAAGATTCTTCCTTTTGAATTATAAAATACAGTCACAAAAATTTTCACAGAATATAATTTTAACGCTGAATTTCCTAACAAATATTTTAAAAATTAATGATGTTACAGAACCCTCGGTCCATGTGTCCGACTCGCCCTTGGCCAGTAGTTTTATCTGCAATTTTACATATACACCCTTACACAACAACCCCCTCAATATAATCAAAACACATTACAGAGGTAAGTACAACCGTTTGGTGTCAAGTGTCCCGCTATCGTGCTTGAACAATCTGTCCGTCCGTCACAGCGAGTGCGACCGACGATGGTACCAGATGGTATGTCAACCACCACGACAGCAGCGGCTGAGTGATCGCCACGAACAGTAGGAAGTAGACTCTCCGCTTGGTCCCACCGGCTGAACTCTTCGCTGTCCAGTTGTCCGAGTACGGGTTGGCAGTTGGGTATCCGTATGTAGGTTGTTCTGGTGCTTGGGACCCTGATAGTAATTGGAGGCGGAGGGTCTTCACCTGCAAATAAGGTTTTGAGTTTGTTTAATGTGTTAGATTCATAAGTTGAGTGTTAGATTTAAAAGTTATGTTAGATTCAAATGTTGTGTGATAGATTCAAAAGTTATGTGATAGATTTCAAATTCTGTGTTAGGTTCAAAAGTTGTGTGTTAGACTCGAAAGTGGTGTGTTAGATTCAAAAGTTGTGTAATAGATTCAAAACTTATATAATAGATTCAAACGTTGTGTGATAGATTCAAAAGTTATGTGATAGATTTCAGGTTCTGTGTTAGGTTCAAAAGTTGTGTGATAAACTGAAAAGTTGTGTGATAGACTCAAAAGTTGTATGATAGATTCAAAAGTTATGTAAAAGATTCAAAAGTTGTGTAATAGATTCAAACGATGTGTGTTATATACAAAAGTTGTGTGATAAACTGAAAAGTTGTGTGATAGACTCAAAAGTTGTATGATAGATTCAAAAGTTATGTAAAAGATTCAAAAGTTGTGTAATAGATTCAAACGATGTGTGTTATATACAAAAGTTGTGTGTTAGGTTCAAGTTATGAGGTATTTTTAAATTTGTGAGTTCTAAAGTGGTATAGCCATACTGTAGTTTTGGTAGCAGCTTGCTGCTGCGTTTTGTACAGTGAGTGACATATCCGGAGGCCCAAATCCCTTCCCCTACCCAATCCCTTAATCATACCTAAGGTCGGCAAACCGCCCATGATTATTTACTGAGGATGTTCATGTACGGTGGAGATCACTTACAATCAGGTGACACGCTTGTTTACCGGCCTCACGTATAAAAAAAATACACAAAAAAATCAAATCTTACCAAAAAATAAGACAGCGCGAAGCTGCAATACACAAGACTGCAGTAGTATCCGGTCCTGCCAAACAACAATCCGGCGAGCAGCCCACCAATCATGATGGTGTACTTATACCCTGAGAACGCCAGCAGATCCAGGGTCTTGAGGTTCGTGTTCGTGTTGGTGATGTACAGCGTCACTAGATATAGTATCATCTCGAAGATTATGTATGCCAGCGCTGAAGATGCTTGGATGCCGATCTGTTCAGGGGAGAAACGGTGTTGGAGTCCTGGAAAAATACATACAACTGTTACATTATAGTCTTGAGTATACTGATCTTGACGCCACAACTTTGACGAGTGGTAGAGCCACGCTGTAGACAATTTTGTCTACCACTGTCTCACAGAAAACCGGCGTAAAGTAGCAGCTTGCTGCTGCGTTTCGTACGATGAGTGAGATATCCGGAGGCCCAAATCCACCTCCCCTTCCCAATCCCTTATTATCCCTTTCCTTTAAGGTCGGCAACGCGCCCATAATTCTTTTGTATTGTGGGCGTACATGGGCGGTGGAGATCGCTTACCATCAGGTGACCCACTTGCTCGTTTGCCAGCCTATATGTACTATAAAAAAACAAGTTCTTCAGTTGTTGGGCTATGTTTTTTTTATACGTAATAGGCTCGCGTTTGGCCACTATCACGCCTGATGGTAAGCGATGACGTGGTCTAAGATGAAGCACGCTTGCCTATAGTAAAAAATGATTCACTCGCGACTTGCAGACACCCAAATGTTTTTATGTGGGCTATGTTTTTAGGATACCATCGGACTCCTATGATACAGTTTAGGCCGTCTGTCAGTTCATTTGTTCTATCTTTAGACTTTGAACTTTCTTCTGAACCGTTATAAGTAGCCGGTCTAAATTTTAAGAATATTTTTTACACAATTTCACATAATAGAATAACAAAACTTTAAAAAAATATGGTTTGAGTATGAAATCTCCGATGCGCGAGCCAGACTCGAAGTTGATCGGTGTTTTATAGCAGAAGTTAACCAGAGAGCGTGTTTATCATCACTTTATTAGCTTCCTGTGTAAAGTATCACTTCGTTAATGTACACAAACAGTTTCAGTGTAGCTTATAGAAGTTTTCGTTGTAAGAATATTATTTTAAAATGCTCATTGCTATGTTTGAACTATTATTAAGTTAACAGATTGTACACCCGATTTCTGAAAGGCTGATCAAATCAACATTCAACTAACAGAACTTTGATTTGACATCGCTGTCAAATCAATTCGAGTTGCAGAATCGTTATTTAGTGAAAAAAATAATATCTGATCTCTCTTTAGTACCGTTTGACATACGATTTTTCATATTAATTGAAATGTTATGTTAACTAACATGTGTGTCAAATCAAAGATGTTGACCAAGCTTCTAGCAACTCAATTTCGACTTGACATGAGATTTGACATTTGATTAGTTAATTTAACATTGATTAGCCTTTCAGAAACCGGGCGTTAGCTATTCAATTTTGTTTAATGTGGCCAGTTACTATGTATATCATTACAGTTGAACATCCTCTGCTGATAACACATTGTATATCAGCCTGTACTACTTTATACAAATGATGCTAAATATCTATTCAAAAACATTATAAAATTTTATAATATCCTACTAATAACTTTTGACTAAATGGAGTCAACAGACAAAGCTATCCATTACTCATCATTATTCATTTAAATCTTTATTGTACACCAGAACATACACAGTAAAAAACATAAATATACACAATTGGCGGTCTTATCGCAATCTCTTACAGACAACCATGATAATTATATTAGTTGTCCCGCACGGTTTCACCCGCTACATATCGAGGTCACGGGAGAGACTCAATTATTAAACCGCAATAAAATCCGTATAAACTAGTTTTATTTCAACATTATCAATATCGGTCAAGCCGTTTTTAAGCTTTAGCGAGACTAACGAACAGCAATTGATTTTTATACATAAGATGTATAACAGATCCCGCTGGTAGGCAAGGCAGTAGGTACTAAAGTATTGACAATGAGGAGGTAGACTTTATTCCACTGTGCTGACCTAATGCAGGTTAGTATACTCACTGTTGAGTCCATATATGGTTTAAGTTTGGTAGTCCTTTATAGTTCCGCTAGTCGATTTTTTTTTTACAAACGTTGGGGGTTATTTACCCCACTGTTTGACATCATGCGTTGAAAGTTAAGCGTGATATTTAATTATCTCAAAACTATGTTTGCCTGTATATAAACAGAATTTTAAAATAAAAAGTGATTCGAAAGTTACTAGCCTGTAAAAATCTATATTTGAAACCTCAAAAACCTCCAAAATATATATTTTTTTACTGCCCAGATAGACAGACAAGCAGGCGGCCCACAAATTACATTGATACAGGCATAGTTTAGTGAGGAAGCATGAATTTTTTATTCCGCCCACTCTGTCTTTCTCAGTCTGTCTAAGGTAAGTAACAAAGTGAAATGATACAACCCGTTCAACACTCACACTCATGCAAGTGGCTTGTCGTATGGTAAGTAACATGTAGGCAGGCAGAGTGTAAGTGTGTTAAATCGTTATAATGTACGTACCTACTTCGTCGTCCGTTTATTTTTTGTTGCGCGTTGGTTAAACTTGGAAATCTACGAGTCAATGATGGAAAATATAGAAATTCAGGACATGCCGGACGCATTTTACGTTTTGCGAGACGGTTATTAATAAGCATTGTAATGCAGGCCTACAGCTGCCAATGCAGGACAGTCCCGCAGAATACGGGATCGTTGGCCGCTTTAACTCTGTCTCCTATATTGAATTTTATACATTATTTTTTATGCAACAGTAAATGATTCGCAAAAGAAACCCTTTTATTAAAACACAATCAAAATTGGTTCAGAAATGTGCCCGCAGTTATGACTTTAAATGTTGGTATGAGGAAAAGTGGGTGCGTAGTAGGGATATCTCACTATCTCGCTTGCACGCGTGCACCATAATGAACATTTTACACAGTGACGTCAAAGTTTGCGTCGTCTGTCATTTGACAATTACCCCTTCTACTGGATTTGAATGGCTTCTAACTTATTTATTTTTGGTCCGATTTATAAAATTCTTTCTGCAATAGATTTTGAATAACTTAATTTATTAATATAAATAATAAAAAAAATCTAGTCAACTACCCTATAACTCACCAAGCATGAATCCAGCGAGAAGCACATAAGTGACGTATCCCATGGATGGTATGTACAGATCTGGTGCATTGATGTCGTAGCGAGGCTGCACCGGCGTGTCCTGGTCATATTTCACCATCCACTCCTTAAATAAACAATATATTTTTGTTATAATAAATACACCCAACAACCACACTCATAGCCCATGAGAAACTTTCGATCTCAGATCGTTTATTACGATGGCAATCAGTCGTAAATGATAGTGGCGGAAACAAATCACGAGTGGTTATTATTTGAATAGAACAAAACAAAAAAGTTGTAGATCCCTCATATGCAAGAGGGCTTCTGGGTTACCACTGGTACCCCTTGTCTAATTTCTGCCATCAAGCAACAGTGTGTAAACGTTGTTGTGTGTTGGTTTAAAGGACATTGAAATGATTGACAGTGAAATTACTGGACATTATATGATTTAACATTTATCTCTGGATGACGAGCACAATTCCGTGTCATGCAGTGCTCTGTCATCCAGAGTTCTGTGTGACGTTGCTTCTGTTTATGGGTAGGCGTGACGCTTAACATCAGGCGAGCGACCTGCTCGTCTCGTCCTTCAAGCAAATAAAAAAAAACATAAAAAGGCGATAAGCTGTACAACACAGATAACCTTGTGCGTGTACGGGAACATGATAAGCAGCAGTTTCCTGAGGACATATCTGGTGTCGACAGCGAAGTAGTATCGCAGACGTGACACCGCCACATACTTGTGAATTTCACGTTGTACTACCGCTCGACCCTGTGCAGCCAACTGGTTACCATACTGCAGCGCCATGTCCTGCAACATTATTGTAGTTTTATATACCAGAGGTTAGAGATATTAGATTCAATTTATATACATACTAGCTTATGCTCGCGGCTCCACCCGCGTGAATAGACTTTTCCGAAATAAAACGTAGCCTATAACCGTCTCCAGGGTTCCATCTATCTCTACATTAAAATCGGTTCAGTGATTTAGGCGTGAAAGCGTAACAAACAAATAGATATTTTTTCATAAAAAGTATCCTATGTTACTTCTTATACCTCCAAGAATATGTGTACAAAGTTTCATAATGATCGGTTAAGTAGTTTTCGCGTGAAAGCGTAAAAAACAAATTTACATTCACATTTATAATATTAGTATGATAGTACGATAACCGTGGAATGAATAAAAATAACAGCATAAAAAAACCTTTAAATCAAAAAATAAATTTAACCAAGTTAGATTAATTGACTTAGTGATATTGCAATTTAATGGTAAATGATTGGTACAAAGCACCGACTCAAAATGGTTTCTTTTTATTTTAGCATTTTATATATATTTATTAATCAATTTTATTTTTGTTAAAGTTATTATTTTACAATTTTTTTGGGCAAGAATGGTCAAAAGTAATGCATAAACGTAAAGTTTTAGTATTTCATCCCCTTGGACAGAGTTTGTTCTTAAAATTTAAATGGTACCAATTTCAAAAGAGTTTATAGCCTGTTCGAATGAAATAAGAGTCATCAAAATCTTATCTATGTGGAAGTTTATACGATAAACGTAAAATTTATACATACACACAGCTGTACATATAATAAAAAACGAAAAAAAATACGCATATATTTTTTGACAAATTGAAAACTGTTCCGCTTTTTCGTCAGTTAAGAATGCTAATCTCCCATCAATTAGTCCTTAAAATTGAACATCTACCTATGTCGCATTGAGGATATAATAAATAAAAATAGTCGACGAATTGAGAATCTCCACCTTTTATCAAGTCGGTTAAAAATCTCTTAGACACTAATTACACACAATACCCATAAAAAGCAGTATTGTCACCACACTTATTGTCAAACAATAAAAAAAAAAACATCTGACTTTAACAACCTAAAGTGACTTTTTTCTATTTTTACTTTACCTGTACTACAGGTTGCTGTAGCATAGACCCGAGCTGACCGGGCGATGCCATTGGTGACTGTACAAAACCACCCATCAGACCATAATCTGGAATAATACAAAAACACATTAAAGTTGAAGCAGCAACAGCTGGCAGTGGTATGGACCTTCGAGACGTAGTAATAGTGGGTTCGAAACTAGTCCCAACTCCCAAGACACTTCTTACATTTTGTGTGTATCTATTGTTAATTATCCCTAGTTTTAACAAGGAAGGAAAAAAAATAAAAATGTTAAAAACTTCATTTTATATTAAAAAAAAAGTTTTATGGATTTTAAGATTTCTACAATAATTAATATAAGTGTATACTGTACAGGATGCACAGCATAGGATGTATGTATATTTATTAGATAATACTTTAATAGGGTAGTTGACTAGATGTTTTTATTATTTAAATCAATAAGTTGCGTTACTCAAAATCTATTGCTGAAAGAATTTAATAAATCGGACCAAAAATAAATAAGTTAAAAGCCATTCAAATCCTGTAGAAGGGGTAATTGTCAAATGACAGACGGCGCAAACTTTGACGTCACCGTGTAAAATGTTCATTATGGGGCACGTGTGCAAGCGAGATAGTGAGATATCCCTACTACGGATCCACTTTTCTTCATACCAACATTTAAAGTCATAACTGCGGGCACATTTCTGAACCAATTTTGATTGTGTTTTAAGAAAAGGGTTTCTTTTGCGTATCATTTTCTGTTGCTTATAAAATAAAGTATAAAATTCAATATAGGAAACTACCCTATTATGATTTGCATGGACTATTTGTTACTTATATTGAAATCATTTAAATTATAATATCAATATAATATTTGACAGCCTCTATGGCGCTCCGGGCGAGCAGTCGGCTCTGAAGCGAGAGGCCGTGGGTACGATTCCCGCACTGAGACTAATGTTTCTGTGATCCACCAATATTTCTTTCAGGGTTGGGTGTTGTGGGACCACAAAGTTCCTGGGTGTATTTATTTATTTATAATACCTATAAAATATCTTAGCCATACCTATAATTAGTCACTTCGCCTGCCTATTAGGCCTCCTATGGTCCTTATAGTTACTAAACACGAAACCTGACTCTCCTAACTCCTGACTAACTTGAGGGTGGCTAAGTTAAATAGCAGGTAATATACTTACTTCCTGCAGGCATTGGTGCCCCAAAATCATTATTTGTTTCTAACTGAATTCCTTCTTGGTAAGGCGGCGGAGGCCCTGCGGGCGGGTAGCCTGGACTGAAAGCAGGCCCTGGACTGAACGCAGCACTGGGTGCTGGAGCTCCCATAGCGGAAACATCGCTTACTCGCTTAGCCTTGCGAATACCACCTGATTGACCAACTGAAAAATATCATTTTAACATTTACTTTCCATTTTTTTATATGCTACAGAAAATTGTATGAATAGAGAAACTATTTTGCGAACACAATATGGTATTATGGTAATTAATACAACAATAAAGTTCTTGAAAGATTCGAAGCCACAATTATAAACTTAAACTACATGAATGGTCTTTCCCAAGATGAAAAGTAGCCTATTTTTATTTTTATAGCATATGCCGGCAAACAAGCAAGTGGGTCAACTGATAGTAAGTGATCTCCACCACCCATGTATATATATCTTAATTCAGGCCACATCCAAATCATTTCATCCAAAATCGTTCAATGGTTAAGATATGCTTGACTGACAAACATAGAGCTTCACAAACTCACAAACATCCAAAATTTGACATTTATAATAGTAGTAGGAAGTAGGATTTACACCAGCAGCTCAAATATTACATTTTACAAACAATAACATTTTGTAGAAAACTATAACTTTACTATTATTAATTATCTTTCTGTTTATATAATAATTATTGTCTGTTATAAAAAAAAATGCTTTTCCCTTTAAATGCATGTGTAGTAAAATATTATTTCATGTTAGTAAGTATGTAGCTGGTGTCACTTCAACAGAACTGACAGGCTTTGTTTTGTAAACAAACATCCAGTATTGTCAAACTTTTACGGTATTTTAACAGTAGGCAGCGGCTTGGCTGTGCTCTGGCATTGCTGAGGTCCATTGGCGGCGGTAACCACTTACCATCAGGTGGGCCATCTGTTCGTCTGCCTATCTAGGCAATAAATAAATAAAAAAAAAACTGGAACCTATTAACACAATTAAGCAGACATACAACTTTTTAAGTACAATAAAAAGAGAATCAGGCTAATTTTAATTAATGCTAGCTGTGCCTAGCCTGTGATATAATGCCATCTTTTTCATAAGTACACAAAGAAAACAAAAAGGTTTTGAAAATTGTAGGATGTGCGCACAACAACTCAACAAAGTTTCATCACAAATGTATTATGTATGATATATGCACAGTGCACACATACCACAACAAACAAACATTCATTTTTAAACTGATTTCATAACAACAGAGTAGGTATATTATGAAATTTTTTGCCATTTCACCCTTTATTATTATGTTTATAGCCAAAACTTCCAATGAGTTTTTGCTATTAGTTTTACATTATAGGTTACTTATTAATTCACTGAAAATAATTACGCTGGCGGTATGTGTGGGTACATTTTGATTACAATGTATAAGCAGATTGCCGAGTAAGATATCAAAAAGAGTTCATGAACCTAGGGTAAGAATAACATGGTTGTTAAGTTACCATTATTGATGAACTTTTTGCTAACTATTACAAGCAACATTAACCCACTTACCGTTTCTAGATGCGTTGAAATTCATGATTTAATGTTCTATTTGGTTATCAGTAACAATTTGACATAATAAACGTGTATTTAACAATATTTAATAACGAATATTCTTTTTTATACACATCACCAGCAACTTGTCGGCTTTGACGTTTACATTGACAATGATGACAAGCCAAGCCACCAGTGCTGCCAACTTCTTTCAAACAAAAACGCGCTGCCAGTCTTGTAAAAAAGCGCTAAAAATAGTAGATGGCGAAGACTAAGCGCTGCATTTTATGCGACTTCAAGAATGGAGGAGGTTATCAAATCGGCGAGTTTTTTATTACGCTTTTATTAGCTTCATACGTATGTTAGTATGTAACGGAATCTTTGAACATGATTTTGACCCCCTTCAAAACGTCGGATTAACTCAAAATTTGGCATACTTATTAAGGACTGACGACAATTCAATATTTTAAACAGTTTGATCAGTTATCCTTACGAGGATAATCGGGATTAGCGATTTTTTGTTTTCCTAAGACCCGGAGTGTCTAACGCCTGTCCAAAAACGCACAGCATACTTACCGCAATAACTAAAAAGTATCTTACAATAAGGCGCATAATTGCGTGAAACCAAAATGGGTGTATTTATACAGCAATTTTAATGCATGGTATCAATAGTTATAAATATTTTATGAACAGATATGATTAGAAGGCTTATTTTGTTAATATCCTGAAAAGCACCCCACGCTTTTTTTTACAATAAAATCATTTTTTCTTACACTATTTTTAATTCAAATTTAAGAAAAATTATTTTCTATTTTCTATAAGTGTATTTTTTTATATCTTTAAACTATTATTTTTTGCTTCTTCTATTCCATTCAATAGAACTTAGGTGCGATAAGGCGCCATATACATAGATCTGATGACAGAGTACGGAGTAAAAAAAAAAAACTCTTCAATGGATAACAGCATAGTCATCGCGATTGTGTTATTGTATTGGATTTACATACCATAGTTGTACCTACCACTAAAAATGTAAAAATGAAATAAGCTTTAACACAACTAAAACGCAATACAAAATACATACATAGACTCACGCCTGTTTCCCATAGGGGTAGGCAGAGACAACGGATTTCCACTTGCTACGATTCATCGATACATATTTCAATTATAACACTGAATAGTCTAAAATTTTCTATAAAACTCTTTGAAGTCGGTGCTTGTGCAGCTGCCGGGTTATGTGGAAATACCCCTGTGTGTGACTACCCAAGTCTCACTGTCATACATGAGCACAGGCCTTATTGTAATTTATAGCTTAAAAATAAGCACTTTTGGTTTAACCGGAATATTTTGTCAAAAGTATCCCCTGTAACTTCGTGTCACTTGAGCCATGCTGCTGAATGTTGTGTGCTAACTCCTAGGTCTCTCGAACTATGTATGCATCATGCTTCTCAGATATTTATACTGATCACACTTGGTAATAAGTTGACCATCAATGTTATTTTTTTATTATTTATTCGTAACACTCAACACCAAACCACCTGCTTGCAGCTGGTTATTTCAAGCTGTAAGCGCTTCTTTTATAAGGATACCGCTCTCATCATTACTTATAGCATAGGCTGGCAAACGAGCAAATGGGTCTCCACCGCGCATGTCCGCATAAAATACTCATATTAGCACGATTTACGAACGTTTCCGAACGAAGTCTTGTTTGTCAATTGTCATTTATTTACCGCAAATATTTTCTGTTTTCCTGAAGTAGTACTTGGCACTGTAACTCCGTGAATTTTCCTTTAAATGCTTTTTGCATATTTTTTCTAAATATTGTAATAATGGCGTTGACTAACGTGCTATTGTTGAGCCAAATCGCTGGATACTTGGTCGGGCTGATACTTTCATTATGCATTGTAGTTCCTATGAGTATGCATCAACAAGAATTCAAGTAAGTGGTATTCCTTGTTGACCTTTCATTGTACTTCTTTTATCTATCCATAAAATGGCACCGGTATAGATTAGTAAGCATAATGACAGGGATAGTTGGTCGCATTGTGGTTTGAAGACAGTCAAAAAGTGTATTTAGTAAGATAAGATTCTACAAGCCTGAGAGCAGACTTTGTATTATATTGATTGTCACAGTCACTGCCCTTTGCTATCATCCCTCATTTGTTGTTATATGTAATAGAAAGAAAGAAAGAAATGTTTATTATCATCACAAAAACATGCAATATAATACAGGTGATGTACAATTTTAATAATAAAATAACTAAATAAATAATGTAACAAATCGCATGTCCTCACGATGACAACAGGTGGTTATGGTGTAATTTAACCATAGATTGTTATAATGTAAAAATAAAATAAAAGCATTTTACAATATAATTATTATCACTTGATATTTCCAGGGCTGTGAAGGAAATATAGTTATTGATAACTGTTACAACATTTTATTAAGTATTGTGTTCCTATTAATTTATGTTAGTTTTACCCAAAATTTCCTGAAATCTATAATATATATGAAAATATAGATGAACAAAGAAATATTAATTCAGCTGTTAAATGGACAACTTTTCGAAAATTGAAAACAAATAGCCACATTCAAGTGTTTTCTATGGAAACATCCCTCAGTGCATGCTAAGTACCACAACAGTAAAATACTAAAAGTAGTCAATGCATGCGGTACAATACAGTTCTTATAGATTTTACCGTGATCCAGCAAAAAGTGAGCCTTCCTGCTTGTTTTATATTGGCTATGATTCAGGGAAAAAGTCTGTTTTTTTAAATAAGTGAGAGAGGATATTACAAGGAATATTTTATGGAAAATATGTTATTTTATTTTATTTTATAAGGTACAGTTACAGACTACAGACTAGACAGCATTAGATCTATATTATTTAAGAGTTAATTAAGCCTGAAGTCCACTTACAACTGTACACAGCGTTTAAATTTAAAGAATTCAAAGAATACGCACGAAAATCAGTGTCGTCGATCTATAAAAAAATTAATGAATGAAAAAATAAGGTTGAATATTGTATTACAAATTTTGAAGTAGGGATTTTTTGAAAGAAGCAAAACCAATGTTAAAGATGTCGTAGTCCACACAAATATCATTGTAAAGTTTGCACATTCTAATGAGGGGGTTATTTTGTGATACATTCATTATTGGTGACATGTGGTATACTGAACAACTGTGGAACTCGCACCGACCGTGTTGGAAACTTAAAATACAATACCGCAAGCAAATCACAATCAAACAGCCCATTAACGATTTTGTAAAGAATACAGAGATCGGATACTTTCCTTCGTTTTTCTAAGGTGACCATATTAAATTTATTTAGTCTGTCACTATATTCAGGTACTAAAGTACCGTAAACGTCTAAGACCATTTTTAGTGCCCAATGACCTAACGAATCGACATTGAATAGATTCTATTCTATCGTTGTGCGTATGATATATAGGTGACCATACGGACGAGCAATATTCTAAAATACTTCTGACTAAGCAGGCGTACAGGGTTACCAAAGAGGAAATGTTCCTAAAGGGGTTAGCGGTGCGGAGGATAAATGATAGCATTTTATTGGCCTTACTACAAATATAATCGTAGTGATCCCTGAAAGATAGCCTGGAGTCAAACAAGACTCCAAGGTCTCGGATGGTGTTGACACGGTTTATGGTTACCCCGTTAATTTGGTAGTTGTATAAACGCAGGTTCTTATTTTTAGAAAAAGTGATTATATTGCATTTTTTTATATTTAGTTCCATATCGTAGTTGATACACCACTCAGAAATAACGTTGATATCGTGCTGCAGGCCTTCACATTGATTATGGTTGTCAATTATTCTAAAGACCTTGATATCATCCGCATATGCCAAGCATTCACTATCGACACTATCGATCATATTCAACAAATCATTGATAAATATTAAAAACAGTAAAGGACCCAGATTAGAACCCTGTGGTACGCCTGAGGTGGCTAAGAAAGGCACAGAATCGTAACCGTAGAGTGCCACTAGTTGAGATCTATTTAAAAGATATGATTTTAGCCAACGTTGCAGGTCACCGTGAATCCCAAGGTGATAGGTCTTTTGCAATAGCACCTTGTGATTGACACGATCAAATGCCTTAGAAAAGTCACTATAAAAAGAGTCCACTTGTCTTTTGTCGTTAAAGGCTTTACATAGAAAGTTAGTGTAGAGTAAGAGGTTCGTATTTGTGGACCTGCCAGAAACAAATCCATGTTGCTTAGGGCTCAGGAGACATTTGATATGATTGTATATATGACGGTAAATCAGACTTTCAAATACCTTAGCAAACCAGCTCAGAATGGAGATGGGACGATAGTTAGTAATATCGTGTGGGTCGCCGGACTTGTGTATAGACGTAATTTTTGCTATTTTCCATAGAGATGGAAAAACTCCTTCACTCAAAGACTTATTGAACACTATCGTTAGCGGTCCGGCCAGTGCGGTAGCACAAAAACGTATAAAGATGAGTGGTATACCATCCGGTCCGGCATTCTTACTAATATCGATATTTTTTAGTTGTAATAGAACCTCATTTTCAAGGATATTTAACTGGTTGATAGCAAGTGACGACGAAGGAAAATTGGGCACATAAGAGGTCTTAGTGTCTTGCGCTTGTTCTTTGTATACCTCCAAAAAGATTTGATGTTAATTTTAAGATCGACCTCAATGTCGGAAATATATCTGTTAAAACATTCATTCATTAGACTTTTCGTTCTTGACCTAAGCGTAGAGAATGTATCGTAATCACGAGAATTCTGAAAGCGTTATGTTTTAAATGGTTAGTGATGTATAATAATAATAATCTATATTTATATAAAAGCTGAATACCACTCACTCACTGATTAATTACAATTTCTCAAAAACTACTGATGATAATTTGTGTAATGTAGACGTCAGCTAAAAAAATCGAGTGTGCCTATCGCCATATCAGGCACAATTCCAGACTTCGGGCTGATACTTCATGATAGAAAAACCCAATATCACATTACCCGAGCCCTTAGCACAGCAGTCTATGCATATCAACGAAAGAAACAACGCAAAGAAATGATTAAAATGAATGTGAAATTTTATACATATGTATCTCGATTTTGAAATAATCCAGTACTTAAAAATACTCATTGTAAAGTATATGTAATGCCCCTTAAATATGACCACACCTTTCTTTAACACGTTGTATATTCGATCCAAAGCCAACCTCACCTACACTCTGCTGATTAACGGTCGAGGCAATGGCGAAACTTGATTCCTGTTGTGGGTTGTGGGGGATCAGACAATGGGTCACCAAATATGGGTCACATATGTATAATACCAAATACCGTCAAAGCTATCGCGAGAAGGCGGAGCCCTGGTTTTAAGCCGGAAATATCGTCAACCAGTAAGACTAGTTGTGGCTCTATCCAACAGAAAATAAAAAACAGCCCAGAAATATGAAACTTTCTGTGGCGATTTAATGCATCATGATTATTGTTAAGGTCTTCAATATGCTTGCAGTTACATCAGTACCACAGTCGAGAGTAATTCGAACCATGTCTGGACACAGAAGTATTGTAAAAGTACGGTGTTTAATTATTTGTTTGTTCGCAGCGGCTACTGCTTATTGTTCTCAAAGGGCGAGTGGCAAGAGGAAGATGGCCAGCTGTTGGTGTCGTGGGCTTCACGAGCATACTGCAACTATGTCATCTTAGTGGGCATCATCATGTTTATTGTGTGTTCCGTGCAGATATACAGGTGTGCTTCTTTAATAAAACATTCTGACAATTTTTTTACAGTGGTAGAGCCACACTGTAGACACTTGTGTCTACAGCACGAATGGGCCGGCTCGTCCGGGTTGTTACCACTGTCTCACAGAAAACCGGCGTAAAGTAGCAGCTTGCTGCTGCGTTTCGTACGGTGAGTGAGATATCCGGAGGCCCAAACCCCCTCCCCTTCCCAATCCCTTAATTATCCCTTTCCTTTAAGGTCGGCAACGCACCCATAATTCTTTTAGTATTGTGGGCGTACATGGGCGGTGGAGATCACCTGATTGTAAGTGATCTCCACTACCGATATACGCCCATAATACCAGAAGAATCATGGCGACTTATCGACTATAAGAGAAACGGATAATAAATAACTCCGAAGTTCGGCGAATTAAGAAAGAAAGAAAGAAAGCATTTATTGGCAGGCGTTAGGTGGTACATGTATACATCTGATGTAGAAAGAAAAAATCATTTTTATAAGTAGTAGGTGGGGGGGTACCTAGATACCCACCCACTGTGGACGGTACATGTCCCACCACGACCGCGCCAAAAGGAGCCAAATCAGCTTATGCCAAACATTAAATGCTTGGCGCTGGTTTTCATTTGGACCCATGATGTTGTTCGACGGATGTCAACCAGAAGCAGAAGTGTTTTATTGAATTAGCCGCTACCGCCCCTGCTCGTCATTCAGATTAATAACAAAACCATCATATGTCCATCCAGGCTGTCAATGCTAATGTACCGCGGTGAGGACAGCTCGTTCCTGTCTGCATTTATCGAGGCGGTAGGATGTACCGTTCTGTGTGCGCTGGCCATACTCGCGGCGATCATGGTCACGCTCGGCTTCATGACCTGGTGTCAGAACATCGTCGAGAGGTTCCCCAGGTATGCTTCATAGAATTATCAAATTCAAATTCAAATTCAAATCATTTATACTGTAAATTGGATCATAAATATCACTTTTACATGTCAATCATTTTTTATGCTACATTATATTTAAGACGGCATTTCGAGGCTAGCCATGAGAAGAAATGCCGAAACAAACTCGTGGGTTACGGCCTCTTTTAATGTCCAGACATTGTTTTACAGAATTATGCGAGTGTAATGTAAAGAAATTCCTGGATTGGCCTTTTGAAGAAATGGCCAAGAGTATACCAGACATACTTGGCACTCGCACTCACAAAAAAAAAAACAAAATATTTAATAAATGTTATAAAAATTATATCACGCTTAAAATCAGGATAATGCTATATTTTTTTTTTTTTTGTTTAATGTCCTACTAAGATGGAATATATATACCGACATTCTTCTGAATTCTAACGTCAATAAATCTATCAATTTAAATGAACTCTGAATGGGTATGTTAGAGAAATCAAAGTTCTGAGTAGCCTAAGTTCAAAATATCTAACATATTTTTAGCCCGAGAAAGATTGCAAATCAGACTGTGGCGTTATCTTGCTTATTTTCAACCAATAAACAACACATTTTAATGTCAATTGGCAAACTTAGAGTACGTAAACAACTATGGCTATTTTATCAGCTAGCCTGTTTAGGTCGTAAAGGGCTGTTACTCAGTCACTTAGATGTCTTTGCTGAGACTCTTAATATAACTTGTACGCCGGAACACGCCCACTAATACCATTCAAATGTTGACTAATGAAGCAGGTTATAAAAGAAATGCAGAAAATTTATATTTGAATATTTAATGACACTGTAATAGTCTGTATAAGGATTTATTTGACACTAGTTTTTGCTCGCGGCTCCAACCGCGTGAATGTCATTTTCCCGGATAAAAAAGTACCTAAGTAGCCTAAGTTACTCCTTATTACATCAGCTATCTGCCAGTGAAAGTCCCGTCAAAATCGGTCCAGCCGTTCCAGAGATTAGCCGGAACAAACAGACAGACAAAAAAAAAATTGGTTTATGTACCGTATGTACACATTCATATGTATGTAGTAAAAAGCGGTTATTTTAATATTACAAATAGACACTTCAATTTTATTTATTTGTAAAGATTCTAATTTGACTAGAGCCCATCGCATTATAATCCTAATGAGTAATCTTTGGTACTGTTCAGTTGCGAGGACGCTGCAGGCCAACCCATAGATAACAAAGACAATATATCTACTAAAGGCTTCTACATGGAGATCGGAACAGCTCAGGTAAGTCGGCGAACATTCTAAGGCCCGTATTGTAGCACAACACTAAAGTGCGCTCTTTGTTAAGTGTCGATTTCTGTACACGTGATTGGTCTGTTTTTGGCGCCACGGACGGACGAACGGACCAATCACGTGTACGGAAATCGACACATGAAAAGAGCTCACTTGAGTGTTGTTCTATAATACGGGCCTAAATCTCATAATAATTGAAATTCGACCTTATTTACAATTTTTAACACTGCAACGAAAAACAATAGTTCCCCGCCGATTTGGCACAATCATTGTTCTTGTTATTTTCATTTCAGATCTATGCGAATCGATTTTCAATTGTTACCAAATCACAACTTCCGCTTGTAACCCTAATGATTCAGTTAAAAGGTAGCGCTTGCCGAAATACACGAGGCGCATTAAAGTACCGAAGTCAAACTGTGTTCAGCGCCGTGTATACAAGTTTGTTACAATTCGTCCGTGGCTCGCCTCACGCTATCAGCTATCAACTGTCATTTAACTTGACCATTACATTAGTGATGAATTTACTATGCCACGAATGGGCCGGCTCGTCCGGGTCGTTACCACTGTCGCACAGAAAAACGATGTAAAGTAGCAGCTTGCTGCTGCGTTTCGTACGGTGAGTGAGATATCCGGAGGCCCAAATCCCACTCCCCTTCCCAATCCCTTAATTATCCCTTTTCTTTAAGGTCTCCAATGCACCCATAATTCTTTTGGTATTGTGGGCGTACATGGGCAGTGGAGATCACTTAACATCAGGTGACCCACTTGCCTGTGGCCGGTCTATGCTATATAAAAAAAAATTAAACAATCTTATAATCACTGGTAAAAACAATGCAAATCCGATAAAGTTATTGTTTCTCATAAATTAGGCACGAGCCACACAGAAAGACGTAGACGCGGCGCCCCTTCATAGCATTTTAATACAAAATACATTCAATATAATGTTATTAAGGTCGTAAATTGCACTGCAACGCACAAAGTAGACGTCGCCCTTGTCGACGTTGCAAAACACATATTAGACTGTATTTTTTTATAATTCTGAATTATGAGTTGAGCATGTCGCTCTCTTGATGGTTAGCATAGTTATACAGACCTACCTTTAGACAGTATCAACACTACCCAGAACGTTAAATTACAATACATGGCACTGCACTGCATTTGTCACCCCAAAATGTAAAATCTCATAATACCTAGTAATTTCCGTGGTTATAATGTCCTTCAAACCGGAACGGTGCTTACAATGTGCGATGTTTGACGGTAGAAATAAACAAAGTGTTGGTGCGTACTCAGGCGCACTCTCACGTAGGCCAGACATATCACCTAGCATGCTGTTGTATAAATACACCCAACAGTCACACACATAGTCCTGACCCCACACTAGGTAAACCTGTATCGTGGGTATCAGGAACTACGAGGGACTTGGTCCCACAACACCCAGACCCGAGACAAATATTTGCGTTTTTTTTTATTTATTTTTTTATTAGATTGAATGACGAGACTAGCAGGTCGCTCGCCTGATGGTAAGCGCCACGCCTGCTCATAAACAGAAGCAACGCCACACAGAACTTTAAATAAAGCACTGCATGACACTGGACTGCGCTCGTCACCCCGAGACATAAGGTGTTAAGTCTCATAATGCCCAGTAATTACACTGGCTTCAATGTCCTTCACACCGGAACACAACAGTGCTTACACACTGTTGCTTGGCGGCAGAAATAGATAAAGCGGTGGTACCAACCCAGCCGGTCTCTCGCAAACGAGGGACCTACCACCTTGTAGGTAGGACATCAGACAAACATTAACAACCGGCTACTCGCCCGCTGCGCCACCGAGGCTGTCAATACGTATGAATGTACTTTGGTACTAAGATGCTCCTTACCTTCGTCTTACGTCTTTCCTGTAGCCCGCGCTTTAGACTGTGGCCCCATACCTAAATGTAATTGTTGTAGTTCGGCGCATGGGCCGCGTTCGCCACATGGGTGGGTCTAGCGGTGTTCTCCACTCTGAAGGTGTGTCGGTACCACCAGCTGCAGAACATTCAGGTGTCTATGTTCCGTGAGAGACAGAGACTCGTCAACGACAGTGGCTCGGCCGCGCCTGAACGGGACGGACGCTCCACTCCACCGATATCTTGAGTATTTAAATAATATGAAAACTTGCTCATTTCAAACTGTAATCGAGTCGCATTAATAAGGAACTAATTAACGCTAATCGTACTGGTCAAGGCGGTCAGCGAAATCTCAGTTTTTTTACCGACCTAATAACAAGAGGTTCGCAATAATCAAAGATTTTCAATGTATACTACTTGACGGGCTGTTTAGAAGTAAAATTGCGTCACATAACGCTAGAGTTAGACAGCGCACAGATAGGGAGCGCGAGAGGGTTTCTAGTTGATATTAAGCGAGATGGTAATATTGAGTTACGGTCAATTGACCGCAACTTAGTGGTACAATTTCTATGTACCGCACAGCTTGTCTAGTAGTTTACATTAAAGTCTTTCGCAATAATGCATTTGTTACACAGACATCGAAAATCGAGTTGTGGCAAGTGTATGGTTCAACAAAATTCGCTTCTTGCATTTCTATGTCTAAACTCAAGCGACTCCATACATTATAAAATTATATCGCCTCGTCATTCTTTTTCTAAACACGAACTTATTAAAATAATATTGAAGCGTGCTGACCAGGCTTAAGTTATTTTTGTTATAAATGTCTTATTGAAAACATTTAATAGTAACAGATCAAATCAAATGATCTCATTGATCAGGAACATAATTTAAAAAATTAGTTTTTTTTTTACTTATACTACGTTATGTTCAATGTTATAAGAGTGACAGAGACAAAAATTGTAATTAAAGGGATGTTATGAACTATGAATAATGATAACATAATGCGAGCCAAAGATTCTTGGAAATTCTCTATTTGTATTAGGATGGAAAAAAATAAGGAATACAGCTTTACTCAATCGAATCTATAGAAATTAGTTTATGATATTCGCTCGTCTTTGTATATTTATGAGAGATATGTCTGCAGAAATATTATAATATAATAATCAGTCAAATATCCTGTGATGAGTATCCAGGAAAAATTGTTTAATATCATGCCTGTGTGCTTTATTATTGTTATTTTTTACAAATCCTTTTCTACTTATTTTTAGTGCTTCCATGTCTCAAATTACTAATCTTTACTTTATTTTATGCTTAGCGAAGTAAAACCTTGCAATTTAACTTGGCCGTGCTGAAGTTAGTCACTTGCCTCCCTTTACACCTACCGTCATTCTTTACTCTTTGAAAACAATAGCCGCGACGCCGCACGTTACTAACTTCAGATCGGACAAGTTATTTTGCGTATTGTAATTCAGATTTTTAATATTATTTTTATAACATGCTAAGCGTACCAGTAAATTGTTTATTTTGTAACTTTGGGGAGACTGTTAACCCGTTTTTTTTTACAAGTGTCTTCAAGAATTTGTGTTAATAAAAAATTTATTTGGGTTTATTACATAAAGTGCATCAGGTATTTTGTGACCAAAGTATCTAGCACATGTTTTGGTAATCCTATTTAATGTTAATATATACTTAGTACGTATTTAGTCAATTTTCACTGTTGGTTTTTATCGTTGATCTCATTTAGAAATTCCATTTAAATTAAAAAAAAGAAAACTATATAATATATCAAGCCATTTTTATTTTCAAAGAAACACCTTGAATGGTTAGAATATTTAAGTAATTTGTAAACATTAGATTTATAACCACGAATTCACTAATTAACAATTGATGCGCAATATGTTGAAATAAAACTAGTTTATGCGGATTTTACAAGCACTTTAATGTATACTACTAGATGGGCTGTTTTGAAGTAAAATTGTGTTACATAACGCGGGAGTTTGACAGTGCACAGACAGGGAGCGCGATAGGGGTTCTAGTCGCGAGTAAGCGAGATTGTTATATTGAGTTACGGTCAATTGACCACAACTTAGTGGTACAATTTCTATGTACCGCGCAGCTTGTTTAGTAGTAGGTACCTATACGTTAAAGTCTTTGGAATTTTATCGCGGTTTAATTTTTATTTTAGTCCCGTATAAACTAGTTTTATTTCAATGTGTAATATGAAATTCGTGTAAATCTAAGAAATCACTGCGCAATATGTTGTTCATCATAAGTATCCAAGTGTGTTGTGCAACGACACGTAACTTCTCTTTGTCTATCTGTCTGTCCATACAAACAAACAAAATAACGCGCGTCATGTTTCATGGACTGCCTCGGTGGCGCAGTTGTAATGCGTACGATTGAGGTCAACGCTGAGGTCTCGGGTTCGATCCCGGGTCGGGTAAAGTGGTACTTGGAGTCTGGAATTTGTTCCCGGTATGGCGATAGGCTCGCCCCCTATCACAAGGGACGGAAATACGTTCGGCGAAATGTGGGTGTACTGGTTACACCTCTGCCTACACCTTCGGGGATTACAGGCATGAGTGAGCATGAGTGCGTATTTATTATTCAAACTTATAGAATCATTTTTTTTTGTCTTTCAAAGTCTGGCATAAATTCATTATTTATACTTTTATATTCAATCCAGAACTTTATAACGGTTAAAATGTTCATATATTTGCTGCATTTTCCTTTATAATGAACTATAATAATCATGGTGTTACGTGTAGCCGATATAAAGTATTTTTCGTTAAAACTTGCAGAGATTTGATATCTTCATGAATTTGTTTTATGTATGTGAATATAATAGGTCCATACATGTGTTATTCAGGATAAAGTCCCGTCTCTATACAGAGCTTATCACACGACAGAGGCAAGAAACAAACTACCCTCCTTTACGATACCGTATAATGCAATTTGAAAACCAACTGATGCGGCCAAAGACTTTAATGTATAGTACTAGACAAGCTGTGCGGTACAAAGAAATACACTACTAACACTTAGTTACGGTCAATTGACTCACTCATTTAGTCGCCCGCGAGATAGACAAGAGCAGTTGATGTTGTTTGAATTTGAATGTTAAATTCGATAAACTAACAAGAAATTGTTTATTGTGACCCATAAAAAATTGACATTATTTACGTACTTATATTATTCATTCAATTTGAAGTTAGTTTACGGAAGTAACTAGGTATATTATTTCTTGGTTTTAATCGAAAAAATCATTTATTGTGAATGATAACTAATACCAAACAAAAAAGCCGTCTCAATATTACCATCTCTCTTACTCTCAGCTCCTCTCGCTCCCACGCCTTAGACGTCATTCCCGCCTCGCCGGCCGCGTATGCAACACAATTTTACTTCTGAACAGCCCGTCTATGGTATTAAAGTCTTTGGTTGCGGCCCCGTTTTGACGTCATATTCTCGCTTATGTCGTACGAGAATTTGTGTAAATGGGGATTAAAGCAAATCGAAATTGATGGTAAATTATTATTGTACTATGAAAGATCATGGTGAAATATTGTCAATTTTTTTTTACATCAACTGCAAGTTTTATTGAAACATACACATAATTCGTTATCTGTATATAAATATTTAAATAACGTGTAATGTCAAGTTGAATAAAACAATGGTATTAGAAATAGTTTTATTGTTTGCCCATGACAAAAGTACAGAAACACTACTCGCTTTACACACGAAGCACACTTAAATAATGATATACCGTAAGAAATTCGTTCATGATTAAACTATTTTCCGAAAACAGTAATGATATTAGATAGTGGCGGATCCAGGATTTTCGTTTGGTTGACCCAAAATTAGAATGAAAAAAAATGGAATGAAGTAAAGATTATAAAAATTATATTGTAGGTAGTATATAGTATTACTAAAAGAGAAGGATAATATCAAGATAAATTTGAGATTTGTCAATGGACTTAAATGCTTTTTTTTGGGGGTGCTTTAGCCCCTTAGACCCCCAGGATCCGCTACTGATATTAGACATGGTTTTATTGTTGCTCGTAGTCATGACAAAAGTACAGAAACACTACTCGCACTACTCGTTCGCTTTACAAACGAAGCACCACACTTAACTCTAATGATACATTAAGAAATTCATTAAATCATGATGCTAAAAAGTAATTGCATTAGATTTAGTTTTATATTTGCTCATGACAAAAGTACAGAAAAACTTCTCACACTACTCCTTCGCTTTATAAACGAAATACACTGGAAGAAATGCATTAATGATTAAACCATATACCCAAATACCGTAAGGGTATTCGATTTAGCTTTATAGTTGCTCAGATTAAAAGTATACAAACACTACTGGCACTACTCCTTCGCTTTATAAACGAAGCACTACACTTAACTCTAATAATACACTGCAAAAAATAATTAAATCACAATGATAAAACAATAGTGGTACTTATTAGAAATATTTTTGTTTATTTATCATGACGAAAATACAGAAACACGACTCGTACTATTCGAACGAAGCACTATAAATAAAATCACTTAACTCTAATAATACACTGCAAAAAATAATTAAATCACAAAGATAAAACAATAGTGGTACTTTTTAGAAATAGTTTTTTCATTTCTCATGACAAAAGTACAGATAACGACTCGCGCTACTCTTTCCTTTTATAAACGAAGCACTATAAATAACAACACTTAACTCTAATAATACACTGCAAAAAACTCATTAAACCATTATGCCAAAACATCAGTGGTATTACAAATCGTTTTATTGTTGCCCATGGCAAAAGTACAAAAACACTACTCGCTCTACTTCTTCGCTTTACAAACGAAATAAACCGTAATAAATTCATTAATTATTAAACGATATTCCCAAATACAGTAAGGGTATTCGATTTAGCTTTATACTTGCTCATGATAAAAGTACAAAACACTACTAGCACTACTTCTTCGCTTTATAAACGAAGCACTACACTTAACTCTAATAATACACTGCAAAATAATTAATTAAAATGATAAAACAATAGTGGTACTTTTTAGAAATAGTTTTTTCATTTCTCATGAAAATACAGAAACACTACTAAGCTCTACTCCTTCGCTTTACAAACGAAGCACTACATTTAACTCTAACGACACATTGTAAGAAATCCTAATGGATTTTAGATTTGGCTTAATAGCCATGATGCCAAAACAGTAATGGTTACATATTGTGTTGTGTTGCTCATGACAAAAGTTCAGAAACACGACTCGTACTACTCTTCAAACGAAGTACGATAAATAACATCACTTAACTCTAATAATACACTACAAAAAAACTCATTAAACCATAATGCTCAAGCATTAGAGGTATTACAAATAGTTTTATTGTTGCCCACGGCAAAAGTACAAAAACACTACTCTCACTACTTCTTCGCTATACAAACGAAGCACTACACCTTACTCTATGACTTAACTTCTAATGATACACTGCAAGAATCTTTGATCAAATAAATCCCAATGCTCCAATTACTGAATAATGCTTGAAGTATAAGGTTTTCCAAAAATACACAATTTGATGAAAATGACAGCCTCCGTGGCGCAGTGGGTTCTATTCCCGCACCGAGACAAATGTTTGATCCACAAATATTTGTTTCTGGTGTGGGTGTTGTGGGTTGGCAAGTCCCTCGTAGTTGCTAATATGTATTAGTATAATACTATGTTGATATAATGAAAGATTCTTGCAATTGATTTAAACATATTAAATCACCATAGAGGAATAAATTAAAAATAAATTTTTTTTTTTTGTTTTTTTTTCATTTTTTTATTACAACGCGCGCACACTTCTGCCGTTACAGTGCATACGAGAGTGATTCTACGCGCATGATGTTATACACGACATACTTGGTAGATAGTGGCAGTTTTCATTAACAGCAATAGAAGTGCACTCGTCTTCGTGAAATGCAAACTATACACTTTTCAGTCCAGCCGCGAAAGAAGCAACCTTTTTTCGCGACAGTATGAAGCAAGATAATTTTTAATAATAAAGTATGTAAAGGTTACTGTGATCGATTAATTAGTTGTAATGTTGTTATCAGATAAACAGTATGCATGTTGTTGACATTCTTATACAGTGGTGGTGGTGTCCCTCGTATTCGAGAGGCCGTCTGGGTTGGTACCACCGCGCCGTCTATTTCCGCCACCAAGCAACTGTGTGTAAGCACTGTTGTGTTCCGGTTTGAAGGAGAAAGAAGAAGCCAGTGAGATTACTGGGCATTAAGAGACTTAACATCGTATGTCTCGGGGTGACGAGCGCAGTCCAATGCCATGCAGTGCTTTGTAATTCAAAGTACTGTGTGGTGGAGCCTCTGCTTATGGGCAGGCGTGACGCTTACCATCAGTCGAGCGTCCTGCTCGTTTTGACACTCAAGCTAATAAGAAAAATAAACATATTCAACTGCAATGCAGTCGGCTGCAGTCGTATGTTCTTGCAGTAAAAAGTCTATTATTTCCTCAAAGGCTGGCAACGCATCGATGACTCTGGTATTGACTATGTCCATGAGCGGCGGTGATCACTTACCATCAGGTGACCCTCTTGCCCGTTTGCCCCCTATCATAAAAATAAATGCAACTTGCTATAACCTTTTTTTAAATTGGACGTAGTTATGCAGAAAGGATCCAACCAAGAGGTAGTTCAAATGGTGATACTAATTTTGTGTTGCTTAATTAATTTAGCAAAACAAAGTAGTTTTTTTGAATGATGGTACATGAATCATTTTCCATATACGACATTGCAAAAACTTACGGTGTTAATAAAATAAATTTAAATTAATGAATACCATACCAAAGTAAAATCAAGATGTCCCGATTGGATTCTCTTTGCATAACTACGTTTAATTATAAAACTTCACTATAGTTAAATAGCATTGAGAAAGAGACAGCGTAATAACGGTTCAATTTTATTCAATCTGTTTTGAAGGAAATAAACGCGCGGCGATAATTTCCTACAGTGCAATTCTACTGCAATTCAATATGACTGCATGCACGCAGTCTGTCTGATAACAACCATAGTTTTTATGATACGATTATGATATTTTATGACACAGAGAAATAGCTTGGAATATAAAATCACATTCAGGATACATACGACCTATCGTCGTTTCTACATAACTTGTATGAGTATCATGCCGCAAGGTCCAGAGTGATTTTAGTGTCATTTTTATAAATGTCTATTATTGAGTCAGTGTTGCATAGTGTAGTCTAATTATTATTTATGAAAAATGTGTCTGTTAAAAATTATATGTAGATATTGTATTTAATGTGAAAGCAATATTTATATTAGACTGTTTTTTTTTTATTGTCTGGATAGGCAGACGAGCAAACGGGCCACCTGATGGTAAGTAGTCACCGCCGCCTATACACTTCTGCAATGTCAGGGCACAGCAAAGCCGCTGCCTACCGTCTCGAATACCGAATGGTCAATGACTCTATTCCTCGCGGCGCTATATAAATGATAGTTAATGGTGAATGGATTACTTGTCGGTCGGCAGGGCGCGGCTGGTGGAATGTTTCTTTTCAACATGCACCTTCAAGTAGCGCACCTGCGCGAAGCTGAGTCCGCAGTGCGTGCACACGTGTTGGCCGGCGTCATGCGTGCGCATGTGTCGCAACATGTCGCAGCGCACGCTGAAGCCGCGCCCGCATGTGTCGCACGCGTGCGGGCGTGACGTCGCATGTCGCGTCACATGTCGCGCGAGATGCGTGCGCCATCGGAACGTGCGCCCGCAACATGTGCACGCATGACGCGCGACACCGCCGTGCGTCTGCGAGTGTATGTACAGACTCGCCTTGGCTCTGAACCGCTTCTTGCACAACTTGCACTCGAATTTACACTCTCCGGTGTGGATCGATCCGTGCTCGATTAAATTGGCTTTAGTGACGAACTTCTTGCCGCACACGTCACATTCGTGGTCCTTGTTCTTCCCGTGGGCGTGCTTCATGTGGTAGAAGAAGCTCGACGGTGCAGTGTAGCCTTTGAAGCAGATCTGGCAAGTCCTGAACAACTTGGGGGATTTGAGGTTTTCCTTTGTATCAGTCAAGTCGATGGTTGGAGGCGGTTCCTTCACATCTCGGTTGGTAGGCTGGTCTTGCGAGTCGTCGATAGCTTGGAACACCGATTCCGGTAGTGGCCCAAATCCCATTTCTATATCGCTCTGATCAGAGAATTCGTTGGCTTCTTTCTTAGCCTTCTTAAGAGCGGGTGCCGGTGGTGGAGTTTTTGGGAACTTAGGCACGTTCGGCACATTAGGGACGTTAGGCACATTAGGGACGTTAGGCACGTTAGGCACCTCGACCCCCCTCCTGATGATCTTCCTGAATATCTCCGGTATGCCGTTCTTCTCGGGCTTATAGTACTTGATGGCGTGCACCGACATATGCCTGAGGAACTGCTTGCGGTCGACATAGGTGTCGCACTCCTCGCAGAGGAACAGCAGCCCGGCGTGAGCTCCGATCAGGTGATCATTGTACACTCGCTCAGGGAGCTCTGACTTGCAGAAGCCACAAGTCTTGATAAGCTCTGGGGCTTGGTTGGTAGAACTCCCTACATATTGAGGAGGCTTCTTTGCTTGCCCTACTGAGTCTGGTTCTTCCTTGAACCTGCAACAAAGCGGTTCATATAGGATAAAGATCAACAGCAGTTGGACACAGTTGATTGGTTGATATTGTCACTATGTTTGTTGTTTATTATTTGTTAAGTACTTCTAAAGAATCAATCTTGTTTCATTATTCGAAAACTATAGGCTAGATAAAGTGTTGTTTTTCTTGTATTATGGCATGTGTTGAAAAATCATAAGCAGAGGATTTCGTTATTGTTCGAATATTGCAAACTGTGAGAAGTTTCAGTTTCTTTGTCATCTATAGCTTGTATTGTCCATTCTTCTATAATTTCCAAAAATTCTTCGGTAATACTTTTCGAGTATTAGTTTCTGACTTGATTTCTTCTTCATAGGTTACTTCAGTTATTCGAGTTTTACAATGGTTTCCTATAATTTTCCGTCGACAGCAACTAGCCATCCTTCTGATGGGTCTTAGCATGCGAAGTAAGTTGACTACGAAGCCTAAAGGCTCGTCCACACCCACATAAATGTCTCTTCTCTCCAGTGTGAACACTCAAATGAGCTGACAACTCCCCACGTCGTTTGAATTTCGCATTACACTCCATGCATTGAAACTGGCACTCGTTATGAATCTTTCTGTGCATCCTCAAAGCTGCACTGGATTTGGAAGATTTACCGCAAATATCGCAAACGAAATCGCGACTGTCGGAGTGTGATTTGAGATGGTCTTGCAAGTGGCTGCTACGAGAGAAGGACTTATCACAGATACTACAGGGGTGTGGTCGTTGTTTACTGTGCAATGCTTTAGTGTGCCGCACCAAGTTACCATTGTCATTAAAGCTCAACCCACAAACAGAACAGCTGTATCTCTTCTCGCCCTGATGCAAGCGTACATGACGCTTCCATGAACTGATGGAAATATTCTTCTCGCAGTGTCCACACTCGGCATATTTCTTACCATCTTCCCCGACGCATAGCAACGGTTTTCCTAATAATTCTGGCTGTTTTACTTCAGGTTCTTGGATCTTTGGACAATCAGTTCTGGAAGGATTGAGGTAATTTTTAGAAATAAAACCAATTAATACAAATAAAATAACTATATTTCAACAATTTCACTAGTAATGTGCAATTTGGTTGTAAACTAGTTGTGTAGTTGTTTTGGCGACGTCAGTCTCGTGGATCCTCTTGGTATGGTACCGCAGGGCTCTGCGCTGTTTGAAGGAGACTCCGCAGAGTTCACAAGCGAAGGGCTTTGCGTCCGTGTGTAGTGTCACGTGGCTGTTCAGCTCATGCCTTTGCCTAAATCCTTTACCACAATACATACAGACGTGAGGTCGTTCACCGGTGTGCTTTAACTTATGCCGAACTAATCCAGAGCGGAGTCTGAATTTGGCCCCACATTCGGCACAGTGGTGTGGGTATTGTTCTATGTGGGTCTTCATATGTACGTGTAAGGAACCGCTCTGTGTGAAGCGTTTGTTGCAGAGGACGCATGCGTATGGTCGCTCTCCGGTGTGGATTCGGATATGCTGCTTCAAATTCTGCGAGTTGGCAAAACTCTTATGGCATCTCAAGCATGTGTGCCGTTTGATACGTTCGTGAGTTTCCGTCAGATGTCGCTGCAGGCCGTTTGGTGCTCGGAACTGCTTCCCACAAATATGACAGACGCACGGACGTTCTCCTGTGTGTATGCGTTGATGGAATAGGTATGTGTGGGTAGAACTAAGATTTTTATCACATATTTTACACGTATAAAACACTTTTCCATTAATTTTCTTTTGCACTTGTAACAGTTCTAGTCTGGTTCGTTCATCCATGCGGTCCTTTCTCATGTTATTTTGCGTTAAATCGTCATAGTTATTTGGGCTGTCCAAATTATCATTAATGGTATCTTCTACAACCTCCAAATCACTGGAATCAGTTAAGTCTGGATATGACGATTTGTGTTTATTTGCAAAATGATCTCTGAAATTGACTAGAGCTTTGTAAAAGTTATTGTACAGATCATTTGTTTTCTTATTAACGAGACACGACAGCGGTTCGTCATCGAGTGAATCATAATCAAAATCAGCATCGACTGCATTATCGTCTCTAATTCCCATTTCATTCAGGCACGCATTCAATCTGCAACAAATAACCTCCGTTACTTTGCGTGCGTGGTTAAGTGATAATTTAAATGCGATCGCTTTTTGAACTTTTTCGTGCAGATGTGGCATTCGTATTTTCTAACATCAAAGTGTATTTCAATATGGCGGTCGAGGGTGTTTTTGGCTCTGTACGCCTTTCCACAGTAGTCGCATTTATACGGTTTTATACCAGAATGTATTCTAGCGTGTGTATCTCGACCGGCCCGGGTTGGGAAAGCTTCGCCACACTCAGAACAGACGTAGTTCAAGACTCCTTCGTGAACTACACGTTGGTGGGCTCTCAAATTGCTTTGATTCCTATAAGTGTTGTCGCATTTATCGCAAGCATATACTTCGCCTTCTCTATGGCTTTTCAGATGAACAAACATGTTATATTTATTCGAAAATGTTTTGTTGCACTCGGGACAGACGGCTGGTATGTATTTCTGATTTTTAGCACTCTGAGACTTTGTTTCCTTGTTGATTTCGTTAGGTAAATGTTCTTCATTGATGTGTGTTTGTAATTTATTAATGTCATCAGTAGTATATCTACAAGTCTTGCATACATTGTTCTTCACAGTGCAATCCACATGGTCTCTTTGCAGATGTTCAACAAAGTGTTTCTTTTCTTTATAAAGTACTGCACAGCAAATAACGCCATCATCTAAAGTCACTTCTACATGCGTGTTTAGATGGCACAACATTCTTGTTATCGACGAGTATATATTTTTGCAGAACGGACATAAGTAATTCTTGAATATTGCATCTGAATTTTCATTTTCCGACTCAATTTCACGGTCTGATGCCTCAGATATTAAAGTTTCTTCGAATGTTATGTGTTGTTTTATAAATATTTCTACATCTTTTTTAGTTGAAGTTTCTTTTAAATGCTCAGTATGAAGATGATCGGCGAATGTGTATAGGTTGGTCATAGACGGCTTCCCGTCACATTTCTGACAGACATATTTCATGTTACAGTCGTGTTCGTCAGTATCCAATGTGTGAAAATAATCAGTCAGCACATATCTTACGGTATTGTACAATTCTAAGGCGATTTCTGACCTGAAATGCGGAACAATGTTTGGTGGATTATGGAAATTAATAAAATAATGTTAAAAATACTCACTTCTTTTCTTCTTTCTTGGTTGTATTTTGGCTCGTTTGTGGTTCTGGTTTTGGTGGCTGCAAATAAAGAATACTATTAAAACATGATAGATAATTAGAAAGTTAAAAGGAATTCAATGCAATAGGGTGTTTGAATTTATTTTTAAAGTCGATAAGTTACGTTACCCAAAATATATAATTTGCTCAAAAATAAATGAGTTAGGAACCATTCAATTGTGGTGCAAGGGGTAATTATTATCAAATGATAAAAAGAGGATGCACGGCTAGTAACGTGACGTCAATGCCCGCAATTTATGGCTATTACAGTGCAGGCGTGCGAGGGAGATAGTGATGTATTCCTACTACGAGTACACCTTAACTTATACGAACAAATAACATTAATTTCGGCCACATTTGTAACCGATTTTCATTCTGTTTTCACATCAGGATGTCGTTTTCATAACAACACCCCAAGAAACCTCGAAAATGATAGCTATATCGAATTGTTGAAAAAAGTGTCCGACATCTTAGATTTGAAAATTGATATCATTTTCGTAATCAGAACCCCAAGAAACCTTGAATATGACACCCATATTGACTTGTTGAAAAAAAATGTCCGCCATCTTGAAATTGGATTTCGTTTTCCTAATCACCACCCCAAGAAACCTCCAAAATGACACGCATATTTTTTATATATAGTTATTGTTGCTCCATAAAAACTTTCATCCCCTATTTTACCCCTTTTGGGGGTGAAAGGTCCAAAATCCTTTCTAAGTGCTCACTGACATCATTAAAGAAACGTTTGTGCAAATTTATAATATTCTTTCTCCACAAAAAAATTGATTCTCGTATTAACTGATACTGCGAATGAATTTTAACCGAACTGAGATTAGAATTTGATCTGACTAAAAAATTTAATCTTGCTCCTCTTTGAAGTTCAGTCCGGTTCAATATAATCTCATCTCGATATCATTGCAATCTCAATTCAATTTTACAATATTGACGTTTATTTAAGGACTAGCTGTTGCCCGCGGCTCCGCCCGCGTGAATGTCATTTTCCGGGAAAAAAAGTACCTAGCCTATGTGAATACACACTCATACGCACTCACGCCTCAGTGGCGGTGGCGCAGTTATAATGCGTATACGTTACTACTGAGGCTAACGCTGAGGTCTCGGGTTCGATCCCCGGATCGGATAAAAGGGATATTGGGTTTTCTATTACGAAATGCTCAGTTTCAGCCCGGAGTCTGGAATTTGTGCCCGGTATGGCGATAGGCTTGCCCCCTATCACATCAAAAGACGGAGAAGTGAGTGCGTATGTATGTATGTAATTTTCACAAACCTAACTTTTGTAAAATCTAATTTTTTTTTTAAATTTTTTTTTCGTAAACCTTACTTTCACAAACTAAGTTATGTGAAAATTAGGTTTGTGAAAGTTGGGTTTACGAAAGTTAGGTTTACGAATATTATGTTTTACAAAAGTTAGGTTTGTGAAAGTTAGGTTTACGAATATTATGTTTTACGAAAGTTGGGTCTGTGAAAGTTAGCTTTACGTAAGTTATGTTTGTGAAAGTTAGGTTTTACGAAGGTAAGGTTTGTGAAATTTATGTTCACGAAACTTAGGTTTGTGAAAGTAAGGTTTACGAAAATTAGATTTTACAAAAGTTAGGTTTGTGAAAGCTAGGTTTAACGAAGGTTAGGTTAAGTTAGGTTCGGTTGAAACACGATGTAATCATGTAAATACTCATAACTTTGGATGGAATGAACCGATTTTAGTAAAACAAAGACTAAATGTTACCTCAAGATACGCCCTATCTATTTATACGATTCTTATGAATATATTCAGTACTTTCGACGTGATGCCTTGACAGACGGACAGACAGACAGACAATAATTCCAAAAAAATATATTTGTGATCTATATCGTTATTATAGCATAACCAAATCAAAATTTTGAAAAAATATTTAATGTACTGACAAAGTGCCTCTTCAGTTTTATTATAGTATAGAAATGTGTCATTCAGTGTCATTTAAAAATGTTAGCAGAATACCGTTTTGGTTTCAGTCAAGTTTTATTCTACTTTCGATCTCATTACGATCGATGTTCACATTTGACGTTGATTATTGGTTTAAGAGAATACCATTTGCATCTTTCTTGACACTGAGACTAGATCGGAATATTATGAACATTTTTAATTAAGAGGATTGGCCTCCAGGTCACAATGTCCTTACCTGCTGTTTAACAGTCTGCGTGACCGGCAGACGGGTGCGTAGTGCCGCGTCAGCTTGTACACAACAGATGACGAGCTCGTGCCACGCCAGTAATGTGCTCGCACACTGGTAGCACACCACGCGAGGCAGTACATCTTCTTCCTTTACCTGAGAATGTACTACCATGTTACGAGTTTGCTTCATCAGTTATGAGTGGTAGAGCCACGCTGTAGACAGTTTTAGTCTACAGCATGAATGTGCCGGATCGTCCAGGTCGTTACCAGTCTCACAGAAAAACGGCGTTGATGTTGAAGATTTCGCCCAAAATGTGATAAATACAGCTCTCAAATGTTTATTTTTTATAGCATTCAAAACAAGGTAAACATAAATTATTTTTGAATGCGGACCATTTATTTCAACCAAAACTAAGTTCCAAGCAATACAAAAACCGTCTATATAATTTTTCTGTTTTGTTATATTTAATATTTTGGAGTTACCCCTTTTTGTTATCGCCAGCTCCTCATATAATCCAGTGGACACTAGTGACAATGTCACTATGCAGAACGCAGATACATAGTAAAAATTGCCATCATTGATTTTCATAGAGATCAGAGTACTTTTGTAAATACTTCTATCTGTGTATATACAATACTAAGAAACAGCATATTAATATAAAAATGAAAGTTTGATGTCTATGAATTTGAATGTTTCATAAATCAATCACACCTTTTCTGCTGAACAGATTTGGATGAAATTTGGCAAACAGGTAGACCATGACCAGCACTACGACATAGGCTACTAAATATCAAATGAAAAAAATAAGAAGTTATAATTTGCATTCAATTTTATTATAGATTTTATTTAATAATTTTAAAAATCTAACCTGAATAGGCAAATACTTGTGTATCTTCTCAACCAGGTTATTCTGTAGCCCCTCCCCTTCAAATATGGGAACAACAAAATCAGTGACCGCAGCACATAAACGGCACACATTGGTAGCATTCTCGACATCTGGAATACAAACCATGCTGTTGAAATATTTGGAAATAGGTTTGATTTCATTTGAGTTAAAAGATAAAGAAGTTTATTATACCCTACTCTCAAGATACTATTAGCCCTACAATAATATAAAATAGCTCATTACATTATTCATTCAAGTTTCATTTAACTGCATTATTAGTGCAGTAGGAGTGATAGCTCAGCAGGGAGTGGTATGGACTGTCGAGACGAAAGTCGCAGGTTCGAAACCCCAAGTGCATACACCTCTGACTTTTCTAACTTATGTGTGTATTAATCGTTAATTATCACTTGCTTTATCAGTGAAGGAAACATCGTGAGGAAACCTGCATACCTGAGAAGTTCTTCATAAGAATTTCGAAGGTATGTGAAGTCTGACAACCCGCATTAGGCCAGCGTGGTGGACTAAGGCTTAACCCCTCTCATTCAGTAGAGGAGGCCTGTGCCGAGCAGTGGGACGTATATAATACAGGGCTAGTATTATTATTAGTGCAGTGCTTCTAATAATGCTGTTACATTAAGCTTGATAGCAAAAGCTGAGTCATGGATGAGGAGCAGCCCACTAGTGTACCCAATGTGAAGTCACGTGTCATCAAGAGTACCGAAGTTGTGTTGAGATACTATGAATATACAGTATGCCGCATCGTGTACAAGTAAACTACATCTCATCAATAGCTTGGCTCACACTATCACACATTGTTTTATAGCAACCCTAGGTAAATGGCATTCGACTTGGCGATGACACAGACAGAGCAATAATTAAGCAAGTTACCTAAAATAAGCACCATGAAAGTACATTACTAGTCTTGATTATTTTTAACAAATGAAAAATACTGAAGAATTCAATTTTTTATTTTTAACACAAACTTTTCAGAGTTATGTTTTCAATCAAAAGGGATAAACTCCCTCTAAAAATAGCAAATCAAATACCTTTTAATTAACAAAATAAAAATACTCCTTTTATCATAGTACAGTATTTAAACTTACAATGACTTTATGGTGGTAATACCTGTAATGATCCTATCTTTGTGTTCACCAAGATTTTGTTATGTACTTTAGAATTGTGTAAGCCTCGACAATAAAAAGGAATTATTTTCCTTTTTTAGTTTACTTTAGTTTATTAATTAATTAAGTAGGCAATTAAAATAGCGCTTATGACAAGTCACTACAAAATAAAGAAACTTATGTATAGAAATCATATCAACTCCTCCTTTTTTTTTGTATTTTTATTATGGTAACCTCCAGAATTGTTAAATATTTTGAGTCTATATGGACCACAGGCATTTACCAAAACGGCACGTGTTTTGGCAAAACTACTAGCTTACTTTACCACTGGATTCATAGCGGTGCGACAAAACTCTGAGAAGATTCAGCTAGTCGAACTCAGTGGGCTTGTTTTTGGTCAGCTTACTCTATTCTCGAAAAGGACTTATAAATTTTAAAATTTTGCCAATTTACGTTTTTGTATTGTTCGCGATCGGTCTTTTGTTTATTTGATATAAATGTATATTTTTTTAGTGGGTATTTTATTTGGGTTTTTCATGTTATTAAGCAATTAATTGTGAAAATTATTGAGAGAAGGCACACTACTAAGTACCAACTTTTTCTAGATCATCTACAATCTAATGTTATTCTCAATTTAAAAACCTGTGCGACAATCTGATTATAAATGTAGTTGATTACAAATAAAAACAAAAAATGTCGGATGTAAACTATAATCAACTCACTCTCGAGGTTTATTTGAAGCGGTTCTCCGGATGTTTCCATATGCCTCTGGGTGGTTAACGAAGGCTGATTAACGGTCGAATTCATCATGAATATCTGTTCAGTTACGTTATTCATGTTTTAATTGATTTTTAAACAAATTTCACATAACATTCGCCAGTCAACAATATTTTCCATTAAAAATGGTGATCACTGATCAATGCGTTGAATTGCGTTCTGAACACTGACTAATACATATTCAAACTATATTTTTATCTATTACATTTGTAAAAAAAAAGAAATTGCTTCCATAATAAAATAATATTAGATCTTTTAAGAAATACAAGACATGCCTAATGATTTAAAAGTATTTTATCAATTTTGATTGATATGTTGGATAAAATCTCGATAGCTGAACGACTTTCCTATATTTCTCACGTTAGTTTCTGAACGCAACCAGCATTCTTTTGTTTTGTATTGATTATTGATTGGTTTGGATTGTCTACGCACTACGTAGTTCATAATTGGTATCTACAGATCGTCTGATACCTTGGTATTATACCTACCCACCTCCTTAGGTAAATACTTTCGCCAATAACAGAAATGCTTCACTAAAATAAATAGTTATTATAATTATTAATTCGTTTCGACACTACATTCAATAATGGCAGCCTAGGTATCTACCTACTTAGACTTCAAAACCGTGAAGTCCTGGGTTTACATCCCCGGGTAGGGCAATTACAATTTCAGGTTGAGTTTTCGATTTGTAAAATACACTACCAACAGTCACATATATAACGTAGTTAACCCCACACTAGGGTAACCTGTATCGTGGGTATCAAGAACTACGAGGGATTTGCGGTACTACAATACCCAGACCCGAAATAAATATTTGTGGATCACATAAACATTGGCTCGGTGCGGGAATCGAACCCACGGCCTCTCGTTTCACTGCCAGCTTTTTATTACTTAGCCTCTAAAGAGAGATGAGCTGACGGCCCACCTGATGGTAAGTGGTTACTATCGCCCAGAGGCATTAGCAACGTCAGGGGCATAGCCAAGCCGCTGCCCAGCGTGAAAATACTTTTTTAAGCCTCGTTTGAAGAATGACATACGATTATCATAACGCTGAGGAAATATCACAGAGGGAAGTTCATTCCAGAATCTGAAAGTGCGTGGGAGAAATACCTCCGGAAACGCCCTGTACTGGAGGCAGATGGTACCATATTGAGTAAATAATTATACATACTTAATATCAATCAATTTATTTTACAGAATCAACTATTTTGTTTGTTATTTTATTGGATTGAAGTCGTTGAACTGCAGTGCGCCCGGCAGCCGCGACCACAAGCGGCGCCACCATCATTGCCTTGTTTTTGTACGTCTGGATCACTTGCTGTGAGAATTGATACACGATAATATTTTATTCGAGCCATTAATGTTATGCGGTAGTTAAGTCCGTGACATGAAACATCGGTTTCCGACTTTGACTCTCGCTTCTGACAATCCAATATGTTTTGTTAAGTCCAATAAAGCACGACAGAACGAACAGATCGCTCGACTGCGGCCTGATGGTAAGCGTCGCGTCTGCTCATAAACATTAGCAATCAATCCATCCAACCGGCTATCAAGCCGATATTTTCGTTACATCCCTGCATTCGTATAATTGGGTACTTACCTACCTATTTTAGAGGGAGTAATTAAGTAGGTATCTAAGTATAGAAAAACTAAACAAATAATATTATTTACTTAAACTCTTACCAGTACGAGTTTAATAAGAAAAACTGCGAAAGTAAGGAAGGATATGGTCATTAGGGTACTCTCTGATGATGGGAATTCCATGTGTCCTCGCGCAGCGTCGTACGCATTACGCACGCGTCGTCTCGCGCCATTTTGTGAGACTGTGTCGTCAGGCCAAATGGAGTCGATTCGATGCCCTATAGAAAAAATATAAACGATAAAACGACACGCATAGGACTGCAGGGGTGAATACTGAATAGGGACATAACGGATCCGTTAATACCCTCGAGGTTAGAAAAACATCTGTAACTTTTATTAAACGGGTGATCAGATCCTCAAACATAGTATATAAACCAGTTTTCACACAATAAACACCGCTTCAAATCCTACGATTCTACAGAAAGACACACACATCTATACAGACAGACAAAGGGGATTGAAAACTGGTTTAGTTTTTTTACACGTAAAAATAATGAAATTTTATCCGATTCATCTTATCAACTAAAACTTTTATAGGTACATTTTGGACAAAAACGCTTTATAAAAACAGTTTGTCAATCAAACAATCTGTCTGTAGGTAGGTACCTAATAATATTACCTACTCATCTCATAATGTGGAAATTTGGATTTTTGTGAGTTTGTGAACTTAAATCTATCACGCCTTAACACCTGAACGGATTTAGACATAGGCTACTTTGTATCCCTAAAAAATCGCGAATGGACCTGCAAGTAATATCTAATTCACCTCTAGCTCTATATCCATCCCGTTTCGAGTGCCGAGCCATTTGGTCATAGAACTTATGACGGGCTATTGGCAACGTTTTATTAAATTAGGCTTGAAATATGATTTGTTACACCAAGATTATTCAGTAGAACCATTATTAACTGATATCGAAACTTAGCAAAAGATAGCGATGCTATGGGCAAATTGCACCTAATAATTCTAAATGATATCACCAAATTAACCCTTACCTACCTATATTGTCCAGCATAGTATTTTTCAATTCGTGTAGATACCGCAACTTGCTATTAAGAGTTCTGTGAGAGTTTTTAGATATTGTATCAGCAACCGTTTTTATTATTTTCATCAACACGCCCATGGTGTTCACTTTTTTGTTTCGTGTTGGGGTTTCTTCAGCGGTCGGAGTAGAATCTTTGTAATTTGTTTTTGTTTCATCAAAGTCAACAATAGTTTCGAACTTTTTTGTATCTGGTCCAGATTTCCTTTTGTTTTGTTGGTTATTTTCTTCATTAATGATGTTTTCTTTGGTGGGGGACATCGTGGGGGAAGTATTTTCTATTGTATCAAAATTCTGTTTACCATGATTTATTTTGCTGGGTTTGTCATGAGCTGAAGTATCCGATGCAATTTTAGTAGGGTTTGTTACTAATTCATCCTGAGTAACTTTACTTATTTTACTTTTAGATCTAAAATTATTATCGTTGGTAATTCTCGTATTTAAAGTCACAAAATGATTCTCGCCATCATCATGTTTACTAAGACTATAATTTCCAAAAGGTATTTTTGTTACATCAGTATTAACAGTTGCTTTTGTATTGTATACCGGCTTTCTTTTGTTGTAGAAAACTCGCCGATGCAGCTCTTCTGATTTATCTAAATTCTCCAAAGATACTTCAAAATTAGAGTACAACTGATTAGCAGCACTTGTGCTTTCTCCAAGTGGAGACTTCACTGGCGTATTTAAAAGTTGCACCCGTCTTATGAGACCTATGTTAGGCACTTTTTCCACTGTTCCTATAAAATCCTTTTCCCTTGCATCATTTATATCTTCATGTCCAATATCCGGCATATATTTATTTCTTACGCTAGAAACATCGAGGCGAGTGTTAATATGTCGATGATCTGTCCATACATGCGATATAGTTTGATTAGAATACACTTCTGTGGAGACTTCTGTAGTAGCATAGGTTTTGATAGGTTTCTTGTAGTGATGCTGCGATATTTCCACCCACTCGCAAGTAGCATGCGCGATTAGTAGCAGGCTCCTCCACATGATGTGTCCGTTTACATGTTTGTCTCACTTGTGTATTGTGCTGTGACGTCACGCTTCGTGTCGTGCGATTACAGTGTATCAGGGGTGCACAACTGTTCGAGTATTTTGCGAACATCGAATTGAATAATTGAAGTTGGTAGCTTATATTTCAAAATAAGGGTGTAATAAAAATCTCTGGAAGTGTAATGGATTCTAGGTGTTTTTTTCAGAAGAGATGAGCCGTTTATCCAAAAAGTTAAGATTAAGTTAAAAAAATATAGTACCTAAGTATAGTATAGTAAGTACCTATATAAATTAAAACCTCAAATTATGCAAACCCTTCACGTAAAATTGTCTATTTATACGTACAACATACTATTGAATTACTTACGCATTTTTTCACAAGACTACTGTGGCTGGTGTGTGACACAGTGTCTAAGTGGTTCTTTCCAGTTGAGATACCACAATTTTCCGGAGAGCGCGTGTGTCAACGAGCTTGTTCACTGAGAAGTGAAGCGTTTTGAATGTGTTAGTAACAGTTACCTACTTAGGTAGATATTTTATTTTATTTGGAAAACAAACAGTTTCATTAATCTATAACATAAACAGTATAGTTACAGTTAACAGTTTAGTATATTTACATTTATGACGGAATATTGAACCGGTTTCTGTTTCGCGCCTCTTCCCAGATCTTTTGAGTTCGACCCTCTCAATGCTTTCCCCCCGTTTGACTCTATAGAAACGGCTGTTATATTTTGCCATTATTTCCAGATTTTTCCATAAAGTACTTAGTATTCGGGCATCCTCTGGGTTATTGCTTGTGCTAATTTGTATATCGATTTTAATCGGCTTTTAGGTATACAGGCTCTACTCATAATTATGTCCAAATATTGCAGTTTGCTTTCATATAGTTTGTATATGGTAGGCCCCTCATTATATATTTTATACATAATGATACAATTTCATATGCTGATTTATATTGGCTAAATAGAGGAAGCTTTAGTAGTTTAAGACCAAAGTGTAAATCTATTTTCTATGAAATAAATATTTGAATTTGAATTTGAATTATAATATGTGAGAGGGTGTCTCGTTAGGTACCACTGCTTTATCTATTTCTGCCGCCAAGCAGCAGTGTGTAAGCACTGTTGTGTTTCAGTTTGAAGGACATTGGAGCCAGTGAAATTAGTGGGCATTATGATACTTAACATAATATTATGTCTTGGGGTGGCGATTCAGTTCAGTGCCATGCAGTGCTTTGTAATTTAAAATTCTATGTGGTGTATCTGTATATAGGCAGACATGGGGCCCTTACCATCAAGCGGTGACATTCACGTCATTCAAGCAAAAAAAAAAATGGGGTAGGTGCCTCCTGAAACTACCCCTAATGTATCTCTGCGTTTCTGATCTTACGAATTAACGGGTTTGAATATACCGCCCACCCATCTATTTATTATATTCATCTATTTACGTATTTCGAATTTATAGGATCTATTCAGAAAATCAACCGTTACAGTAATGCAGGGTAAAATCAAACACGTAATATAAAACAATGTTTATTATTTAAATATTTATTCTCGACACATGTTACAAATGATTTTGTTAACATCAATATGAGGCCACGTGCGTTCCTGTGGACATTTATTAGGGCTTGGGTATCTGCAGGTAAAATATAGTTGAAATCACACGCACAAACGACGTATAATGTAGCTAGTAGATAAGTATTACATATACGTCGATTTGTAAAGATACCAAGCGTGCCAATTTCACTACGTACACTGACGTCATCGCGGTAAGCATAGATTTTTGTGCGCGTTAGCGTATTGCCCTTAATTGCGGCACGCAAAGGGAGTACCCATACGAAGTCAGTGCATCCGTAGTCAGACTTTAAAAAAATATTAGCTGTTAAATTAAGGAAGATTGTAAATGAAACATTACTTATAACTTTGAAATTAATTGTTGACGGAAAGAAAAACAAACTTTGGTGTACTAGTTTGTTCAAAAAATTAAGTGAATATTATATTTTAATTTGTTACAAACATTTGATCCAGTTTCTAGGGGTACTTGCACTCAGTACTCTCCATCAAGAGCATTTCCACATACGACTGACAGATAAACGTCCATTCAAATATCTATAGGTAATTTTTTAATACCCCATAATTGGGGTAAGTGTAGGTACCCCCAATAATTGGGAAAATTGTATGTCCACAATTGGGGTAATTGCACCCACTTGATTGGGATAAGTGTACCCCCCATAACTAGGATAAAGTGTACCACCCATAATTGGGGTAAAAGTCCGAACGCACGCCACAAACAATATAATTACAATCACCATGTCCATTTACACATATTATGCATTAATTTGTTCATATAAATAGTCATTTATTATATTAACATTAAATTACAGCTAACGCTTATATTCATGTAAGTATATAGTTTTAATATTTTGACACATTATGTTCTGATGTGGTAATACCTCATTTATCGCGGTGGTACAAGGTACGGTTATTATATTATAAGTTTTAAAGAAATAATATTAATTGAATTATGCTTGCTTGTCGAAATAACATAGTTTTAAACATAGAATAATAATTTTAAATCAATAAATCTGAGTTTAAAAGTAGTGCCATATACAACGTGTTATAGAAAGGGGCGGTCAAATTTAAGCAATGTATAGTATAGGGTATTAGTATTTTATCTCCCATAGTACCAAATCCGATAGCATTGCTAGGACAATAATTATAGAATTTTCTTTTTTATCGAATGAGTAACATGTCGATATCGACTTTCAACTTTGGACAACACTAAATGATAAACAATTATACTATAGACCTCCTTTTATTAATTTATTTTATAATTAAAAAATCATTAAACAATTGTCAAATGTCAATATTTATTTGACGCAGTCAGTTCGGCAATTTCTGATTTTATGAAGTTCGAGTACGAGTTCAAAAAATATGTTGTTGACTAAAAACAAGTATTATGTATTGGTACTTTGTGTTGGTGTAATTGATAACAGTTTTTAAGGGGATTGTCGACTGTATTAAGCCAATTTCATAGATGGAAGACCCGAGAATTAAGTCTTTAAAATGCTTCTAGAGGATGGTACCAATAGCGTCTTCAGCACACAATCTCTTTCAGGTGTTAAATTGTGTATAAATTACAAGTTAAGTACGTATTTCCGTAGAATTACGTACACCTTATTCAAGTTTATTAAAAAGAGAGTCGTTCATAATAATGAATAGTGATGTCATCAATCTTATCGATCTTAATAAACGAGTGATTAAAATTAACGTGAAATTTTTGGATGTCTTGGTTTTGAAAAGATCCGGTACATAAGTACGAATTGTAAGGTGTACGTAATGACCCTAAAATATGACCACACCTTTCTTTAACACGTTGTATATCAATGTTACTTTCTATAACAATTAACAACGGCTGGCAAAAATAAAAGATAAATATTATATAAAATATAAGTAAAACCGCAATAAACGAGGGATTATTATGTAACAATATTTAATAATTATCAATTTTGTTAACATATGTAAATTATTATTGTATACATTTTGCCGGATTTGGTCCAATATTTTTATTGCAGTAGTCCTTCCACTAGCCGTAAATACAGGGTGTTGGGTTATATAGTTATACAGGGTGTTGGCTATAGTGGAGGCGCAACTAATTGATTAATGAAAACTTGATATATATCATAATACTTGTGATGGAAATTAAAGCTTAGAGAAGATGTGAGAATGTATTGTTTTTGATTCCAATTCTGGAGATGATATTTGATTATTCGATTGAAATATTTAATTATTTAGGTCATTTACCTCTTTGAAATTTGACATGATTCTTCGATTATCACATGAAATGTATGGCGATATAGCTATCTGCAGAATTGGAATCAATCGTAAATCATACTGTAGACCAGTAAACTATATAGCACAGCACTTCATAAAAATAACGTATAAACTAGAATATACCAACGAAACGCCATAAAATACGTTTTATGAAATAATAATGTAATGGGGTGCTAGTTTTTATAAAAAGATCACAGAAAATGGAAGTTTGCATTGCAAAAACATTGTAAAAAATAGATAAATACAAAAATAATCACAGTGTTAAGATATTATTGGAATGGCGGAAAAATGCGTGTCACGTCATGCGACCATGATGAATGGGGTACGAATATGACCCAATGTACAGATAGAATAATACCTAAAACATTGAAACAGTAACAATAAAAAAATCTTTTTAAGATAATTAACACAGAGTACAACAAATATAAAATAATTAAAAATGTATAATTCCTTTAACAATATTTATATTACGTATTTGTGGAGTATATGAAATTACCGCCATTCTAACATAAAATGTGTTTGACCACACATGCTGAGTTCAAACATAAATAAAAACATAATCATTTTCGGTTCAGCATTATCTTATGATGTATACATCAACGGTCCCTTAATGCTGCGATATTTCAAAACATATTCATATGTATAAAGGTATGAAATATATAAGTAGACTTTTTTTAATAGTACCTACCTGCTTGCAAATTATGTGAACGATTAACTGATTAATTTTTAAAATTCCGTACACGAAGTTTTTATTGCTAAATACATAATTCTTGTGTAAAATGTAATATAAATGTGCAATTTAGGATAATAGACATTATAATCCACGCGGATTAAAGCCATTCTTGGTGTAGGTATTCTAAAATCTCATGCTGAAGATTTTTTATTAGCATTTGAAGGCAAGTTGAGCTCACGGCTCACCTGATGGTAAGTAGATACAGTCACACATGAACTACTGCAATGTCAGGGTCCTACCTACTACATTTTGAAGCCTCGTTTTTAGTTTATGTCATCGCGAAGTTTATTCCCGAGTCTGTAAGTTCGTGGGAGAAATAATCTCTGGAAAGGTACTTTACTGAAGGTAGGTACTTTCTTATGTGGTTCCAGATAGAATAGAGGAACTTTCCTCCGGTGACGAGTTTAATGTTGTAAGAAAGGAGTAGGAGGCGTATGGAGTAAAAAGGATTTTTATATCATCATCATGTAAGGTCTATTAAAAATTCTCTACACGTGGTGTAAATTAGTCAAAAAATTTTGGCACTGTTCTGTTGTTGCGTTTATGTATTTAATAATTTTTATGTAAATTCTCTACAAATAAATTGTGATGAATTCCTTTGACACTTGTCATTAACAAAATATATTAATAATTATATTAAAATGTCAATCTACTCTCAAAATATAATCTCTTATAAGGCGAAATTGTGCGTGATATCGCATTTTATTATGATTTTTGCCTATTTGACACAAATTTTATGTTTACTATAGGAGAGGCGCAGTACTAAGATGTCACTTGAGACAACTTGCAAAAGTGTTATAACACACTGTCGTTTCAGTAGTACGTCACTATTTCGGTTCCTAGAACAATGGGGTAAGTACAAGCTACAGCAATTGTTTTTTCACACTAACGCCCGGTTTCTGAAAGGCTGATCAAATCAACATTCAACTAACAGAACTTTGAGTTGACATCGCTGTCAAATCAATTTGAGTTGCTGATACGTTATTTAGTGAAAAAAATAGAATATTTGATGTCTCTTTAGTACCGTTTGACATACGATTTTTCATATGAATTTGAATGTTATGTTAACTAACATGTGTGTCAAATAAAAGGTGTTGATCACGTTTCTAGCAACTCAATTTCGACTTGACATGAGATTTGACATTTGATTAGTTAACTTAACATTGATCAGCCTTTCAAAAACCGGGTGTAACAATCCCTTTCCTATTAAAATTATAAGTGTGAAAGGTTCTGAGTTTGTGAGTTAGATGTTAGTTAATCACGCTTTAATGGCAGAACGGATTTGGATGAAATTTGGTGTACAGGTAGATCACATGGATTAGGACATAGAATATTTTTTACCCTAAAAAAACATTCACGCGGCCGGAGCCGCCAGCAATAGCAAGTTGTTAATATTTATGAAACTTCATGAGCATGCATTCGTCTTAAGTGACACCCCAGTGTGCTGCTACTGTAGAGTATATGATTTTTAATAATTACAAATATATTATAATACATTATTTTGTATCGATATAGACATCGTAGTCACTTTTTCGACAATTAGGTATACATTCTTAACTCAGCTATCAAAGTAGCAAATTTTGAACCTAATATATTTTGAAACACTTTGTAACTAATTACCAAAGACTTCAATACCATAGACGGGCTGTTCAGAAGTAAAATTGTGTTGCATACGCAGCCGGCGAGGCGGGAATGACGTCTAAGGCGTGGGAGCAAGAGGTGTTTGAGAGTAAGCGAGATGACAATATTTAGACGGCTGTTTTGTTTGGTATTAGTTTTTATTCACAATAAATGAATTTTATGGGTCACAATAAACAATTTCGTGTTAGTTTATCGAATTTAACGTTCACAGCTATTTAAACAACAACAACTGCTCTTGTCGCTCTCTCGCGGGCGACTAAATGAGTTGCGGTCAATTGACCGTAACTAAGTGCGCAATTTCTTTGTACCGCACAGCCTGTCTAGTAGTATACATTAAAGTCTTTGCTAATTACAGAGTATCGTCAGTCAATTTAATTAGTTCAATACAGCTTGTATACACGTCACGTCAACACACACTACTACACTTGTGAAGGCTTTCATTATTCAGACATGAGTTGTAAACCAATAAATAGACCATTACTTACACATAGATTATAATTTACTGATTTACATACTTAATTCTAAAGATATGACAGACTGGCTCGCGTGACGCCACATGTCATATGTTCTAATAATAATCAGATAATAACAGATTTTGACTGTATAGTATTTTCTTTGTTAGCCAAGTTGTTGTTATTTTTCTAATTTGCCTGAGTTACAAGACGAACAGGTTGCTCGCCTAGTGGTAAGCGCCACGCCTGCCCACAAACAGTAGCAATAAGTTAAATAATACTACATTGCTTTCCCCTTCTCTAGACAAAGTGATATTTCGATACATCTCTCTGCAATGTGAAGGTGCCTGGAGTTTTTGAGTTGAATTTCAATCATAACAATTGAAATTAAACCATAATGTACTTTTAGCATACGGCTAACATCATTAGAATGATAAGAAAACACAACGCGGCTTTTCGGTTCAATATTAGCATTAATTTTAGTATTTATTCAATTACAAGTCTCTATTCCTCTGTTTTAAAGAATCCACAGAAGTACGTTGGTTGCAAATGTCTGTGACACGTCGCGCCAAATATGCGCTGGTTTGACGTAATATAGAGACAAATGAGAACCAATGCTCTCACTACGGAGTATGCTTAAGAACGGGCGAAGTGGAAACCTTTAAGTAGAAAGGCAATAAGCAATAAGTTGATATAACGTCCGGAAGAAATAAGAATAGTTTTATAGTTGCTCCATCCATTTGCATTAACACTGAACATGTAGTACTTTAATATTATTAGCAAAGATTTATTGTGGGCCGTGGCGTCGGATCGCATTGCTATAGTGTGTCGACAAGTGACGTCACGAATTCCAGTCTACAATTATCGTATAACATCTAAAATTTAGGCCGTCAATTGAGGCAAAAGTCGCCTGAAACTTAGTTATTATTTAGAGCCGATAATTAGCCCAATATAAATACTAAATTTCTGGAGCAATTCAATTAAATATATCTCCACTTTGTATTCACCAGTTAGTTTACAAGAGAGTCGTCTGTAATAAGATTTTAATATAACAGTTATATATTTATTAGACCGTAAGTCCTTCGTAGTCCTTCCAGGGTAAAAGCTCACCTACTGTAGGGCCAGGACTATGTGTGTGACTGTTGGGTGTATTATTTATTTATATGATACTTCCATTTTATTAAAAAAGTGTCTTAGTATCAACTCTTTTGTAGTCACGTTCTATTGAATAAAAATCATTTTAAATATTGGCTATCGCAGAAGACTATTGAAAATAGATTTTAATAAACAGAATTTTATCATTTTAGGCAAATTACTATATTAAATTGACGTAAGAATGTATAATCATTTGTGATGTTTAAAGGGCAAATTATAACAGAGGAAAAATAGCTTTTAATAAAAATATCACTTATGAATAGGCACAGACGTTAATAAGCAATTGGATTTAATATTTTACGCGCTAAGACATTCTTTCGAAATATTTTAATAATAGTACAATTAGTTCTATACAGTGTGACCATGAGTATTGACCCACGTGGTGTTGCTAGACCGAAAAATATAAAACCTACCACGATATGTAATTTTTCTGGCATATTTTCCTGTAAAATAAAATGATTGTTATAATTTTCGGTTAGCAACAACTAAAATCTACTATGAGTAATATTATTATATAAAAATACATACTTATTACATTTACATCAGCTGCTATTTTTTACATTTTATTAGAAACTTACTTATTAAACGTGACATAAAATGAACTACGATCACAACAATACCCATACAACATACACAATCATTGCATTATAGTCCGCACGCTAATGCTAGTCAGGAGAAGGGGGGAGGGGGGGCCTACGGTACCACATTGCACCTCGCTTGTCTTTCATGTGCCACTTACTGTAAGTGACTTACATACCGTATGAAGTGACTCGCAGTAGCGCGCGGGCTAAACACTTACGCACAATATAGTTACAATATAAAAAACTGCAAACAAAGCAACCGTTTGTAAAATTTATTTCTAAAACGAGAAAACGAGCGAATAAATTAAATAAAAACTCGGTAAAATTGTAAAAAAATACGCTAAAAGACGACGATTACCGACAGTACAGGTCATGACAGTAAGGCAAATTAGTTTTTTCAAGGATTTATAAATACTATTGCATAATTTTATCCAGCCATTAACTTTTCACTGCACCTGATAAGAATGCTATGCAGCCTTAATATGATGCCGATTTACTTATGCCGTCCTGAAATAGCTCCACGCTCACCGCCGAAACGACCCATGTTTGTATTAATTAACCGCAAAAAGGTTCTCAATTAGTCTGCATAATGAACTACCGACTCAATTTTTTTTAGTTTTTTCTACCATGTGTACAGAGATTGTTTTCCAGTTGAATACCTATATCGTTCAGGTAGGCAATAACACCGTTTGTTGGTGTTATTGGAGGTAGTTACTCGGGAGAATAACTATCAAGTGGGTAGAAATAGGAATGTGAGGCGTGGTGAAGGTGATTTGTGAGGTATATAAGAGATAATACGCACTCACGCCTGTAATCCCCGCAAGGGTAGGCAGAGGTGCAACTAGTACACCACATTTCGCCGAGCGTACCTCCCTCTCATGATGTGATAGGGGGCGAGCCTATCGCCATACCAGGCACAAATTCCAGACTCCGGTCTGATACTGAGTATTTCGTAATAGAAAAACCCAATATCACTTTTACCCGACCCGGGGATAGAACCCGAGACCACAGCGTCAGTCTCAGTCATAACGCGTACTAACTGCGCCACCGAGGCAGTATATCAGAGAGTGCATTATTAGTTGAAGGAAATCAGTCGAGTGGAACTTTAACGTGGAAACGCTGGTCAAGTGCGGTTGTAATCGGGAATAGTATTAACAAGTATATTAAACGTAATTTGTGATGTGATTTGATGTGTAAAAGGCTAATAAATCTAATGAACATTGTGATGAAGTAAGTGATCTTTTAGAAGATAAAAAAAAAAGTAATATAGATCCTACATAAGCGGCCACAACGGTATCAATTGAATATGAACACTAAAGGTTGCTTGATATAAGTTGGTAGGTACCTATTTCATTTGTTGGTGGGGTGGTACCTACACGGCTGGACAGCTACCACCGTACACAGGGTAGAAAAACATATATCGTGGCTCAATTACGCGTTTCGCGGTCGAGGGTCATACATTCAGGTATGCCAACCGTCGAGGGTCTCAATATCTGTCCAATGTCACATTAGATATGAACTACATGTTATTCACCTTCAAGTCCAGTGCAGTCATTTTGCCGTGCTCGGATAAAAAGATTTAAATATATTGAGCTTAAATATCTGTCATCCTGAACTCTTCTTTTATTAACTAGCGCCCAAACGTAAAAGTGATTGGGAATGCTGACACAACATTCGGGTGTCGAGCAACACCAGGTTGTTTTTTTAGTGATTGTGACGCCCGTTTTCACCGACCTTTACTTAGTTTTAGATCACCATTAAAACAACACATTACGAAGCGGTGTGACGACACAGTGTAAAAATATGTCCATGACGCACCAGTCTCATGCATTTGCGGTTAGGCATGTATTAGAGTTGGCTGAAGGTGGGTGAAAATGGACACTTGCGACTCAAATTAAACATCAGTAGGCCAATTCTTGTAATTTTAAATATTCAAAATATCATTCCGATCTAGTCTCAGCGTCAAGAAAGTTGCAAATGGCATTCTCTAAAACCAATAATCGAAGTCCAATGATACGTCATAGATCGTAATGAGATTGAATGTAGAATAAAAGTTGACTGAAGCCAAAACGGTATAATGCTACTGCTAATGCTAGGTGCATTTGACGTTGATTATTGGTTTAAGAGAATGCAATTTGCAACTTTCTTGACGCTGAGACTAGATCGGAATGATATTTTGAACATTTAAAATTACGAGAATTGGCCTACTGAAATTATTATGGGAAAGTCTATTGAGTGTACCTTCGAATATTCGAAATAAATGTTAATCTAAAATATAATAAAAAATATTTGAATGCAATAAAATAAATGCAATAAAGTTAGATGGCCTTTATGTAATTCTTTAAAAGCATCAAAAGATGGCGCTAGTAAACTGAATCGGGTTATTAAAGTTATTTAATGTCTTACTAATACTTATGTACTATAGCTGTGTTTTTGAGGTGTCACGTTATTTGAAATGCAGACAATGAATTTATTTTTTACTTATTTAAGGTGATATTTTTTCTATTTTAAAGTAACTAGTTTTGTAGGTTATACAGTGGTGTAGCTAGGTATTTCATAATCAGGGGCATTATATAACTTGGAAGTTTATTGAATAAGGAAAAATAATATGGTTAGTAATTTGTTTTTTTAATTAAGAAAATAGTACTCACTAACCATTATGATTTGACTTTTTTATATTTGTCGAAAAAGCTATCAATATTTGATTTTAAGAATGACTATCTCTACACATACCTGCATTGAGGCCGTACGTTTTTGACATTTACAGGTTTTTGACAAATGGCTCACTATTCTGTCACGTCCCAGCCCCATGGCAGGTGTGCGTACAGACCATTAAAGTTAGTCAAACACCCCTTATGGTTAAATTTCTGAAATACTTGAGCTAAATCACTGTAGTAACAGAGTAGTGAGTAATGTAGCCCATGTTGTGGTAGTTACGAGACAGTGGCATGTGGCGACATCAGCCTCATCCGTCGCGCCACCACACGCCACCCACGCTGAGGGGCGAAGCACCCCGACACAGACACATTCACCCACCTGGGGAGCACCAACAGTAATGTAGTAATAGTATGGTACACACAGAGGACGCCTGACTCAAAATCATTAATACCACACCTAGTAAGTAGTAGTTTTCTGAGTAGTAGAGCCACGCTGTAGACACTTTTGTATACAGCATGTATGGGCCGACTCGTCCGGGTCGTTACCACTGTCTCACAGAAAACTGGCGTAAAGTAGCAGCTTGCTGCTGCGTTTCGTACGGTGAGAGATATCCGGAGGCCCAAATTCACCTCCCCTTCCCAATCCCTTACTTATCCCTTTCCTTTAAGGTCGGCAACGCGTTCATGATTATTTTAATATTGTGGGCGTACATGGGCGGTGGAGATCACTTACCATCAGGTGACCCACTTGCTCGTTTGCCATCCTATACATGTTAGAAACACGCTTAAAATGTATACAGCATGCATGGGCCGGTTAGACTAGATTGTTATCGCTGTCTCACAGGAAATCGATATGAAATACAAGCTTGCTGTTTCATTCCGTATGCTGAATGAAATTTCCTGAGGCCAAAATTCTCTTCCCTCCCTTCTTAATCACCATTCAATTTGCTTAATTGCCGGCAATGAATACATTATTCTTCTGGTATAAGGGGCGGATAGGTTACTTACCATTAGATGTGTAACCTACTCACTTATCAAATTTTACAAGTGGTAGAGCCACGATGTAGACAGTTATGTGTACGGTATGAATGGGTCGGCTCGACCGTACCGCTGCTTGCGTAGTTTGCTTGTCTAATATATAATCTAGTCCTGCTATAAGAAACTAAGTGCGAGTCGAATTCGCCAAGGGATTTTGCAATCTTTTTAAATTTGTTTTATTTTATATCTGATAAGAAATCCGCCATGAGAATATCTCCGCCAGCAACTTCCTATGGTTGAGTAGTTGGATCATTTAAAGTAGGGCCAGACAGACGGTGTACGCTCTGCGATAGGGTTCCGTTGGAGCGTTTTGGGTACGGAACCCCAAAAAGTAAAGTATAATATAAGAATTATTATATAAGATTGGGCTGCGCACACCTTCTGCTAGACTCAGAAAACCCAACCTCTTGCTTGTTCTGCTCGTTACTATATATCGGCAAAACATATACCTAATTAGAGCCTGCAGATCATTTAATACTGTTTCTTGTGATGTTGATGTCGATCTTTTCGACACCAACAGTACGACAGACGAGTTAAACTTAAAAAAAACTATGTGCAATATATTTTTTGGCGCACATAACACATAATTAATTTAAGTCGCTGATTACCCTCGGCTTATTTAGTGTACTTGTTGTTTATATCTGTGGAAACTTGTAATTGACCTTTCTTTTTTTAAAGTATTTATTACTCAACATGTTAGTTGTAAGTTTTCCTAATAAAATAAAGTAAAGTGTAACATACGGTCAGCGCCAGCGATGGTCGTCACTAGCATGCGTGAGGTACCGCGCGCCGACTGCACGCTCGAGCGCGCGCAGGTCGCGGAAGGCCTGGCGCGTCTGCAGCCACGCGTGCGACACCGACTTGTCCACTGACAGCCGCTTGCGCTGCTTCACTTGCAACAGGTTGTTGATCAGGTCGATCGCTGCAACACCATACACCATACAACATACACCATACACAACATCTTCAACATAGTTCAAATATTATACAACGTGTTACAGAAAGGTGTGGTCATAGTGTGCAGTTTGACAGCCTCCGTGGCGCAGTGGGCGAGTAGCCGGTTGCGATGCGTGTGGCTATGGGTTCGATTCCCGCACCTAGATAAATGTTTGTGTGATCCACAAATATTTGTCTCGGGTCTGGGTGTTGTGGGACCGCATGCCCCTCGTAATTCTCGATACCCACGATACAGGTTAACCTAGTGTAGGGTCAGGACTATGTGTGTGACTGTTGGGTGAATTTATTTTATTTAAAGATCGTTACATACTCCTGACAGTGAGTGTTCACTGTTTATGTACCAGATATTATCAAAATCTAGTCATCCAAAAATTACACGCTAACTTTAATTGCTCTTTTATTAAGATCGACAAGATCGATCAAATCCGTATAAATTAAGTGAAGTGCGAGAATAACACTGATGGAGTAAATCAAAAGCTCAGCTGTTTATCATTTAGCGTTATTCAATGTTCCAAGTCGAATATCGACATATTATTCATGCGATAAAAAATAAATTGATTTATTTGTGTCCTAGCAATGCAATCGAATTTGGTGAACCTATATATTATATGTAATACATGTGTTTAATTTGACCACACCTATCTGTAACGGGTTGTATACTTAAAAATATGTTGAGTACAACGAAATCAAGATATATCAGATTGTAACTGTGGCAACACTCGAGTTAACGTTGTCTCGAGAACAGTCGAGTCCGTTGTGTCAATCCGTCCGCATTCCCTGCTGATGTCATTCAGATCTGACTACGATTTTACCAGATACTTTAATAAACTATTCATTTATATTTATTAATAGTACCTCTCTCTTTATGTAAATTATAAACACTTAAACTATATTTATAAAGAAGTTCTTCAAACTCTCCGTGGGCTTTACCCCCAAGGCGTTGTAAATAAGACCACGTGCCAGGTCTTTTCGTAGATTTCTTCTAGATCCCTTGATTAAAAGTAGGCGATCAAATTCAACCTCAGTAAAGATCCCATACACGACGGTGACATTCTGAATCTGGTGACTACTTATAGATGTACTCTAGGATCTCTTAATTAAATTGACCATGAAAATGACCCTCAGTGTAAACTTTTTCCAGGGTGAGGAGGGCGGTACAAGTTGAAAACGTTTTAGATCTGACCGTTCGTTAGCCTCCTGGTTAAATAGAGAGGATCAAACTAACCTTCAGCGAAGATACACATCTACGGTGTTAGACGGTGCATAATGATGACATTTTGAATCAGCTCTTCGATGTCCTGGTTAAAAGAGACCAAACTCACCCTCAGCGGAGATCTCCCTCCAGGGAGTCGGTGGATACATGAAGGCGGCGTTCTGGATCTGTTCGTTAATATCTTCATCCTCGTTGAAAGGGAACGTGCCAGAGAGAGACACGTAGATGATCACCCCTACCGACCACATGTCTAGAGATCTGTTGTAGCCTTTGTTGCGAAGCACTTCGGGAGCTATGGTAGAAAGAATAAAATTCTTAAGAGTTGGATAAAACTAACTAAATATAATAATTAAAGTATTTTTTGTTCGCCTGAATGACGAGACGAGCAGGTTGCTCACCTGATGGTGAGCACCACGCTTACCTATAAACAATAGCAAAAACATCTAGATAAATTAAAAATAAAACAACATATACAAACCAAGGTAAGCTGGTGTGCCTACAACACTTCTCCTGAAGGACTTCTCCCCGATGATCCTGGCGAACCCGAAGTCGCAGAGCTTGACCTGCGGGAACTCCTCGTCGCTGGAGAGCAGAACGTTCTCCGGCTTCAGGTCGCAGTGCACTATGTTCTTCTCGTGGAGGTGTTTCAGGGCTACCAGGATCTGGAGGTGATTATTCATTGTTATACAGATGGTTCCATTCAATTCGTTCTACAAGTGGTAGAGCCACGCTGTAGCCAGTTTTACCTAAAACATTAAGAGGCCGGCCCAACCGAAATGTTATCGCTGTCTCACAGAAAACCATCGTAAAGTAGCAGCTTGTTGTTGAGTTTCGTACTGTTAGCGAGATATTTGGAGGCCGGAATTTCTTCTCCTTTTCCCCATCCCTTAATTATCCCTTCCCTTCAAGGTTGCCAACACAATCCATGATTTTTCGGATTGTAGGTGTTCATCGGCTGTGGTGATCACTTACCATCAGGTGACCCACTGGATCTTTTGCCAGCCTCTGTTATAAATTAAAAAATCTACTGACAAGCACACAGAGTAGTCACTGTATCTACAGAAATAATGCACGCATATAGTATAAAAACCCTAATTACTATTTTGTACGAATAATATTTCCATGAACACGATGTTATTTTCTCGGACACTAAAAAATGACCAGTAAAAACTAATACTTACAGTAAATTTATCACCAACTAACCTGTGCCACCAGGAACTTAGTGATCCGCTCAGTGAGACGTCCCTTCTCATGCGACAGGATCATCTCCAGCATGTCGCCCTTCAGCTTCTCCATCACCACGAAGATCCGCTCCGGCGTCTCGAACATCCTCTCCAGATTGACGACTCCTGGATGGGAGAGGTTCTGAAGGATGGCCACTTCGTTCTTGAGCTGGGCTTCTTGCTTCGTCGGGAAGCGGAGTTTGTCTATCACCTGTTGGAGAAAGGCAATGTATGATGATTGGTGATGACTATGGTGATAGTTGTAATGGTGACGTCATCATTTGATGTCAGTAGTGAAATGATAAGCCCTTTTTTATGGCAGATGCCGGCAATCGACCAAATTTGTGAGTGATAGAGCCACGCTGTAAAAAGTTTTGTCTACAAAATGAAAGGGCTGGCTCAACTGGGTCGTTTTACCACTCTCTCACAGAAAACTGACGTGAAGATACTGATAGAAGGCTACCTGATGGGAACTGAGTTCAATCGCCTATGAACTCTCACAATACCATACAACATAGACGCGTTGTCGCTATTTTAAAGGATAAGCATAATGCAGGATCTTTTAGTATTTAAGGCCCGTATTCACAAACAAAACTTAAGTGAGCCCTTTGCTAAGTGTAGATTTGCACAGATTTGATTATGCAGGAGCGCGGGTCATGCATGCGCTTCACGCGTTTATTCGTCGGTGTATGCTAGTTGCGTCGTCTGTCTACCCTCACTACTCTTCAACAGGCGCTCATAGCCCGTTGAACTCACTGATCAGTAAACGATTAGCGAGTGAAGCAACCCTTAAGGCGGATAGTCTACGGACGGGTGACCGCCTAGTGGTATTACAACTAGGCGTCTCCGTGCTTCGGAGGGCACGTTAAAACTCGATGTCTGTTGTTATGAACTGACAACAGTCGTTAAGCCAAGTCGGAGGCCTTTGGGAGGCTTGAAAACTTTGAAGCTATGTTGGCCACTAACCATTCGATATAGAATAGACTGTTTATCTGTGGTGTATCTGCGATGCAGTCCGCCGTACACGATGCCGAACTGCCCCGAGCCGAGCACTTCGTCGGGATGTATCTGGTAGAGTTATACCTTGATAGCCACGGGTCGCTGCGTCCTGCGATGCAGTCCGCCGTACACGATGCCGAACTGTCCCGAGCCGAGCACTTCGTCGGGATGTATCTGGTAGAGTTATACCTTGATAGCCACGGGTCGCTGCGTCCTGCGATGCAGTCCGCCGTACACGATGCCGAACTGTCCCGAGCCGAGCACTTCGTCGGGATGTATCTGGTAGAGTTATACCTTGATAGCCACGGGTCGCTGCGTCCTGCGATGCAGTCCGCCGTACACGATGCCGAACTGCCCCGAGCCGAGCACTTCGTCGGGATGTATCTGGTAGAGTTATACCTTGATAGCCACGGGTCGCTGCGTCCTGCGATGCAGTCCGCCGTACACGATGCCGAACTGTCCCGAGCCGAGCACTTCGTCGGGATGTATCTGGTAGAGTTATACCTTGATAGCCACGGGTCGCTGCGTCCTGCGATGCAGTCCGCCGTACACGATGCCGAACTGCCCCGAGCCGAGCACTTCGTCGGGATGTATCTGGTAGAGTTATACCTTGATAGCCACGGGTCGCTGCGTCCTGCGATGCAGTCCGCCGTACACGATGCCGAACTGTCCCGAGCCGAGCACTTCGTCGGGATGTATCTGGTAGAGTTATACCTTGATAGCGACGGGTCGCTGCGTCCTGCGATGCAGTCCGCCGTACACGATGCCGAACTGCCCCGAGCCGAGCACTTCGTCGGGATGTATCTGGTAGAGTTGCGCCATCTCCGTGGCTCGCTCGCCGCCGCCTGCGCCTGCGCCGTTTGAACCGTTCCCGTTCCCGCAACCTACTCCCTCCGCTATGGAGGTTGACAAATCATCATCAATTTATTGTAAAACTAGCAATGAACCGCTGGCGATAAAGCAAAAACTTTTTCGTATGATTATGATGTCGAAAAACAAAATGGCAGCCCCGTTTTTCGATTCTATTATTGGACCTATCATTTGTGATTACAAAGGCCTTTAGATATCGTTTTGATGAAACATACATTAATACAAAAGCTTACTCCTGCGTCCCGGAAGGGGTAGGCAGAAGTGTAATTAATACACGGCGTGCCAAGTTTATGATAAAGGTTAAACAAATTAGTTATCATTTCATTGAATTCTAAAATCGAATTTATCATTGGTATATTACAAGACCTTCCAGATATCGATTTTTTCAATTAACCTTAAAACATCGATTTTGAAGTCAATCGGTTTAGGTTTAAACCTAAGTAAAACATTGGATTTATGGTTTGTAACCATGAGGCCTCTCAGATATTGAGTTTTAAGTCATTCGACATTAAAAATGAATTTCATAAAATCCATTTTTACCGAAGACGTGAACAAAATGAGCAGGGAAGTGACGTACCTGCATGATGCGTAACAGGCAGCAGTGCATGCCTGACCGCAGTCTCCCACGAGCGCGCCACGTACGCGCCCACGCCCGAGTCAGGAGGAGGCAGCGCCGCCGCCGCCGCCGCCGCCCCCGCCACCCCCGCCACCCCCGCACCGCCACTACCCGCGCCGCTGCTCCCCGCCGCGACAGACCACGCCTCCTCCACACCCACCATGTAGTCTACGTTGGCTGTGCGGAGCTCGAAGCAGTGCATCACATCTGCAATCGATACACAATAGAGTAGTTTCCTATATTTAATTTTATACATTATTTTATAAGCAGAAGAAAATGATACGCAAATGAAACCCTTTTATTAAAACACAATCAAAAATGGTTCAGAAATGTTAGTATGAGGAATGCAGTTATGACTTTAAATGTTGGTATGAGGAAAAGTGGATGCGTAGTAGGGATATCTCACTATCTCGCTTCCACGCGTGCACCATAATGAACATTTTACACAGTGACGTCAAAGTTTGCGTCGTCTGTCATTTGAAAATTACCCCTTTTACAGGATTTTAATGGCTTCTAACTTATTTATTTTTGTTCCGATTTATCAAACTTTTTCTGCAATAGATTTTGAGTAACGTAACTTATTGATTTAAATAATAAAAAAAATCTAGTCAACTACCCTATTGAAAATACAAAATATCAGCTGAAAACTGTTAATATCACACAGGCTTAGATTTTAATGATAAAGACTGACAAAAAAGCAAGTAGATCACGTAATACTTGTTACCGTGCTACGACATGAACAGAGTGATCGAGTTTTTTATATACACCGTGTTATAGAAAGGTGTGGTCAAACTTAAGCAATGTATAGTGGACGATGTAAGTATTTCATCCCCAGTAGTACCAAATCCGATTTCAGGACTAGGACATAAATAAATCATTTTTACTATCGAATAAGAAACATGTCGATAATTATATCGACTTTCAACTTTGGACATCACTAAATGATAAACAGTGATACTTCAGACCGCCTTTTATTTAAATTTTGTAAAAGTAAAATTAAAAAATAGTTGTCAAACGTCAACATTTATTTAACGCAGTCAGTTCGGTAATTTCTGAGTTAATGAAGTATTATTACGAGTATAAAATTATTATATTATGTTGTATTTGACTTAAAGCAAGTATTATGAATAAAGACTTTAATGTATACTACTAGACAAGCTGCACGGTACATAGAAATTGTACCACTAAGTTGCGGTCAATTGACCGTATCTCAATATTACCATCTCGCTTACTCTCAACTAGAACCACTATCGCGCTCCCTATCTGTGTACTGTCAAACTCCCGCGTTATGTGACGCAAGTTTACTTCCAAACAGCCCGTCTAGTAGTATACATTCAAGTCTTTGATTATGAATTAGTGTTTTATGTTGGCGCCTCTGATAATAACTTACAAGAGGGTCATCGGCTGTATTATGCTTCTAGAAGATGGTACTTATACCGTTTTCAGTAAAATTTATTCACGTTTCTTAAAAAAGTAAGTGTCGTTCATAATGAATAGAGCTGCGATCGATCTTATCGATCTTTATAAATGTATGATTAAAATTAACGTTAAATTTTTTATGTCTCGATTATGAAAATATCCGGTACATAAATACTCACTGTATGTTGTTCTTATATACCACTAAATATGAGCACACGTTTCTGTAACACGTTGTATATGTACAGTAATGTACTCACCTGAATGCGGCTGCCTGGCGGTGTCGATGGCGAGGATCTCGTTGAGCGGTATCTCCTTGTAATACTTAGTGCCGTGCTCCGATGTGAACAGAGTTATCGACTTGCTATCCAACCGCCAGTAGTGACGTTTTATCTACAAATATACAGGAAACAAATGTGTGCTTTTTCAATACACCATTTTTGCGTAGTACTAAAAATATGTAAAAAAGTAAGCAGGGTGTAAAACGTTTAATTATTCATTTATTTTCTTGATTTTCTCTTCTCTTTGTTATAGATTAACAATATTAATTAATTTGTCTTAGTTTGTCATTTCCGCACTGATATCCTATTAGGGTATATTTTTAGGAAGACGATCTAGTACCTACATTCAATTATAATATTTAAATTATATTACTTGTATGATTGTATACTGTGTTATGCCTTTTATAGCTAAAAAACAGTTGAAATCATAAATGCAATTCCATTTCATATGTACACTTTATCTACTTTTTGTTTCTTTATTTTAAAAGGTTTTTTACATTTTTAAATATAACGTTTCTAAAAAGAGACATTTTAAAAATATAAAAGTATCACCCTCCAATGGCGAGGCCTAGGACCCAAGCCATCGGTGGTTAGGACCCCAGAGTGTGGAACCTGCTCACAATGCTTTCCGTGTCCAATAACACTGCTTTCTGAATCTGGCTCTTGACCAACGACCAATTGAGAGCTTCTGGAGATGTTAGTCGAGCCTCTTCAGTATCAGCCCATTAGCAGAAACGACTATCGGGACAATGATTTCGTATACTATTAGGTCAATCTAATATGAGGACCCGCACAAGAAATTTCTTGCTGCAAAATCTTTTCAGAATTATATTTTTCTATGTTATAAGAGCAGTAAGACAACAATAATCACATTTCTGGAAAACTAAAGTTGGAACTTTGCTAGATGGGGTAGCTATAGCAATTGTCTCCAAGTTTTTTAGCAGTATAACCAATAATCCAAAACACAGTGACATAGACATATTCTCCCAAAGTAAAATTTAATTCCGGAACGTCATTTTAGAACACCAAGTTTCAGGTAAATTATAAAATGTAATTTCTCATTATTATATGTTTTTTTATATCTTATTTCTAGTTCTTTTGCTCTTGTTAATATGCATGCCGTGTTCGCATTCTAAGATAATATTGTTCTCAAGTAATGCACGTTGCGTTGACGATTCAAGTACAAATAAATAAATAAAAATCATTTCGTAGGCCCCAAATGTCGTTAAATTAAGGCAGCGCCCCTTGATTAGGGTAGAACGAGATTGTCTTTCGGCGTCCTTTAGTCGTTGCTTTGACATCACATTTTGTATTTCACAAATTGTATTTCAGTTTATGTTAAATAATTACCAACTTTTTTTTAAATCGCAGCCGCGTTGTGCCCCACAAAAAGCGGCATAAAAATTGTTCACTCGAAATTGTTTTTCGCATTTCGTATTTTGGCGCCTTGTGCCACCGCTCCTCTCGCTCTAACACTGAAGTAAGGCTATACATTGTTTATCCTGTCCCTAATTAAAATTGTTTTATTGCATAGGCCGGCAAACGAGCAAGTGGGTCTGATGGTAAGTGATCTCCATGTATGCACACAATACCAAAAGAGTCATGTGCGCGTTGCCTACCTTAAAGAAAAGGGATTGGGAAGGGGAGGGGATAGATAGATAGATAGATAACTCTTTATTGTACACCAAAAATAAAAATTATACACTATGAACCTTACAACTAAATTATGTCACAAAAGGCGGTCTTATCGCTAAAAGCGATCTCTACCAGACAACCTAAATGTAAAATGTGGGGATGTGTGTCTGTACTAAGTAACTCACCGTCTTATCCTTATTAGTGAAGTGAACCAACCAGCCCTCCTTCAGCCACTGACCCTCGCGTTTCTTGGTGTGCTTCACAGACTGTACTATACGCATGAGCGGTATGTTGGCGCTGGGCGATGACGACGAGCTGGAACGTGCACGCGAGTCAGATCTAACTGGTATGCTGGAAGACGGGGGGAGTAAGGGAGGGGGGCGTGTGTGTCCTTAGTAGAGACTGGTGGTGTATTTTGACAACATCATACTAATATTATAAGTGAATGTAAGTTTATTTGTTATGCTTTCACGCCTAAATCACTAAACCGATTTGATGAATTTTGCTGTAGAGATAGATGGGACCCTGGAGACGGTTATAGGCTACGTTTTATTTCGGAAAAGTCTATTCACGCGGGCGGAGCCGCGAGCAAAAGTTAGTATTTTTCATATTTGGTTCTGGTCTTGGTGTTATGAGACCGTCTCTCGTAGTTCCTGATATTTATGACACAAGAGTCTTATCTTACTATGAGGTCAGGACTATGGATGTGACTGTTGTACAATTTGATTCAGGGTCGTGCTATGCAGGAGACCTTGGACACTTACGCCCGGTTTCTGAAAGGCTGATCAAAACAACATTCAACTAACAGAACTTTACAGGACGAGTTGCTGAAACGTTATTTAGTGAAAAAAATATATAATATTTGATTCGAAAAATCGGGACAATATTTTCTCGTGGCGTTGATACTGAGCCGGCATGTTAGCTCCGACAGATGGCCACGAGATAGCCACGAGCAAACGAGTCAAGACAAATTTTCTCCAGGCATTATGTTAAGCGCGCTGAGCACAGATTAATGGACATACGTCGGCAACTTTAGCCCGGGTCAGTATGATATGTTATACATACGCACTCACGCCTGTAATCCCCAAAGGGGTAGGCAGAGGTGTAACCAGTACACCCACATTTCGCCGAGCGTATCTCCGTACCACGATGTGATAGGGGGCGAGCCTATCGCCATACCGGGCACAAATTCCAGACTCCGGGCTGATACTGAGGATTTTGTAATAGAAAAACCCAATACCACTTTACCCGACCCGGGGATCGAACCCGAGACCTCAGCTTTGGACTCAATCGTAACGCGTACGCATTACAACTGCGCCACCGAGGCAGTATAAGTATGTTATATCCGGCTCTGATAATGTAGACATTTATCAAGACGATAGATATTTGGCAGTAAGCACTGACTTGTACCACATTAGGGGATCTATTATGAACTGTTAACAGCCCATGCAAGTTCCATTGTTTGCGATGAGATAAAACCGGAAACTTAAACTTATATGTTTTAAACCCAATGCTAAAGTACTTAAGGTTGAATTTAATTTGAAACGCAAATTTCTTTTTTGTGTTTATAATATAGGCTAATATAGTACAATATGATATAATTACAAACACCCAACACCCCAAACCCATATACAAAGTAATAGACAAGGAACTAAAGCGTCCACCACCTCGAGAGCCGCGACACACACGCCCACGCATCCAACCATCGAAATAAGATAACTAGAACGATAACTCTCATATGAATCTGGCAAAAATACGGCTCCACTTACTTACACATGCAAAGGTAAAATCACACGTACCACTTATACACGCGACAAAAAATAATGAACGTTCAAAATCAACTTTATTTCATGAAATTTAATGTCTAATTATTCAATTTCTAAATCTAGATACGACGTTCTGCACCGCGCAAACATTAGACATATTAAGAGTCAATTATAGATGATGAATAAATTTTTATGAATTGTTGAATGAACGACCTGCACAGACTTTTATAGCCCCGCCCCCTTGCACAGAGTTTTGGTGCGGTAATTTTATTGCTCGAGTTACGTTTCTTGTCATCTTATTTCGATGCATACAACAGACACTCTCTCTCTCACTCACCTGCTGGGCCGGCTGGCAGACCGCTCCGGCAGTGTGTCGCGCTGCGGCTCGTCGGAATCCTCCTCACGAGGCCTGCGGAGTTGTACCTGGAACACATCACAACTCATTATAATCACAATTGTCTCTAATTAATTACACCAAACTTTAAGAGTTAAATATAATAATCTAAAAACTACCTTCGCCCGCAGATAAGTTACATACGGCCGATTTTGGATTGAATTTTTGGATCAATCCTACAAATGAGCCGCTAAGAATACTATTTAAAAAGTCACGCGTCCAAATTACTTAATGTGATTGGTTGATTACAGGGATCGATGTGGAGTTTCGGCTTGGGATCATCTATTTAAATTACTAGGGGCTTTGCCCATGTTTTTCCACAAAACATAAAACAAAAAAAAAAAACTTAAAGTCCGACGAATATGAGACATATCTTACTTTCTTCCCCACATTATTCTGCATCGATTGGTATCGGTCTCGATCCCATACCCCCAGCGTGACAAGCTTTTGGCAGCGGCGACGGCAGTTACTTTTTTTTAGAATAGAGAGATTCGATATATCGGATCGACAGTTGCGCGATTTTTTGACACTGAGCAGTGAAGCTCGGCAAGTATTGACATTTTCTGGGCTCGATTCTCAGCCTTCTTTAAAAAAGGTTTAAACCATATATAGGATACACCATGATAAAACATGTATTATAGACATTATACATACACTACTATGTAAGTTAAAATCTTAAGATCGTAGCAAGTGGACATCCGTTGTCTCTGTCTACCCCTATGGCAAACAGGGTTGAGTCTATGTATGTATGTACACAGACACAAGTAACGCACACATTTTATATATTATTACGCAAACATCAAAAGTTGTGATTCCTTTTTTAGTATTATTTATAAAAAGATGGTAATGAAACTTATATTATTTCAAAACTACTGTGCCGTAGATGTGTAAAAACCAAAAATGATGTTATTGTTGCCGTTGAGGCATGTAGAATCAAGTAAACATACACACGTAATTAGTCCATACAATACGCTTTAACTAACATTAAATTAAAGCATTTTGATCACGTTCATGGCTTTATGAGAAATATATATTATTTCAATTTCATTCAAATGGTTGAATTTTGAGCATGCATACGCATAATCCCCGAAGGGGCAGGCAGAGGTGTAACCAATGTGCCTACATTTCGCCGTATCTCATGATGTGAGAGGGGGCGAGTCTATCGCCATTCCTGGCACGATTCCAGACTCCAAACTGATACTGATCATTTCATAATAGAATAACCCAATATCACTGTTACCCGACCCGGGGATCGAACCCGAGACCTCAGCGTCAGCCTCAGTCGTAACGCGTACGCATTACAACTGCGCCACCGAGGCAATCACTTCACCACAGACGATACTTGTTTTCATAAAGGAATATTACCTCATCATCCCCGGTATTGTTCTCGCCAGGTGTAGCTTCATCATCAGACTCGTCAGGTAGACGGGCAGTTTCCGACAACTCGCTACCTGTGCTGCTGTCAGCTTCTCCTGTACATATTAATCTACTATTGATTACTTGAATCCATATTTAATTATTTTTTAGTAAATCCAGGCCTTTATAAATAACACAAACAGTATGAAATGTCCAAAACGAAATTCGTACAGGCATAGCTTAATCATTCAAGATTTTAAATAAATTTGTTTTGAGTCGGTGAATTTTGTGGTTTTTTCATAAAATCACTTCCCCCAAAGTATATTAAATATTTAGACGGTCGATTATAACACAAATTATTGTGCATATTATTCCAAAGATCCACCCCGCACGATGTTAGGGTGAGATAGCTTGCATTTTTTATTCCCCCCACTGATGAGCTGACTGACGTCAGTCGCTCATATATCTCGGGCAATTCAAGTGCGATTTTTAGAATCCAAAAATTTGAAACGCCAGTTGTGGTTCCCTGACCTGGGGCTTTGAACTCACTAGTCACGTCGCTAAAATAAACTTTTTTACGTAAGGAATGTTGTATGATGATCCTGATGATATCACCTAAAATGGCCTTTGTTATACATCTATTATTATAACGGGAATAATATTTTACGAGTCCGTAGCTGTAATGCTAACAACTTATCACAATAAACTTTTTTCTTTGAAGTTATTGCAAAAATGTTTTATGACTTACACATTACGCTATTTTTTCTTGGCTATTATTTGAATATAAAAAAAACCACTTTGCATAAACGGACAACAACTTTATATAACAGCTGCTTGTTCTAATTTACGTCAGTTTTCCTACAACAAAGCTACAATAATATTCACAATGTTGACATAACTCTGGATCTTAGTGATGGTGGCGGTTGCTTGGGAAGGCAACAAGCAATTGATGTTTTCTCGAACACCTTCCACAAATTCAAAGTACATCTCAAGTCAATACACTGTTAACACATATCTTATTATATCCAAAATGTAATTGTGTAGAAGGTTGTTTATATTGCAAGGATGTTTGCTGCATTTATAATTATTGTAATACTAGGCATGGGATTGTTTTTTTTCTATCTTGTATATACTTAAAGATATATTGGTGTTTACAATGTTGCGACTAAATAAATAAATATAAGTATTATTCTGTTGTGACCGACTAAATTGTTTTCAACAAATTAGAAATTAATGTAAATTCTGTCAAACACACAAATACTACTTACCATGCGGATCTCGTATCTCCCCACCACAGTCCTTCGGCACGAAAGGCAGACATTTCCTATGCGCATTGTAATGACAGTCCTTGCATTGCAGGCCCTGTTTGAACAGCCCGCGGAGGAGCTTCTTGCAATGGCGGCAGACTGTAGGACGCGTGTAGGAGTGCACCTCAAATGTGTGGGGAATGCCGAGTGACGCGTGCCCTAGTGAAGAGAGAGGCCACGTGCTGGATGTAGCGGCGGATATCGAACCCGAGACTGAACCGGCTCGGGATGGCGAACGGCTGCGTTTGCCGCCCAGCTGTGGGTAAATTATTTAGACATTACGCACATGATATTTTTTAACTTGGCTTTGAACCCGCGACAAAAAAGCGGGTGTTATAAGTTCGGTCTCTGTTTGTCTGCGGATGTGTGTGTGTGTGTGCTTTGTTTATTACATAGGCCGGCAAACGAGCGAGTGGGTCTTCTGGTGGTAAGTAATCTCCACTGCCCATGTACGCCCACAACACAAGAAGAACCATGGACGCGTTGCCGACCTTTAAGGAAAGGAATAATTAAGGGATTAGGAAGGGGAGGGGGATTTAGATCTTCGGATATCGCACTCACCGTACGAAACGTATCAGCAAGCCGCTAATTTTTGTCAGTTTTCTGTGAGACGGTGGTAACGATCCGGTCGAGCCGACCCATTCGTGCTGTAGACAAAACTCTCTACAGCGGGGCTCTACCACTCACAGTGTGTGTATCTATCTGTTGCATTGTAGCGCCTAAACGAACAAATAATTTTGAATAGTTTAATCGAGATTGTTCTTAGCTATGTTTGAATAAAATACGTTCAACCGTTTAAAAGTTGCACATGTTTTGCTAATTGACTTGAGCATTATAATTCGAGTAGCCCAAAGTGGCAAAAAACACCACGGTTTAATGTAAAGATACAAATTGTTTGTTTTTTATTCACGCATTATTCATTGTTTTATATTCTACCAGCCATATAAATAATTATAAGGTTATTCTTATTACTCTAAGCTACCAGCATTTGCCCGCGACTCTGCGCGCGTTAAACTTAAATTTCTGTGATAAACTTATTGTAGTTCTGGAATTATTAAGATCTGAAAAGTGTTATTCACTCCAAATCGTCGATCACTTCTGGGTGATCTAGACACTTGAAATTTTGGCTCAAGGTAGACAATTAGGCTTAGTTATTTATCTATGTTCGACGTAGAAAAAGTTAATGGTGTGGTTAGTGGTCAATATTCAGTGAATCGGTCAATGAAAAATTGCACTTTTCAGATGTAAATAACCCCAGAACTTAAATAGGTTTATGTATTAAATTTAAGATGAACCTTTAGGTATTAGACTTGCAAAATTCCAAGTGTGTAGGTCTAAATGTTTTGGAGGGGTTGAAAGCATCTCTTAAGTCTAAATGGTTCGTAAAATATTACACATTGCCGCTGCGTCGCCTTCTTCCTCGTACTTGGCGGATACATACATACGCACTCACACCTGTAATCCCCGAAGGGGTAGGCAGAGGTGTAACCAGTACACCCACATTTCGCCGAGCGTATCTCCGTCCCGTAATGTGATAGGAGGCCTATCGCCATACCGGGCACAAATTCCAGACTCCGGGCTGATACTGAGCATTTCGTAATAGAAAAACCCAATACCACTTTACCCGACCCGGGGATCGAACCCGAGACCTCAGCGTTAGCTTAATCGTAACGCGTACGCATTACAACTGCGCCACCGAGACAGTCAGTTATACAGTTAGTTTATTCATTATCGTCCACCTAGATGTGATTCAGTTTCTTATTATGGGAAGATTGGTGAAACCTAATTAAACATAAATCAAATCGTTCTTGCACGCTTGCTTTGTATGCGTCACGTGTTTATTTTTTTAATATCACACGCCGGCAAACGATTAAGTGGGTCACCTGATGGTAAGTGATCGCCACCGCTTATCTGTACCCACATCACAGGAATAATCAAGGACGCGTTGCCGACCTTTAAGCAAAGGGATAATTAAGGGATTGGGAAGGGGGGGATTTGGGCCTCCGGATACACCGTACGAAACGCAGCAATTGTATAGAGACAATGACTGTGTGTCAGGACTTAACTTTTGACAGCCTCCGTGGCGCAGCGGGCGAGTAGCCGGCTGCGAAGCGAGAGGCCGTGGGTTCGATTCCCACACTGAGACAAATGTTTGTGTGAACCACAAATATTGGTCTCGGGTCTGGGTGTTGTGGGACCGCAAGTCCCTCATAGTTCCTGATACCCACGACACAGGTTTACCTAGTGTGGGGTCAGGACTATGTGTGTGACTGTTGGGTGTATTTATTTATTTATTTATTTAAAAAAATGTAAATACGACGGTTAACCCGTCACATCATACAAGTCAAAACCAAATATTTACAAGTTCACGTATAAATAGTAAGTCGTGCATAAATAATCCGATATATCTGTACGAAACTTGAGAACATCTTCTAACCCATCGCTTATGTTACCTTACACGTGCCACGTTAAAGCGCTTGTCCCACCGCCAACGAATAAACGAGACAAAATCATAGACTCTAATGTATACTACTCGACAAGCTGCGCGGTACATAAAAATTGTACCCCTAAGTTGCGGGCAATTGACCGTAACTCAATATTACTATCTCACTTACTCTCAACTAGAACCCTATGGGGCTCCCTGTTTGTGAGCTGTCAAACTCCCGCGTCATGTGACGTAATTTTACTTCTAAACAGCCCGTCTAGTAGTATACTTAAGGTCTTTGGAGAAAATCGACTATTTTCTTGCTAAAGAAATATACTATGCGATATCGAAATAAGATGACAAGAAACGTAACTCATGCAAAAAACTTTGTGCAAGGGGGCGGGGCTATAAAAGTCTGTGCAGCTCGTTCATTCACAATTCATAAAAATTGATTCATGATCTCTAGTTGACACTTAATACGTCTAGTTTTTTTACACCGCCGTTACACCTCCCCGGTGCAGTGAGAATTTTCGCTTGGCGAGTTCCTCGCAGCGACAATCAACCATCAACGAATAATTTACTGTTAAAAAACATCGACGTCGATCAAAAAAGATCTGTATTCTATAATTTTTAAATAGTTGATCAGATTTTCTTGAAACATAGCTAAGAACCATCTCGATTATGTCAACTTTCAAATCGCATTCAAACCGGTCCATTCGTTTAGGCGGATTGAAGCCACAGACATGACAGACAGAAACACCGATCCATCTTTTTGTCGGGGGTAAAAAGCATTCGCGTTTCGCTACTCAACTTCGGTGAGACAAGTGCCTTATACGCAGCGGTCAAACGAAAACTCCACGTGTAGGGAGGTCAAGGCCCTTCGTATTATTATGTAACTAAATGTTCTTCGGCAAAATATGATAAATGTTATGAGCATAGTTTATGACAGCCTGGTATTATTACCTAGAGTCAAGACAAATGTTTTGTGAACCGCATATTTATTTATTTATTTATTTAAGACGCAAAACAGAGTACAATCAATACATTAGTACAACTTTATAACTATACAATCATTAAAACCAGATTGTATTCCAAAACATGCGCCCTTATATATATATATTCAATAAAGCATATAATAAAGCATATATTTATTTCGAGTTTGGGTGTTGTGAGGCCACAAGTCTGTCAGGTAGTCTTCTCAGGTAGGGTCGCGGTTAGATCCGGTTGTAGCTTTAAAACACAATGATTCGGCAACACCTATGGTCCGTATCAAACACCCTTGAAATTAAAATATAGGACCTAGAATTTCCCTACATAATTTGGTTTGAAAAACTGGACTTGAAGACTAGCTGAATCTTCTCAGGGCTGGGTCGCGCCGCGTATAATCCAGTGGTAAAGTAAGCCCACTGAGTTTGTTACGCCGGTCTTCTCAGATTGGGTCGTTTTGGATCCGGTGGTAGTTTTAAAACACGTGCCGTTTCGGTTATGCCCATGATCCATATCGAATTTAGACCTTTAGGTTTTCTGTAAGGCAATAGTACCTACTACTCTGGCTAAGGGGATCCATTTATGCTATGGATCAATTTGTCTACAGAGTTGCTTTACTGTTCTTTCTTTCTGCCTGGCGTTATCCGGCTGAATACCAGGATCCGGGTTCTCCTACCATAGATTTGACAGTATTTGGTATTAAATATTACGATTGACAAAACAAATATACATGGCGAGTGTGAATGGTACAGTTGGGAGGGGCAGGCGTCGACAAACTTTCATAGATCAAGTTGGAGATATTCTCGAGAAAGGCCAGGTCAGGAATACCCTAAACCGACGTGCATGTATGAAAAATTTAATGAGAGTGAATGACGCCAAAGAGGTATGCAAGGATCGTAGCAAGTGGAAATCCGTTGTCTCTGCCTACCCCTATGGGAAACAGACGTGAGTACAGTACACTGTTATGTTTCGGTTTGAAAGACATTGAAGCCAGTGAAATTACTGGGCAACTTGAAACTTAAAATCTTATGACTCGGGATGACGGACGCAGTTCAGTGCCATGCAGTGCTCTGTAGTCCAGAGTTCTGTGTGACGTTGCTTCTGTTTATCAGACAGGCGTAACGCTTAACATCTGGCGAACGACCTGCCGGTCTCGTCATTCAAGCAAATAAAATAAAACATTGGAAATGGAACGCAGTTGGAACTTTACACGTGGTATTCTGCGCAGAGTTCATCGCCTTACGAATAATTTTCGATTGTCCACGGATGAGAAAGTCAATGGTCGTTTTGGCAATTAAATAATAATTTTAATCGGTTTCATTAACACCGTCGTCGCATCCACCACGCCTCACAATCCTATATCTACCCATGATTGACCCACGCTGTAGATAAAACTGTCTACAGCATGAATAGACCGGCTCGACCGGATGGTTACCACTGTCTCACAGAAAACCGGCGTAAAGTAGCAGCTTGCTGCTGCGTTTCGTACGGTGAGCGATATATTCGGAGGCCCAAACCCCGAATCCCTTAATTATCCCTGTCCTTTATAGTCGGCAACGCACTCATAATCCTTTTGGTATTGTGGGCGTATATGGGCGGTGGAGATCACTCACAATCAGGTGACCCACTTGCTCGTTTGCCGTCTTATATCTACTATAAAAAAAAGTGAAAACTACTTTTGAAGTCAGTAAGTAATTGAAACAGCAAATTACCAAAAAAGTTAATGAAATAAAAATGTATGAGATATAAAAATGCGTGTATACACCCAATTTTTTATGTCCCGTATTTTTCACCCTTGTCCCGTTTCTTTCATATATATCCCGCAGCCCGCTATTTGTAAAATGGATTTATAAATATTTATTTCTCATGTGATACGAACTATTATTATGTGTGATGGTTGGATATCGAAATAAGATAAGTAGAACGATAACTCTCATATTAATGCCAAAAATACAGCTCCACTTACACGCAAAAATACACGCAATAAAAATTAATGAACGTTCAAAATCAATTTTATTTCATAAAAGTTAATTTTTGAATATCGATACATTTCTAGATCGAGATACGACGTTCTGTACCGCGCAAAAAATTTGACTTTACTTTACTTTTCTTGCCATCTTATTTCGATGTGGTTGGGTGTACCTATACAAGTGACACAATTTTGTCATATTCCGGAGACTGGCCAACACATTGGATGATGGGTAACAACTCAAAATAAAACTCAAATATTAAAAAAATATATTTATTTAATGTTTTTGTCATATTATATAAAATATCTTACCCACCACCCAAAGTGCTGTAAGTCTAAATACTTTCTAAATAACAATAAAAAATACAATTACTCTGGACGGAATCGAAATTGTTAAACAATATTAAATGATATGTAAATTACTAGCTAAAATACGAGATTCTGTGTCATATTTATACTATGTAACGTCGTTTCGCGAAACTGAATACTTATTATCAACTCAATTCATTTATAACTTACAAAATATATTAACTTCAGTTTATACAATATGTAACAAAAACGATATTGGACATTTTAACCGCGATATCAGAATCCATATTGAAACGTAATGAAATATCTCGCATACGAAAATAACACTATAAAAATATTCATATTTATTTGTAATTCTTTAATTATTTTATTGTTTGTAAACCGTACGGTTTCGTCAACAAAGCCTAACCTCAGTCAGCTGTTCATTAGTTTTCAGATGCAATTTTTTTTTTTTAAATATGTTAATTTTTCTAAGCTACCTGTGTAAGGATAATATCTCGCTTCTGTTTTTTTAATTAACTATTTTTATTAAGCTGTCTATATATTCACGAACTAGAAAGGGCCAACAGGGTTTTTGTTACATACTGTATAACAGAAAATCACGTTTGAGCCAAGAAGTTTCTCGTGAAATTTTAATGATGTCAGAGTTGATACCTGCTTATTATATATTTGTGCAGATGTTATATATATTTAAAAATAGGTAGAATAATTGTAATAATTAATTAGCATTAATTTCGCTAGTTCGTAGATTTTTTGTTTGTTCACATTTGCATTATTTAAACTTAATATATTGCTAATATATTGGGAACTTGTTATTGGCTTTCTGACAGTTATGTTATTGCTATTTTTAATTCTATTGTCGGTAAGTGTTCCATGTATTAGATAAATAAATAATACACGTGTATCAAAGCATTAGCTGATTTGAATATTTCAGTATTGTTAACTACTTCTGTGAAAACAACTTTGTAGCTTTTTATCATACATACACACTCACTTACGCCTGTAATCCCCGACGGGGTAGGCAGAGGTGTAACCAGTACACCCACATTTCGACGAGCGTATCTCCGTCCCACGATGGGATAGGGGGCGAGCCTATCGCCATACCGGGCACAAATTCCAGACTCCGGGTTGATACTTAGCATTTCGTAATAGAAAAACCCAATACCGCTTTACCCGACCCGGGGATCGAACCCGAGACCTGTGTCAGCCTGAGTGGTAACGCGTACGCATTAAAACAGCGCCACCGAGGTAGGCAGCTTTTTATCATTTTACGTTATATTTAATTACTATCTTAATCTTTAATTAAAATATTTATAAATATTTAAGTAAAATATTTGTGATATTCATAATACATAATGAATATAAAGTAATAATAATTCTATAAGTACTTCCCGTAATATTAATAACAACCTTGTCAGAGATATTTTTTTATAGAAATCTTGTACTCGTAAATTGTTTTTTTCATTGATCGTGTGCTGGGTTCAATTTTTATTATACAGTAGTTAAATGCACATCACTAGAAACCACTGTACAAAAACAATCTATACCTACTACTGAATTAATTAAATAGGTAAAAATAAAATAAAAATAGGTAATTAACATAAATAATGGACTTATAAGTCGAATTAGAATTAGAGCCACGCTGATGACGATTTTGTTTTTTTTCTATTAGCTTGAAATGACGAGGCCGGGCCGGTACCACTGTCTCACAGAAAACCGGCGTAAAGTAGCAGCTTGCTGCTGCGTTTCGTACGGTGAGTGAGATATCCGGAGGCCCAAAACCCCTCGCCTTCCCAATTCCTTAATTATCCTTTTCCTTTAAGGTTGGCAACGCACCCATGATTCTTTTAGTATTGTGGGCGTACATGGGCGGTGGAGATCACTTACCATCAGGTGACCCACGTGCTCGTTTGCCGGCCTATACCATAAAAAAAAAAACATTACTTGATTAGTCTGAAGTTAGTCTCGAGCAGTATCACGTCACTACTATTATTTTAGGGACTGATGAGTGACGGGAGGCGTAGAGGACGGTACATCCGACTAACCGTACTTCAGCCCGGCCTATTTATTATACGTGTATTGCATAAACCATGCAGCAAGTTTTGTTCTCATACAGATAGCAGTACTTGCGTTGTCTACTCAGATTTATGTCTATGTGTGTTTTATATGGACCCATAAACGTATAATAGGAAGACTTAACATACATACATACACACTCACGCTTGTATTCCCCGAAGGGGTAGGCAGAGGTAACTAGTACAACCACATTTCGTCGAGCGTATCTCCACAAATTCCAGACTCCGAGCTGATACTGAGCATTTCGTAATAGAATAACTCAATACCACTTTATCTGACCAGGGGATCAAACCCGAGAACTCAGCGTTAGCTTAATCGTAACGCGTACGCATTACAACTGCGCCACCGAGGAAGACTTAACAATACCACAAGAAACGTGCCAACTACGCCTTCATACAAATTCACTGACAGTGACAGTTGAAGTAATTTCATGTGTTTGCCTACACGAAGAGTGTCCGCACAAATATGGACCACACTTCTCTATTTAATTTTCGTCTTTTTGGCACATTTAACACGAGAATATCATCTTGACATTTGGCTCTTCGCAACCAACTATATGTGTAGCTTGTAGTAACAATTTACACATATAGTTCGCCTCACGTTCTGTGAGTAAATGTCGCAACAAAGTGGAAAGAGATAGGATCATAAATTTTTGATTGGATAGAAACAAATTAATATACAATATGTAACAAAAACCCTGTTGTGCGTTTTAACTGTGATATCAGAATCGATATTCAAACGTAATGAAATAACTCGCATACGAAAATGAGACTATAAAAATAATCATATTTATTTTTTATAATTTAATTATTTTATTGTTTGTGAACCGTATTTCGATTGATTACCTCTGCAAGAGCGATGAACCGGAGCCAGAGCGAGATAGCAAGTTGCGGCGTCTACGTGCATCAAACGCTTCGTCAATACGTCACATGAGTCAGCTGTTCATCACTTTTCAGATGAAAATAACATTTTTTAAATATTTTCATTTTTCCAAGCTACGTGTGTAAGTATAATATCTCGCTTCTGTTTATTATTGTTTTAATTTAACTATTTTTATTAAGCTGTCTATAATAATATGTCTATCTTCACGACCCTAAAAGGGCCGACAGGGTTTTTGTTACATATTGTATTATTTATAATTGTGAAAGTAATGCTAGGTCTGGTTCACTAATGGCCGTTCCCTATATTCTGTCTATCGACAGATTTGCATACTATCAGTGTTGATTTGACAGATCTTCCATACAAAATGTGTCAATATTTGACTGCCAGTAAGCAAATCTGTCGATAGACAGAATATAAGGAACGGCCATAATACGCGTGTGCCTATCAAATGTCCCCTCCTGTGACGTGTCCCGCGTCCCGTTTGTCTTTCCCCGTGACGAGGTCGGCGAGGCGCCTTACCAGCGAGTCGTCATGCGAGGCGTGGCTGACGTGGCTGACGTGGCTGGACGTGGAGGCGCGCGACGGACTGCGCGTGTGAGACGCTCGTCGTGGCGGCGCCGCCGTCGCAGGAGTCGCGCAGTTTGACGGCACCTTTACAGCACACCGCTTGTGGTAGTTGAGACCGCAGCCTGTGAATGTACACAATCTCGGTGTAGTCTTTTAATTGTCTGTGACATCATAGCACCTGACTTAATGGAATTTGAGTGCGTTTTTTTAGATACAAACAAACAAACAATACACCCAACAGTCACACACATAGTCCTGGCCCCACACTAGGTTAACCTGTATCGTGGGTATCAGGAACTACGAGGAACTTCCAGTCCCACAACACCCAGACCCGAAACAAACTTTTGTAAATCACACAAACATTTGTCTCAGTGTGGGAAGCGAACCCACGGCCTCTCGCTTCGCAGCCGGCTATTCGCCCGCTGCGCCACGGAAGCTGTCAGAAAGCTGATTTAATCAAAATTGATCTTAGTTGTTGTTGGGTGTTGCGAGACCGTAAGCCCCTCGTAATTCCTGATACACACAACACAGAGTAGTCTGGTATTGGGTTTTTGTTATTAGCATAGGCCTGCAACGAGCAAGTGGGCCACCTGATGGTAAGTGATCTCCACCACCGATGTACGCCCACAATACCAAAATAATTATGGGCGCGTTGCCGAAAGGTATTGGTAAGGGGGGTTAGGGCCTCGCGGATATCTCAATCACCGTACGAAACGCAGCAGCAAGCTGCTACTTTACGCCGGTTTTCTGTGAGACAGTGGTAATGCCCCGACGAGCCGGCCCATTCGTGCTGTACACACACCGGCACAGTACAAGTACACTCAAAAAAGGTGTATCTATTTATATTACCCAAACCCCCTCCCCTTCCCAATCCCTTAACTATCCCTTTCCTTTAAGGTCGGCAACGCATCCATGATTATTTTGGTATTGTGGGCGTACGTGGGTGGTGGTGATCACTTACCATCAGATGACCCACTTGCTCGTTTGCCGGCCTATGCCATAAAAAAATAAATAATTACGTAGAACCACTTGTTAACAATGCTCACAAAAAAAGTCCCGTATATCATTTAATTTTGGCAGATAAGGTAATGCAAAACAATGAAATAGCGAAAGGTGTGCCAATTTGGGGTTACTGACGTCATCTATAGCTATCATGATACACGTGCACTTTACACGCGCTATGGATTACAAGGTGATTTTTAATATTTTTTCCTCATTTTATCAGTGAAAGGTGAAATGATTGATTAAATATAGGATGCTTTCTTTTTATAATTTTATTTGACTATCTAGAACGATTTTTTTTTATTGCCTAGATAGGCCGACGAGCAGACGGCCCACCTGATGGTAAGTGGTTACCACCGCCCATGGACCTCAGCAATGCCAGAGCACAGCCAAGCCGCTGCCTACCGTTGAAGGAAAACTCTTTTTAAACCTCGCTTAAAGAAGGAATTAATTAATTTACGAATCCATATCGTACCAGGAGTAGGATACAGGGGTGAAATGAGGGTTCAAAGTTTGTATCGAGGAACAATGTTAAATAGATATTTCGACTCGAAATTTAGTAGAAGTACTTCTACAAACTACTATTCATAACATATTGTTAGGGTATTCCCTTTTTATTGGTGAATTGATGGTGTCTTAGGTCGCCGCCATAACTGGAGGCCATTTGCTAGTTTTCAGTGCCTAGGGCTCAGTCGTGGTCTAGTTCTTAGTGATCAGTGCTGAATCAATAGTCCAAGAGCTTATTACGCGGTAGCTCTGCCGGTTTACTATTCGGTTCTAGTTCGGCCTTAGTTATAATTAAATAGAGAGCGGTCTCAAGAGAATCCTGACATGGGATTGTGGTCTGTAAAGCAGTAACATTGTAAAAGTGACTCGATAAACCATTAGTAGATTTAATGACCGTCGTTCGTGTTTTTTAAATAGCGCTCGTCTTGTGTAACATCTAAAAATATTCGAAAATAACCCCCTTAGACTGGCTCGGTGGCGCAGTTGTAATGCGTACGCGTTACGATTGCGTCTAACGCTGAGGTCGCGGGTTCGATCCCCGGGTCGGATAAAGTGGTATTGGGTTTTCTTATTACGTAATGCTCAGTATTAGCCCGGAGTCTGGAATTTGCGCCCGGTATGGCGATAGGCTCGCCCCCTATCGTGGGTCGGAGATACGCTCGGCAAAATCTGGGTGTAACCAACCTCTGCCTACTCCTTCGGGGATTACAGGCGTGAGTGCGTATGTATGTATGTAACCCCCTTAAATGGGGTGAAATACTATAAAGGGACAGAGGTTGTTTCTGATAAAGAAATTGCTAGTAAAATAATAAAACTTTAAAGGTTTTCTGAAATGATTAACAAATTACACAAATTTTGTGTCGGTGCGGGAATCGAACCAGTGTCCTCTCGTTTCACAGCTACTACTTCCGGCTACTTGCCCACTGCGCCACGGAGACTGTCAGAAGCTAGTTTTATATATTTTACTAGCTGTTGCATGCGGCTCCGCCCGCGTGAATACCTATTATTCCTAGTATTTCCAGGATTAAAGTAGCCTAGTGCATCAAGCGAGTCCCGGTGAGAAACGCGCTTGACAAAAATACTAATGTCGCTATTAAAAAATAGGGGTTGATCGTAGAAGGTTGAAAATGTAGGGTTGTATGTATTTTTGAATGCTGTATCATAAAAAAATAAAAACAAAAAAAAATGTTTTAAAAATAAAACAAAAAAAAATTGGGGTGGACCACCCTTAACATTTAGGGGGATGAAAAATAGATGTTGGCCGATTCTCAGACCTACCCGCTATGCACACAAAATTTCATACAAATCGGTCCAGCAGTTTCGGAGGAGTATGGGAACGAACATTGTGACACGAGAATTTTATATATAAGATAATATTTATTAGGTAATCGGAATAACTGGTTTAGAGTGGTAGAGCTACGCTGTAGACACTTTGTCTATAGCATGAACGGGCCGGCTCGTCCGGGTCGTTACCACTGTCTTACAGAAAACCGGCGTATAGTAGCAGCTTGCTGCTGCGTTTCGTACGGTGAGTGAGATAACCGGAGGCCCAAATCCCCCTCCCCCTCCCAATCCCTTTCCTTTAAGGTCGGCAACGCGCCCATAATTTTGTTTTGTACATGGGCTGTGGAGATCGCTTACCATCAGGTGACCTACTTGCTCGTTTGCCGGCCTATGCTATAAAAAAACTGTGTTTTTTTATTTACAAATGTCCCAAATGTTTCAATGCAATATAATCATGAGTTGCATTAATTTGACCAATTCAAATTAATTCCCGATAAAATGAAATCTGACCGAATTTGTATATCGATATTGATTTGTCACTTGTAATGGATTACACCGATTTGGGACATAATTTAGTATTACAAGGTGACAGAAAGTGCTTTTATACTTTTATAATAATATAATGTTTATTTCGGACAAGGTTGTATCCAGTAGTTCATTAGTATGTTAGGTACAATTTACAATAAGTTATAACTTAAGGCTACTTTTTATCCCGGAAAAGGCCGTTCACGCGGGCGGAGCCGCGAGCAAAAGATAGTATGTAATAAGGGTGCTTCCTCACTGACTACCATATCATACGTTCCTACGACTTTTATGCGCTTGAGCAAGCTTCGTTTTTAGGAACATGTACTAATATGCAATCAATGCTAGGCCTGGCATCTGGCCAATCAATCAACAGAAAAATAAGTAGATATATAATATGTATGCATCATCGCGCGTTCTTATTTTGTTCTTATAAATAGACGAAGATTGTAGAAGCGCATAACAGTAGTACTGTGGGTTTACGATAGTACTACCATCCGCCATTATACAATAATCACACTGGATCGTCGTTCATTCCCAGAGGGGTTAACGTCAGGCAGGCGACCGGTCGCAAAAACCAAAACCCAAATATTTCTGTAACATGTGTTAAAAAGCATGTTGTACCGACCCCACTGCGAGTGGGTTCAGGGCAGATGGAAGAAGACACTGGATCGTCAAATTTCGACTACATACTTCTACAAGCCCGATTTTTTTTCATTCTTAAAAACTTACCTTCACACTTGAGCCCTTGGCGGACGAGTCCGAACAGCATCTCCCCGCAGAAGTCGCAGAAGGTGGGCGCCTTGTACGAGTGTACTGCTAGTGCATGAGGTCGCAACATCGGCAGGGACTCTGTACCAGCGTCGCAGATCAGCGCTGCAGATATCAATAGTTAGATTACCACCCGGTTTCTGAAAGGCTGATCAAAGTCAAATTAACTCATGTCAAGTCGAAATTGAGTTGCTAGAAGCGTGATCAACACCTTTGATTTGACTCCCATGTTAGCCAACATAACTTACAAATTAATATGAAAAATCGTATGTTAAACGGTACTAAAGTGACATCAAATATTATATTTTTTTTCGCTAAATAACGTTTCAGCAACTCGAATTGATTTGGCAGCGATGTCAACTCTAAGTTCTGTTAGTTGAATGTTGATTTGATCAACCTTTCAGAAACCGGGCGTTACACCCGGTTTCTGAATGTTGAAATATTGTTGAATGCAAACTCCATATTCATACATAGACAACACATGGTCTATGTGTCAGGCTTTTATGTTTCGAATTATATGTGTTAGCTGACGGTTTTTGTACTCGGTTATTATTAAATGGTTATTCCTCCTAATCATTCGTTTTAACATTTATTCCAACACTGAAAGGCTGATCAAAGTAAAATTAACTAATCAAATGTCAAGTCGAAATTGAGTTGCTAGAAGCGTGATCAACACCTTTGATTTGACACAAATGTTAGCTAACATAACTTACAAATTAATATGAAAAATCGTATGTCAAACGGTACTAAAGAGACATCAAATATTATTATTTTTTTCCACTAATCAATATTTCAGCAACTCGAGTTGATTTGACAGCGATGTCAAAGTCAAAGTTCTGTTGAATGTTGATTTGATCAGCCTTTCAGAAACCGGGTGTAAGTAATGGATTTTAATGAAATGTGTCTGTGGTAGATGCCTCGTCTGGATAGGTACCACCGGTTTTTCTATATCTGCCGCCAAGCAGCTGTTTGTGTTATATTCTGGTTTGAAAGATGTTGAAGTCAGTGAAATTACTGGGCATACTCAAGGCGACGAAAGAAGTGCAGACTTCAGTGCCATGTCATCATCAGCCTGAATTCGTCGACTGCTGGACATAGGCCTTTCCAATTTTGCGCCACCCTTGACGGTCCTCCGCCTTTCTCATCCAGCCGCTTCCCGCTACGTGTATCAGGTCGTCGGTCCAGCGGGCTCGAGGTCAGCCTACACTACGCTTGGATAGACGTGGTCTCCACTCTAGCCCTTTTCTACCCCAACGGCTATCGTTGCGGTGACAAATATGACCAGCCCACTGCCACTTCAACTTTCTAATTCGGCGAGCTATGTTGGTTACTTCTCTGACGGATCTCTGTATTCCGGATTTTCTCTGACGGATCTCTGTATTCCGGATTTTCTCTGACGGATCTCTGTATTCCGGATTTTATCCGTCAGAGAGATACCAAGCATAACCCGCTCCATAGCTCGATGAGCGACCTTAAAGTGGTCAGTGCCATGTAGTACTTTGTAATTTAAAGCTCTGGATGGTGTCGCTACTGTGCATGGACAAGTGTTTTCTGTTATCAGACGAGCGACCTGCTCGTATCGTCATTCAGGCAAAAACAAGTGCTTATACAATTGGTACTAACGGTTGGCTGTTAGCACAATCTCGACGAGGGTCTCGTCGGTGACGTCACCGGCGGAGTTGATCAGCTGCAGCACGTTGGGCGAGCAGTAGTCGTGTCGGAACAGCAGGATACGGTCAGCGAGCCGGTTCAGACCGTTGTCCGGGATCTGGTAGACAATAAAATAACATACGCACTCACGCCTGTAATCCCCGAAGGGGTAGGCAGAGGTGTAACCAGTACACCCACATTTCGCCGAGCGTATTTCCGTCCCTTATGTGATAGGTGGCGAATTCCAGAGTCCGGGCTGATACTGAGCATTTCGTAATAGAAAAACCCAATACCACTTTACCCGACCCGGGGATCGAACCCGAGACCTCAGAGTTGACCTCAATCGTAACGCGTACGCATTACAATTGCGCCATCGAGGCAGTCAATAAAATAAAATATAATTATACACCCAACAGTCACACACACAGTCCTGACCCCACACTAGGTTAACCTGTATCGTGGGTATCAGGAACTACGAGGGACTTACGGTCCCACAACACCCAGACCCAAGACCAATATTTGTGGATCACACAAACATTTATCTCGGTGTGGGATCGAACCCACGGCCTCTCGCTTCTCACTCCGGCTACTCGCGCACTGCGCCATGGTGCTGTTAAAGTTTTATAATTGATTTGTTGACGGATTAGTAAATTTGAACCGACTTCCAAAATGAATTGAACGGACTGCCTCGGTGGCGCAGTTGTAATGCGTACGACTGAGGCTGACGCTGAGGTCTCGGGTTCGATCCCCGGGTCGGGTAAAAGTGATATTGGGTTACGTAATGCTCAGTATCAGCCAGAAGTCTGGAATTTGTGCTCGGTATGGCGATAGGCTCGCCCCCTATCACATCGCGGGACAGAGATACGCTCGGCGAAATGTGGGTGTACTGGTTACACCTCTGCCTACCCCTTCGGGGAATACAGGCGGGAGTGCGTATAGAGTGCTTATAATAAAAACAGATTAATGATAATGTAAAAAAAATTAATCTATATGTAATGTTATGATACAAGTTGTATTTCGTTTCTTTGAAATAATATTATAATTAGGTATGGAGTAATTTTATAATGATTTAGTATCGTCGTGCTTGTCGGCTTAAGTCGAAATATGCTTCGGCTTTAGTCTCATTTTTGAAGATATCATAACAATACCTAATAAAAAAAAACACAAAAATGTTAATATTTTTAATCTGTGCTCTATTATAGTTTATTTGCTAATGACTGAACATAAGCAAATCAACATTAATTATTTTATTTTTTACCTTTTTTTTGAGTCGGTTTAACATCAATAAAGTATATATTTTTGGAAATATTCGCGTAAAATTGAGAACTTCCTTTAATTTTTTCTGGTAAAACCCACGTGTGCTTGGCGTCAGAACGGCCTAATTGTCTCTGACCTTGTTCCTTAAGTGGACTAGAATAGATGTTTCAAGAGCAGAAGCACTAACTTTTACGAGTGGTAGAGCCACGCTGTAGACAATTTTGTCTACAGCATGAATGGGCCGGCTCGTCCGGGTCGTTACCACAGTCTCACAGAAAACCGACGTAAAGTAGCAGCTTGCTGCTGCGTTTCGTACGGTGAATGAGATATCCGGAGGCCCAAATCCCCCTCACCTTCCCAATCCCTTTCCTTTAAGGTCGGCAACGCGCCCATAATTTTGTTTTGTATTGGGGGCGTACATGGGCGGTGGAGATCGCTTACCATCAGGTGACCCACTTGCTCGTTTGTCGGCCTATGCAATAAAATAAATAAAAAATACCTTCTCATGCACAAACTTGACAGCGAGCTCCTTGAGGTAGGCGAGCGTGAGGAGATGGCTGGGCGCTGCGGCCGCGTCACGCACCACGCCCAGCTGGAACATGAACGTCACCTCGTCCTCCATCCCGCCGGCACCTTCGCGCTGCAGCACGCCACTCGCGCTTCACTCACGCTCTATAATAAAACATACATCTGATCAATAACATTCTTAATACTGATTGACAGACAACGTGCAGCCTAAAGAGTGTTTAAACGCATATGAGGGGTTACGCCTAAATCCCAAATCCGTGTTTCAAGGTTTTTTTTTAACTTATTTCATAGGCCGGTAAACGATCAGTGGGTTACCTGATGGTAAGTGATCTCCACCACCCATGTACATCCGCAATACCAAAAGGATCATGGACGCGTTGCAGACCTTAAAGGAAAGGGATAATGAAGGGATTGGGAAGGGGAGGGGGATCTGGATTGGATTTGGGCTTCCGGATATCTCACTCACCGTACGAAACACAGCAGCAAGCTGCTACTTTACGCCGGTTTTCTATGAGACAGTGGTAACGACCCGGACGATCCGGCCCATTCATGCTGTAGACAAAACTGTTAACAGCGTGGCTCTACCACTCAAAAGTCTCCAATATCCTCATTTTGGATCATACTCGTAGTCTAGGTTTCATTGGTTCGCGACCAATGAAACCGACACCATGAAACCACGTTTCAATGTTCAAAATATCATTCCGATCTAGTCTCAGCGTCAAGAAAGTAGCAAATGGCATTCTCTTAAACCAATAATCAACGTCAAATGCACCTAGCATTACCAGTAGCATTCTACCGTTTTGGCTTCAGTCAACTTTTATTCTACATTCAATCTCATTACGATCTATATTCACATTTGACATTGATTATTGGTTTAAGAGAATTCCATTTGCAACTTTCATGACGCTAAGACTAGATCGGAATGATATTTTGAACATTTAAAATTACGAGAATTGGCCCCCAGCTCGTTAATAAGACGTATAAACACTGGATTTTTCTGAACGCTAGTGGACTATATCTCAATTCTTGACACAAAACAAATTACGCCTTTGAAATTATCACTTTCTTAAGAAAAATATATCAAGAAAATTACGCCGCAAGCGCACGTTTTTCCCCGATTATTATCAAAGCAAAAGGACGAAAGTAGGTGATAGTTGGCAAAACATGTTTTTTTCTGGAAACTAGTAGATGAAAATACCTGTAGTATCAGTTAAGTTCAACAGGTTATTAGTTAGTGATTTCTTATGTTTACACGAATATTACATATTGAAATAAAACTAGTTTATACGGATTGAAATAAAACTAGTTTATACGGATTTTATCGCGGTTTAATTTTTACTTTAGTCCCGACGTTTCGAAAGCTTTTCAGCCTTCGTGGTCACGGGAGAGACGTCGGGACTAAAATGAAATTAATCTGCGATAAAATTCATATAAATTAGTTTTAATTACAATGTGTAATATTTGCGTAAACATAAGAAATCATTATCTATATAAATCAAAGCTAAATACTACTCACTCACTGACTGTCGGAAACGAGCAAGTGGGTCACCTGATGGTAAGTGATCTCCACCACCCATCTACGCCCACAATACTTAAATAATCATGGGCGGGTTGCCGATCTTTAAGGAAAGGGATTGGGAAGGGGAGGGGGATTTGGGCCTCCGGATATCTCACTCACCGTACGAACCGCAGCAGCAAGCTGCTACCTTACGTCGGTTTTCTGTGAGACAGTGGTAACGACCCGGACGAGCCGGCCCATTCATGCTGTAGACAAAAGTGTCTACAGCGTTGCTCTACCACTCTAAGAGATTTAACACGTATCTCAATCTCACGGGACTAAAGTAAAAATTAAACCGCGATAAAATCCGTATAAACTAGTTTTATTTCAATGTGTAATATTCGCGTAAACCTAAGAAATCACTAGTTTATACGGATTTTACCGCGGTTTAATTTTCTTTTAGACCCGGCGTTTGCGCGCACTATTAGACCTCATAGTAACGTTTATGAATACGATGGTAAGTGTGTACAGTGCAGTGTGATGAGTTTTTATTTTGTCAACTTAATTTACATATATACATGTGCAGCCACGCCTGTACTCCCCGAAGGGGTAGGCGAAGGTGTAATAGTACACCCACATTTTGCCGAGCTTATTTCCGTGCCATGATGTGATAGTAGGCGAGCCTATCGCCATATCGGGCGCAATTCCAGGCTCCGGGTTGGTATTCAGCATTTCATGATAGAAAAACCTAATCTCACTTTAACCGACCCGGAGATCGAACCCGAGACCTCAACACAGAAATTTAAATAATAATAATAATAATAATAATAATGTTTATTAAGCAATAGGTGTACAATTTTGCCTTAAAAGGAATACAATCAACTTATAATAACTATCATATTAAATTTATGGCAATATTAAACAGTGGGACCCAAACTAAGCATATGCTTGTATCTTGGGGCCCAGAAATAAATAAATAATAAATACATCCAACAGTCACACACATAGTCCCGACCCCACACTAGCTAAACCTGTCTTGTGGGTATCGGGAACTATGAATGACTTGCGGTCCCACAACACCCAGACCCGGAACAAACATTTGTGAATCACAAAAACATTTGTCTTGGTGCGGAAATCGAATCCATGGTCTCTCGCTTCGCAGCCGGCTAGTCGTCCACTGTGCCACGGAGGCTATCTATTTTAATCTAATATATAACACTTATCAGTAAGTGGTGAATGAGAGCTTATTTAAGTTAATCATAAATTGATATTGAATGTGGCGCCAATAATAAATAGAATATCTAGAGCTTGCGGCATAACACACTGACGCTCGATTTCTTAAAGGCTGATCAAATCAACATTCAACTAACAGAACTTTGATTTTGACACCAATCAATCAATCAAATCAACTCGAGTTGCTGAAACATTGATTAGTGTAAAAATTAATAATATTTGATGTCTCTTTAGTACCGTTTGACATACGATTTTCCATATTAATTTGAAAGTTATGTTAACTAACATGTGTGTCATATCAAAGGTGTTGATCACGCTTCTAGCAACTCAATTTTGACTTGACATGAGAATTGACAGTTGATTAGTTAATTTAACATCAACCTTTCAGAAGCCGGGCGTTAGAGTCGAACATTGACTCTGCGGCGCTACCATGATTTTTCTGATATTGGGAATGTTTTTGGGCGGTGCAGATTATTTACCACCAAAAAAATGTGAAATTGCATTGATTAAGTATGAGATGTTTACCGACCATTATTACAACATTGGTTTAAAGTCCACCAAGATGATCACATCGGGGTCGCTTAATTACCAAACAAAGTTATCAAAATTACATTAAAATAGTTTTATTATAAATCTTAACAAGTGAATGTCACGATCGGTTTCTGGATAACTTTACCTATGAAATTGCTGTTCTGTAGGGAAAACCTTAAATCATTGTTTTAATTAATATAATATAATAATACTAGCCCTGTATTATACACGACCCACTGTTGGGCACGGACCTCCGCTACTGAGAGGGGTTAGACTTTAGTCCATCACGCTGGCCTAATGCGGGTTGGCATACTTCACATACCTTCGAAATTCTTATGAAGAACTTCTCATGTATGCAGGTTTCCTCACGATGTTTCCTTCACCGTTAAAGCAAGTGATAATTAACAATTAATACACACATAACTTAGAAAAGTCAGAGGTGTATGCTCTTGGGGTTGGTTTCGAACCTGCGACTTTCGTCTCGACAGTCCATGGGATACAGGCGTGATATTATGTATGTATGGTTGATGGAGATCACTTACCATCAAGCGACCTGCTTATTTTTCGTATTTTATTTATCTAGGATTATAAACTATTACACATTACAGTTATTACAAAGTTTCTTATCAGAGGATAGGTAAATACACAAACAACGATATTTTCCACGAATTACATGCGGGGCTAAATAATAATTATTAATATTAATAATAATGATAATATTAACCCTGTATTATATACGTCCCACTGCTGGGCACGGGCCTCCTCTACTGAATGAGAGGGGTTAGGCCTTAGTTCACCACTCTGGCCTAATGCGGGTTGGCACACTTCACATACCTTCGAAATTCTTATGAAGAATTATTATTATTACGTGCTGTATATGTTTATTAGTGGTAGAGCCACGGGTTATTTTTAATAGCATAAGTCGGCAAACGAGCAAATGGATCCCCTAATGGGACGTGATGTATGTCCACAATACCAAAAACAAATCAAAATCAGTGTACTTAGGCGGTTTTGTCTACAGCATGAATGGGCAAACTCGTCCGGGTTATTACCTCGCCCTTTTTATAAATTAGCTTTAGATGAAAAGACGAGTAGGTCGCTCGCCTGATGGTAAGCGTCATGCCTGCCCATAAACAGAAGCAACACCAATCAGAGCTTCGAATTATAAAGTACTGCATTGAACTGCGCTCGCCACCCTGAGACATAACGTGTTAAGTCTCATAAAGTCCAGTAATTTCACTAGCTTTAATGTCATTCAAACCGGAACACAACAGTGCTTACATACTGCTGCTTGGCGGCAGAAATAGACAAAGCGGTAGTACCTACCCAAACGGCCTCTCGCATATGAGGGACCTACCACTTTGTCTCATAGAAAACCGATGTAAATTGACAGCTTACTGTTGCGTTTCGTATGTAAGTATCCGGAGGCCCAAACCTTCTTAATCCCCTTTCCTTTAAGGCCGGCAACGCGTCAATGAGTCTTCAGAATCATAGGTGTTCATGAGTGGTGGAGATCACTTACCATCAGGTGACCCACTAGCACGACTGCCGGCGTCTACTTTAAAAAAAATGTTTATATTCGGTCTTTATCATTATGTTTACAATCGCGAGACATTCCGACGCTCCGGATACACTTTCATAAAGCGGCTAGATCGTGTCTCGGGGTTATCATATCAACAATAACATTACCGTGTTTACTACGCATGTATTCCTGAAGGGGTAGGCAGGTGTTCAACTAGAGACTACCTATCCACACACGCGCCACTGCAACTCCTGTAGGCTGAGATAGATAATGGCATATGTATTCTTTGTCTATTTCTGCCGCCAAGTAGCAGTGTGTAGGCACTGTTGTGTTCCGGTTTGAAGGATATTGAAGTCAGTGAAATTAATGGGAATTATGAGACTTAACATCTGATGTCTCGGGGTGACGAGCGCAGTCCAGTCCCATACAGTGTTTTGTAATTCAAAGTTCTGTGTGGTGTTGCTTCTGTTTATATAACGTGTTACAGAAAGGTGTGGTCAAATTTAAGCAATGTATAATCTACGATAGAAGTAATTCAACCTACGTAGTTACCAAATCTAATTGCATTGCTAGGACATAAATAAAGCGTTTTCTTTTTATCGAATGAATAACATGTCGATATTCGACTTGCAACTTTGGGTAACACTAAATGATAAACAGCTGAACTTTTGACTTACTTCAGCACTGTTATTCTCGGGCATATATTTTACTTAATTACGAGATGTGATAAATCTTAACGATCATTATAAACGAGTTAAATTAATGTGAGATATTTGGAATTTCAAAATTTTGATAAGATCCGGTACATAAATACTCTGCAGATAATGACCCTTAAATATGACCACACCTTTCAGGAACACGTTGTATATTAGGCGTGGCGCTTACTTTCAGGCGAGCGAGCTGCTCGTTTTTTCACTCATGCTAATAATAACATCATCTCCTTTTTATCACCACACCACTCGTCACCGGAGAAAAGTTCATCCTTTTTACCTGGAACCATCTACCTCCAGTACAGTAAGTACATTTCCAGAGGTAATTTCCTACGCACTTTCAGACTCTGGAATGAACTTCCCTCCGCGGTGTTTCCTCAGCGCTATGACATGTCCTTCTTCAAACAAGGTTTCATAAAGTATTTCTACGGTAGGCAACGGCTTAGATGTGCCCCAGGCATTGCCAATGTCGACGGTGACCACTTACCATCAGATGGGCCGTCAGCTCGTTTGCCTTCGAAAGCCAATAAAAAAAATGCATGCTTTGACGATGAAGAAAACATGTATGAGGAAACCTGCATACCTAAGAAGTTCTCCATAAGAATTACGAAGGTATGTGAAGTCTGCCAACCCGCATTAGGCCAGCGTGGTGGACTGTAGAGGCCCGTGCTCAGCAGTGGGACGTGTATAATACAGGGCTAGGTAGATACATTATCTGCGTCTCTTAATAGTTAACTAGTGCATTCGCTTATCTTTTATCCGTCCCATGTGATAGGGGGCGAATCTATAGCCATATCGGGCACAACAATCCCGGGCAAATCGGTGTGGTTTTCACAATTGCAACATAAATCATGTTTGCCCGACTTTGGATTTGAACCCAGTACCTCACGCTTTCTGAGCCTAAATAGTCATTCTAGTCGGTTTAAAACAATCGTTGAAATTGAAGCCTTTCTTTTTGCCACTAACGTGGAGATGTCATCGGGTATTATCGCTCAAAATGAGCTTAGCGGTCGCGATTACTTGTTTTCGTGCTCGTGTTACGGCTATTGTTGGGTTTCTCTTAGTGTGATTAAAGATTATAGACATTTTTAGTAACTAAAAACCCTTTTATTTGTAGCTTTTAGGCATATTACAGAAACTACGCCGCGCCGCTTGTATGTCTGCTTTACCTTTAAGACTTTTTTATAGCATAAGTCGGCAAGTGCTGACTGCACATCCATTCACATTCCATTCAAAGTCCAACGAAATTCCACTCAAAATCCGCACATCCATTCACATTCCATTCAAAGTCCAACGTAATTCCACTCAAAATCCGCCCAACGTTTAATACAGAATGTCACATTTGGAAAACAGAATAAGGTGCATAATTGCATGGATTACGTGCATTGCAAATGCAAATTTGGTTCAAAATTATGTCAACTAGTTGCTTGTGCACCCCACACTAAGGCTTACTAGCAAGTGACACAGTTACTCGTTTGCCGGCCTTCTGCTATCGTGCACATCGTGAGGAAACCTGCACACCTGAGAAGTTCTTCGTAAGAATTTGTGCCAATACACATTAGGCCAGCGTGGTGGACTAAGGCCTGACCCCTCTCATTCAGTATAGGACGCCCGTGCCCAGTAGTGGGACATGTATAATACAGACCTAGTAAAAAAAAGTTATGGAGCGAGTCAAATCCCAGGACGAATAATTACAATTTGTGTTTGAGCATTCAATTTGAAAAATCCCACAAAAATTGCCCGGATTTGATACAAGTGCCCTGTATGGCGATAGACTAGGCGCATCACATGGGAGGGTAATATGATGGGTGAATCGTTGGTGCACTAGTTGTGCCTCTGCCTACCCCTCAGGTATACGGCCGTGGGTTTGTGTATGGAGCGAGTGGTGTCAGCCGGTGCATCGGTGAGTGTACACGCGCCGCAGCTCGCAAGTCGTGTCGCAACCTTGATCCACGCTCCAATGATCACCGAGTACCGACTACCGAGTGATTACCGCTGTTGCTAGCGTAATTACGCTCGTGTGAACTTGCATACTTCATACATCATAGTAGGCCTAGTATGAGTTACAAATACGTTCACAGTTTTCGAATTCGTATAAAATTACTACCGTCGAAGTGTCAAACTAGTAATTCATACGGTAATAAAGAAAATAATCGCTTGAAAACTAATTACATATTCTATTATTATGAAATAAAATAAACCATATAATTGGCTACTAATATTTGACGTATTGAGAGAAAACGAAAACTTTCATCGTTTTACAAAACTATTAAAACTTGTACTAGGCCTACAGACCGTACGATATAATTTGACACATTTTGTATGGAAGATATCTCAAAACACTGTTAATAGGGGAACGGCCATATATCGACAGCATCCGTGGCGCAGTGGGCAAATAGCCGCCTGCGAAGCGAGAGGCCGTGGGTTCGATTCCCGCACCGAGACAGATGTTTGTGTGATCAACAAATATTTGTTTGGGGTCTGGGTGTTGTGGGACCGCAATCCGTTGTAGTTCCCGATACCCACGATACAGGTTAACTTAGTGTGGGTTCAGGACTATGTGTGTGACTGTTGACACACCGTACGAAATGCAGCAGTAAGCCGCTAGTTTACGTCGGTTTTCTGTAAGACAGTATTATCGACCCGGTCGAGCCGGCCCATTCGTGCTGTAGACAAAACTGTGACTCTACCACTCAGAAATACTATTAAATACACCCAACAGTCACATACACATACTCATACTGTACAGTCCATACTGTATGAGAATAATAGTCGACAAAAATATCTTGGCCTTATATTAAGCGCGCTTGTAAGCGTCACGCTAAGCGCCTGTCCATTTATTTATGTACTCTAAAACCGCTTACAATTTTGTATGCAATATATCGAACTTAGGACATCACCAGTTTCATAGCCTGAATAAAAATCCCACTAGGCCAATGTGTCAACAAATGAGTAGATCATAAAGGGAGCAGGGCACAGGTATGATTTATATCGATGTAAGGTCATAGGGTATCTCAGAAAAAACACCCGCCTCGTGCGCTGACCTACTTAAGCGGTAATGGATGATTCAATTGTTATAAGGGTGAGAAAATAAGTGTTGTTATACTGATTCATCAAAAACAATGTAATATCTTTGCAAATAAACAATTTATATTATGACTGGGCTGAAAATTCCGCTCTACTAATTACGCGATATATCTTCGTAATAGAGTGTCACACAGTTTGTTTTTACATACATACATACACACCCACGCCTGTAATCCCCGAAGAGGTAGGCAGAGGTGTAACCAGTACACCCACATTTCGCCGAGCGTATCTCAGTCCCACGATGTAATAGGGGGCGAGCCTATCGCCATACCGGGCACAAATTCCAGACTCCGGGATGATACTGAGTATTTCGTAATCGAAAACCCAATAACATTTTACCCGACCCGGGGATCGAACCCGAGACAATGGTTGGCCTCAATCGTAACGCGTACACATTACAACTGCGCCACCGAGGCAGTATTGTTGTATTTACCTATTTCTATTTTATAATATTACGTAACTGACCACTATCGGTGCGAAGTATTCGCACGGGTCACCTAGTAGATATGTATTTCTGATCTAATTTACACGATAATCTATTTTAAAACCATATCTGTACCTCATGAGTCTATATATGTATATCTGGAGTTGCACTCTGATTGACCCGCTAATCTAAGTTCACGCCTTGTCTCTCAGACTCGAAGTTTTCACTGCACATGATATGACATTAGTTTTATTTTTATTATTAGCTTGAGTAACGAAACGAGCAGGTCGCTCGCTTGATGGTAAGCATATGTGGTATGGTATGCCCATAAACAGAAGCGACAACACAACTTTTTTTTTTTATAGCATAGGGTGGCATACGTGCAAGTGGGTCACCTGATGGTAAGTGCTCTCCACCGCCCATGTACCCACAATACTAAAATAATTATGGGCGCGTTCCCGACCTTAAAGGAAAGGGATAAATAAGGGAATGGAAAGGGAAGGGATTTGGGCCGCCGGATATCTCTCACCGTACGAAACGCAGCAATAAGCTGCTACTTTACGCCGGTTTCCTGTGAGACAGTGGTAACGATTAAGTTAGATATAGATAAAACAGCATAAGTACATACATACATACGCGCTCACGCCTGTAATCCCCGAAGGGGTAGGCAGAGGTGTAACCAGTACACCCACATTTCGCCGAGCGTATCTACGTTCCACAATGTGATAGGGGGCGATCATATCGCCATACCGGGCACAAATTCCAGACTCCGGACTGATACTGAGCATTTCGTAATAGAAAAACCCAATACCACTTTACCCGACCCGGGGATCGAACCCGAGACCTCAGCGTTAGCCTCAATCGTAACGCATACGCATTACAACTGCGCCACCGAGGCAGCATAAGTGCTGACCATATTATATTTGGGGTGTATTCCTTAAGGTGGAAGTGTAGTCACTTTGTCCAGAAAGGACAAAAAACGTCAAAGGAAGACTTATGAGGCAGGAAATAGTGCATCAGAGGATATATAGCTTATGATAATTGCTACCTTTAATAATTGCAAAGTTAGAAAGTAATTAAAATACCTCTAATTAGTAGACGCTACTGTGTTACCAACACCGGTTGTTTTTGACCTGAAATCGACGGCCATAGATAAGCACCGACCCGCTCCATTCGGCCAAAATAATTGGAATCATATTGATTTTATTTGTAGCGAACGATAAACCAGAAGATAATGTGGCTATAAAAGGTTAGTTTTGAGAAAAATCAATTAAGAAGTAAGTGCCAGTTAATGAATAGCATACAACTTTGCATGTATTCATAAATTATAATACATCATTTCAATAACAACCTTACATAAATGACTGCCGCGGTGGCGCAGTTGTAATGCATACGCGTTACGACTGAGGCTGACGTTGAGGTCTCGGGTTCGATCCCCGAGTCGAATAAATGTGATATTGGGTTTTTCTATTATGAAATGCTCAGTATCATCCAGGAGTCTTGAATTGTGCCGGATATGGCAATACGCTTTCCCGTATCACACCGTGGGACGGAGATACGCTCGGCGAAATGTGGCTGTACTGCTGACACCTCTGCCTACCCCTCCGGGGATTACAGCCGTGAGTCCGTATGTAACCTTACATGAATGTTTCATGAATTTAGAGCGTTAGTCTTCATAACACTAAATATTGTAATAGTTGAAATCTTTTTGTTTGAAATAAAACTAGTTTATACGGATTTTATCGCGGTTTAATTTTTATTTTAGTACCTACGTGTCGAAAGCTTTTCAGCCTTCGTGGTCACGGGAGAGAATCCCTCTCTCCAGTTTTATTTCAATGTGTAATATTCGCGTAAGCCTAAGAAATCACTATCATTTTGTTTGTTTTGAATATTTTCTTTTATCTTTCTTTCTGCCCGGCTTTATCCCCGTTTAGTGCCGATTTCCTATTTAAACGCTTCCCGATCTTTCTTTCTTTGTGCATCCTCTGTACCTAGTGAGATCATCTCTATAGCATAGCATAGCTAGCATCTCTCCCTCCAATAAGTTAAGCCAGCACTTTTAAGACCGTCCGCAGGATCAAGTCTTGAATGACGAGACGAGCCGGTCGCTCGCCTGATGGTAAGCGCCACGCCTGCTCATAAACAGAAGCAACACCACACAGGACTTTAAATAACAAAGCACTGCATGACACTGGTCGGCGCTGGTCACCCGAGACATAAGGTGTTAAGTCTCATAATGCCCAGTGCTTACACACTGTTGCTTGGCGGCAGAAATAGACAAAGCGGTGGTACCAACCAAGCGGGCTCTCGCATACGAGGGACCTACCACCTTGTAATGGTATGTGACCTTTAAGTCTCATCGGCATCTATAGGATGTAAGTAAAGCTTGTGACCTCCCGCCAGTTAGTCAAAGCGGTGCCAATACGGGCCCCAACGTCGAGGTCGATGTGACTGGACAATTTTTTTATAACGCCGCAATCACATTCGCAGTATTTTATTTAACATGAAATGCATCATTGAATAATAATGTGTCATTAAAAAGTAAATTAGTTTTTAATGGTTTCGACGGACGTGTGACACAACATCAAATATAAATGTTCCACACATTACTTTGATACGTTAAAAAAGTGCCGCGGGCCGTACGCGGCACCGATTCAAATATACGATATTTGTTCCGAAGTGGTAGGCGGAAGTCATGGGCGAGGAAAGGGGATAGGCAGGGTAGGCCAGACCTAAGGATGCCAACCATACAGTTAATAAAAACAGTATTATTTCGGTTCATAATAATGTTAACTATCCAATAAAAATTAAGTATACAAAATATTTAATATCATCATTGGTATGTGGAGCTATATATGAAAATAAGCGTAGGTAAATCCTTACTACTATTAAAATTAGTGTGAAAGTTTGTATGTTAGTCAGTCGCGCCATAAAGGCTGAACGGTTCTGGATAAAATTTGGCATACTGGTAGACCATGACTTGGGTTAAATAATAGGATACATTTTTATCCCGGAAAAGGCCGTTCACGCCATCAGAACCGCGAAAAAAAGCTAATGAGTAATAATAATCAATTTTCCATTATCTTAAATGACGAGACGTGCAGATCTGAAGCAAGTCGGATGGTATGCGCCATACCGTAGAAATAAACAGAAGAAACACCACATAGAACTTTGAATTACAAAGCACTGCATGTCACTGGACTGGGTTCGTTACCTCGCGACATAAAATGTTAATTCTCATAATGCCCAGTAATTTCACTGGCTTCAACGTCCTTCGAGCCGAAACACAGCAGTGCTTACACACAGCCGTTTGGCAGCATAACCATTTTTTTTTTCGATCGCATAAGCACCAACTGCTTGCTGACGTGGCAGACAAACTTCAAGAATGTCGCTTAAGGTGGTTTGGCCACGTTTTGAGGAAACCGCAGGAGTACGTCGGTTGCAGATGCCTGAGCCAGATCGTACCAGGATTACGAACTCCCGGGCGGCCCAAAAACGTTGGCTTGACGTATTGGAGGGAGACATGAGAGCCAATGGTCTCTCTATGGAGGATGCTCAAGACCGCGCGAAGTGGAAGCATTTAAGTAGGAAGGCCGACCCTGCCAATAAGCCGGGATAACGCCAGGCAGAAAGAAAGACAAGCAGTCGGTTCAGTTGCGAACCTCAAAACATGCCATATGGGTGACGTGTTTTTGGACCGCAAATATCCTTGGTAATCAGTGTTAAATACAATTGAAACAGAGTTTAGTAAACATATGATGCATACTCGTAATATACACGTGGAAAGGGCGCGATAACCCCACGCTCGTGGCGACCGGCATGCATGTGTAGGGTTGTCAATACATATACTACCAATAATACTGTGGAGTTTTCATAGCAGAGGCCAGGAAACTAGCAAGTGGGTTAACTGGTAAGTAATCACCGCCCATGTTTTTTTTAATTGCATATGCCGGCAAACGAGCCGGTGGGTCACCTGATGGTAAGTAATCTCCACCGTCCATGTACGCCCATAATGCCAAAATACTCATGGGTGCGTTGCCGACCTTAAAGGAAAAGGATAATTTGGGAAGGAGAGGGGATTTGGTCCTCCGGATATCTCACTCACCGTACGAAACGCAGCAGCAAGCTGCTACTTTACGCCGGTTTTCTGTGAGACAGTGGTAATGACCCGGAGGAGCCAACTCATACATGTTGTAGACAAAAGTATCTACAGCGTGGCTCTACCACTCATGTACACCCAAAACACCAGAAGAATCATGTATGCGTTACTAACCTTACATTAAAGTAAAAGGCGTTGAGAACGACGGGATTATGGCATATGGAAATCTCAGCCACCGTAATACACGACAGGGACTGAGCTTTTCGCTGTTGGTTAGGGATAGAGATAGATAGCCACCCAGTAATAACCCAAATAGCCTCTCGCATAAATGGACCTACCACTTAAACAATCATTAATTAAATACACCCAACAGTCACACACATAGTCCTGACCCCACACTAGGTAAACCTGTATCGTGGGTATCAAGAACTACGAGGGACTTGCGGTCCCACAACACCCAGACCCGAAACAAATATTTGTGGATCACACAAACGGCCTCTCGTTTCGCAGCCGACTACTCGCCCACTACGCCACGGAGATTGTTTTTTTTTTTTTTTTTTTATAGTATAGGCTGGCAAACGAGCAAGTGGGTCACCTGATGGTAAGCGATCTCCACCGCCCATGTACGCCCACAATACAAAAGAATTATGGGCGCGTTGCCGACCTTAAAGGAAAGGGATAATAAGGGATTGGGAAGGGGAGGGGTATTTGGGCCTCCGGATATCTCACTCACCGTACGAAACGCAGCAGCAAGCTGCTACTTTACGCCGGTTTTCTGTGAGACAGTGGTAACGACCCGGACGAGCCGGCCCATTCATGCTGTAGACAAAATTGTCTGAATTCCTGTTTATGTTAATCCATGTGTGACAAGTGACAACCCTAGTACATCCGCACTGAGCGGTAATGCCCGCGCACTTGACGACAGTCAACAGAGCCAATGCCATCTGACTACATCTGAGACGTGTCATGCATTGTTGAATATTTTTCTTTCTTCCATTCCTTTATATCTTTCAACATATAAATTGCCTCGGTGGCGCAGTTGTATTGCGTACGCATTACGATTGTGGCCAACGCCGAGACGTTCGATCCCCGGGTCGGGTAAAGTGGTATTGGGTTACCGGTACCGAGGCAGGCTATAATAAAGGGGATGTTATTACTTATTAGTTTTTTTTTACTAGCCCTGTATTATACATGTCCCACTGCTGGGCACGGGCCTCCTCTACTGAATGAGAGGGGTCAGGCGTTAGACCACCACGCTGGCCTAAGGCGGGTTGGTAGACTTCACATACCTTCGAAATTCTAATTAAGAACTACTCAAGTATGCAGGTTTCCTCACAATGTTTCCTTCACCGTTAAAACAAGCGATAATTAACAATTAATACACACATCACTTAGAAAAATTCAAAATTTCAAAATAAATTGAAGTGTGAGCTCTTGGAACTGGGTTTGAACCTGCGACTTTCGTCTCGACAGTTCGTACCACTCTCCACTAAGCTATCGCTGCTGCTACTTATTAGTTATTAAAACAAATCTCCTGAGTGGTCTTGTGGTGTGCTAGGTACTTAAGCTGAGATATTGTGAAGTGTGGTGTGTGTTCTGGGTTCACATCCCAGATGGAGCAATCACAATATGTTTTAGTTTTCGATACGAAAATCACCATTGAGTTGCCTAAGGTTCGATTTTGTGCCCGTTATGGCAAGACGTTCTCTATCACATCATGGGACAAAAATAAGCATGGTGGACAGTGTGTACAGTAGTTGCACCTCTGCCTACCTCTTCGGGGATACCGACGTAATTGTGTCCTGTGTCTGTACAACAGTTTTTCCCAAATGTATTTAAATATTACGCTGTTGTGCTCTATGAACTTTACTTTACCGACACCATAAATAAAAAAAAAACATAAAATTGACAACTCTAAAAAATCGTCTGACAAGTGGACACTATTGTAAAGTTAAGTATACACGAGCGCGCTGTGACCCGGTGGCCCAAATTCTAGCGGCATGTCCGAAGTTATTGTGATTTATGTGCCGGTAAAGAGGGTTGTCCTTGGGTTACACGCGCCTGTCTGACCGTCCGTCTGCGTTATATACATATTATGATTGCAACGCGGTTTGTACCTTTCGGCGAATATACGTGTATATACGAATATACCTTTTTATACGTGTCGACTCAGGGTCGTCTGACATTTTTAATATTTTTGCTTGAGTTTCAAGGTAGTTTATGCAATTGTATAATTAGCGATGTTAATGTAAAATTATTGCGGAAGTGTGAGGTCAAAATAGTATGTTATTATAACTTTAGCAGGCAGCCTCTGTGGCACAGCGCGGGCGAGTAATGCGGATGTGAAACGAGAGGCTTAGGGTTCGATCTCGCATCGAGACAAATGTTTGTGTGACTTACAAATATTTGTTTCAGGTATGGGTATTTTTATAGCAGAGAACTGCAAACGAGCTGTGAGTGGTATCCACCATCCATGAACATCCACAACAACATTCTGAAAAATCATGAACGTGTTGATCCTTAGATGAAAGGGATATGGGAAGGCGGCGTCGTGTGCCGGGTGGTGTGTGTCGGTCACTTCCCTGCAACATGGTTGAGGAGGCTGATGGCTGGCACATGCGTCATACTCGTGAACGGGTGCTTGTGTAGACTGGTCTGCTCAGATTGCGTATTATTAATAATTATATTGTAACAATTAATTGGTCTGCTTAGATTCGGATTACTTTTAGATCCTCTGAATGGGCACCTGTATCAGCCCCAAATTGACACTGTTTTTCAATGAATGTATTACTTATGATGTAAGCTATTAAAGTTTTGTATACCAAGCTTAAATTAATAAAAAATTACAAACACTCAAAAGACCTACGGCTGAGTTTTTTGGTGCTTCTTCTCAAACCAGTGGGCATTACCGAAGCACCGGTAGATTTTAAACTTGCTTTGTAAAAGTGCTCTTGGCGGCCTAATTACTGAATAAAGGATTTGATTTGATTAGATTTGGATGATTATGGTATTGGGAAGTGATTTGGGCCACCCGATATCTCTATGAGCGTGAGTGCGTTCGTGTGTGTGTGTGTGTATTTGTGTGTGTGTGTGTATTTGTGTCTGAGTGCGTGTGGGTGTTTTTTGTTTGATAATTGGTTAAATCGAGATGGTTCTTTATGTTTCAGTAAAATATATCCAGCCATACAAAAGTTATAGATAATAATAATAAAAATAAATACACCCAACAGTCACACACATAGTCCTGACCCCACACTAGGTAAAACCTGTATCGTGGGTATCAGGAACTACAAGGGACTTGCGGTCCCACAACACCCAGACCCGAAACAAATTTTTGTGGATCACACAAACATTTGTCTCAGTGTGGGAATCGAACCCACGGCCTCTCGCTTCGTAGCCGGCTACTCGCCCGCTGCGCCACGAAGGCTGTCAAATGTTTTTCTAATTTAAGTTATGGGTTTTTAAATGTTCAGTTATATCTCGTGACCACTCCGCCCCGCGCCACTCGCCTCGCCGTTCGTGACTGACTACAAAGCGGTCTTAAAACTACTGGCTGAATCTAATTTGTACTTCCACGGTCCAACGCGACACGTGTGAAGCGGTTAGCGAGATGGGGCCCTGACGACGACGCCGACGTTCAGCTCCGGTGCGCACTGGCCACGTGCCGGCGGTAGGCGTATCAGCACGCGCTATCAACAAGCGCGCGGCGCTTACTGCCGGCTGCCGCACCGGAAACCTTCGCCACGGACCTACTTGTACACGTGTATATTTTATAAGGCAATCGAGTTTCTAATTTTTTCCCCTATAAATAGGGTAGTTTCCTATATTGAATTTTATACATTATCTTATAAGCAACAGAAAATGATACGCAAAAGAAACCCTTTTATTAAAACACAATCAAAATTGGTTCAGAAATGTGCCCGCAGTTATGACTTTAAATGTTGGTATGAGGAAAAGTGGGTGCGTAGAAGGGATATCTCACTATCTCGCTTGCACGCGTGCACCATAATTTACATTTTACACAGTGACGTCAAAGTTTGCGTCGTCTGTCATTTGACAATTACCCCTTCTACAGGATTTGAATGGCTTCTAATTTATTTATTTTTGGTCCGATTTATAAAATTATTTCTGCAATAGATTTTGAGTAACGTAACTTATTGATTTAAATAATAAAACAAATCTAGTCAACTACCCTATTGTGAGGTTCGATAAATCGTTTAAATTTGAATGTTTTTGTGTATTCCTAGGGTGTTTTTGTGTACTTATGAATATTTTAGTTAGTGAGAAAATATACAGGATATTTTCTCACTAACTGCCTCGGTGGCGCAGTTGTAATGCGTACTAGTTACGATTGAGGCTAACGCTGAGGTCTCGGGTTCGATCCCCGGGTCGGGTAAAGTGGTATTGGGTTTTTATATTACGAAACGCTCAGTATCAACCCGGAGTCTGGAATTTGTGCCCGGTATGGCGATAGGCTCGCCCTCTATCACATCGTGGCACGGAGATACGCTTGGCGAAATGTGGGTGTACCTACAGGTTACACCTCTGCCTACCCCTTCGGGGATTACAGGCGTGAGTGCGTGCTGAGTCCATTGCCATGCAGTGCGTAGTAATTCAAAGTTATGTGTGACGTGGCGTTATGGCGCTTATGGACAGGTGTGGCGCTTACCATCAGGCGAGCGTTTCGTCACTCAAGCTTTAAAAAAACGATTAGATTTAGGTAGATAAATCATCTTCATCCAATTTATACAGTTGAGGATGATGTTATGTAATTAATTGGCGTGAATTTTGTTGATTTTTTGTTATACTTTATTGTGGATGACCACGTGATATCTCGTACTAAGTGACGCAAGTTTGCCAAAATGTTGTGTTTCGGTTTGCAAGACATTGAAACCAGTTAAATTACTGGGCATTATGGCACTTAACATTTTATGTCTTGGTGCGACGAGCGTCGTCCAGTGCCATGCAGTGCTTTGTAATTCAATGTTCTGTGTGGTGTTGTTTCTGTTTATGGGCAAGCTTTGCGCTTAGATAGATAGATAGATAGATAGATAGATAGATAGCTAGTTAGTTAGTTAGATAGATAGATAGATAACACTTTATTGTACACCACAAAAATAGAACATTAACAACTTAATCAATAGCCAAGTACAATGGGCGGTCTTATCGTTGTGAGCGATCTCTTCCAGACAACCTTTGGATGGACAGGATTTTTTGAATGTCAAATGGCGGTGTCTTCGACTACTACACTAATTAGAATTTATATCCAATCACTCAATCACACTCGCTCACTTACATTCAATCACAATCGCTTACGATCAGACGAACGAACTGCTCGTGTCATCATGAAAGCAAATAGACTCCGGGAAGACTCCGGGCTGATACTGAGCATTTCGTAATAGAAAAACCCAATATCGAAACCTAAAAAAAAATATCCCAGTTATTTCACAGGCGTAGAGGCATAAAGCCTTGGCTTACTGACAATGACTCGTCCACGTGGCTCATCCAATCCCTTGACATCACGAGTAGCAGCGTTGGATAAGGGCTGCCCTTGTACACATGTCTTTATCGAGGGCCATTTTACGAAACTATTGTGCAAGTCACCGGGGTTCAGCACGTGATTAGAAGTTTTTAAATGATTATGTAGACTTGACAACCACTGTGGGATGAAATGTTGTCAATATTTTTATTGCTAATATGATTAGCAAGCATCGAAATAAGATGACAAGTAACGTAACTCAAGCAAAAAAATTACCCCACCAAAACTCTGTACAAGGGGGCGGGTCTATAAAAGTCTGTGCAGCTCGTTGATCAATTCATAAAAATTGATTCATGATCTCTAGCTGACACTTAATACGTCCAATGTTTTGCGCGGTGCAGAATATCGTATCTTGATTTAGAAATGTAATATTTAGACATTAACTTTTATGAAATAAAGTTGATTTTGAACGTTCATTATTTTTTGTCGCGTGTATAAGTGGTACGTGTGATTTTACCTTTGCATGTGTAAGTAAGTGGAGCCGTATTTTTGGCAGATTCATATGAGAGTTATCGTTCTAGGTATCTTATTTCGATGTTAGCAAGCACAGAAGTCGACAACTGCTTCGGTGGAGATGCGTCATTTGTGTTTGTTTGTGTCAAAATTACAACTTTTTTGGTGGAGATGCGGTTTAATCTGAGTAGAAAATTGTGAACTGGGATATCCCATATTTTTAACTTTGGCTAGATTTTAAACTACTGGCCCCGGTGGCTAGGGGAATACTGGGGTGGTTAGCAAGCTTCTAGGGTGGGATTGATACTACTATGGTGGTGCTGACTTTTAAGGAAGGGTTGGGTATTGGAGGGCGGAGGATAGTTAAGACCGAGTATAGTTTCGGGGTGTTAGGTGGTATAGGTAGGTGGGCTTCGAGGTGGTAGGACCCTCGTATGAGGCCGTCTTGTTGTGTTCCGGCTTGAAGGACGTTAGACATTGAAACCAGTGAAATTAATGGACATTGTAATGCTTAATAACTCATGTCTCGGGATGACGAGCGCAGTCCAGTATCACGCAGTTCTTTTTAATTCAGAGTTCCGTGTAGCGTTTCTTATGGTCAGGCGTGACGCTTGCAATCAGGCGAGAGAGGTGCTCGTTTCGTCAAGATAATACAAAAAGAAAACTCCGGCGTTCTAACTGAATGAACGAAATACAAAAGCAAAGCTGGTAATGTCTTCTGTAAGGTGTGGTACCTTACTACCCGGTAGAGCCGGCCCGTTCATGCTGTAGACATTCTGGTCCTATAAACTCTTACAATGATCGGCGGTGGATATCACTTACGATCAAGTAAAGTACTTTATTTTATTTAAACGACTTCATAAAAAGAGGATGTTCGCAATTAGGTGTGTATAATTTTATTTAAATTTTTTTGCTTTGTATATTACTTTTCTTGACTATGTGGTCCCATGCGATGCGATGTGGTCCCATGCGATGCGATGTGGTCCCATATAAATTATGTTAAGATCTGATGACGGAGCACGGAGTAAAATAATAAAACTCCCCAACGGACAACAGTACACTCGCCGCGATTGAGTTATTGTATTGGAAATTAAAAGCTAATGCTGTAACTACCACTAAAAATTGCAAAATAAAATTATTTTAACAAAACTTAAATACTGACTTCAAAATAAAAACATTGAAAGGAAAAACCACAATTTGTATAGGTCTCTTTGGAGTTGGTGCAATTTTATCTGTCAATTTTACCGACGTGCATGTATGAAAAATTTTATGAGGGTGAATGAGGCCAAAGATGCAAGGATCGTAGCAAGTGGAAATCCGTTGTCTTTGCCTACCCCTATGGGAAACAGGCGTGAGTCTATGTATGTATGTATGTAATTTTAACAATCGCTATGTGTTACGATGACATCACTGTCCCACATCCACAGACTGTCGACACAATCGCCACGTGGACCCGCAAACTTGACCCAAATAATGGCCGGGTCGATACCAAACCTCACAAGATCAATGTCATCGGCAGGCGCGGCTCGGCGCGGCCCGAAGCGGACGCAGTGGCGACTTCGTCAGAATAAAAAATATATTGTACATACCATTACAAAGGCGCAAAATTTTTATAAAAAACTAGGGGCTTTGCCCATGTTTTTCCACAAAACATAAAAAAAAGTCCGACGAATATGAGACATATCTTACTTTCTTCCCCACATTATTCTGCATCGATTGGTATCGGTCTCGACCCCATACCTTTCAGTTTCGGAAGAGATAGCGTGACAAGCTTTTGGCAGCGGCGGCGGCGGCGGCGCCAATTACTTTTTTTTAGAATAGAGAGATTATCATTGTATGGGCATAAAAATACATAATCATTTACCGGTCGAACTAAAAGAATTTTAATTAAATGTATTTAAAAATAAACTAACTCGACTACTACTAAATAAGTCATATTATAATCTAAATGATTTTTTTAATGGTAGAAATATTGACATGGACTAACTTTGACATAAAACATTTTAATATGCGTTAAACAAAGCATGAATATTTTTAATTGTAATTATTTAAATTTAAGACTTTTTAAAGAATATAATATTATATTTAATTTAAGATTATTATTAAGATTAATATTAAGATTAATATTTAATTTAAGATTTTTTTAAATTTACAAGTATTATTATTATTTGCACGTCAAGGATGACAGAGTGTGCGATTCTACTTATCTGAAATATGCTAACATCCCCATGTAACCACATTCTTGCAAATAAAAGTATCATTAATTCACTCATTCTGATCTCTACTGAATTACTGATTACATGGACAATTACACGACTACCTTTTAACTTTTTTGCAACACCTCGCCTCATTTGAACTGCACTGGATCAGTAAAAAGGCTATTCTTACAAACTCATTCAAAAACAAATCCCTAATTATCCCTGCGGGAGGAAAAATTGTAAAATTTACCTATTAAAGTACAAAAAAAACCTTTTATGTAGGACAAATAGACGAATGAACAATCGGACAGACGGCGCGCCGTCTGTTCGTGTAAAGCCGTGAACTGATTAAAGCTGTCCATTGTCATATAGAGTCGCAGTTCAAATCCGTCCGCTCGTATTTGTTCAGAGATGAGTAACACATCTACTGATAACTCAACCGACGCGACGGTTAAGGACGTATCTACACGTGCCCGCGGCCCACTTACGTCCATTCCACTTTTGATTATCACCACTTATGTAATAATAAAGATATATTATTACTTTGTAATACTAACCTATGTTAAGAGTTGCAGATCGCTGTTATAATGAAGCAATGGTTTTATGTAAGCATAATCTAACTGTTGACTGCCTCTGTGGCGCAGTTGTAATGTGTACGCGTTACTATTGAGGCTAACGCTGAGGTCTCGGCTTCGATCCCCGGGTCGGTTATAGTGGTATTGGGTTTTTCTATCACGAAATGCTCAGTATCAGCCCGGAGTCTGGAATTTGTGCCCGCTATAGCGATAGGCTCGCCCCCTATCACATCGTGGGACGGAGATACGCTCGGCGAAATGTCGGTGTACTGGTTACACCTCTGCCTACCCCTTCGGGGATTACAGGCGTGAGTGCGTATATATTATGTAATCTAACTGTTCAAAATACCTTACATCAATTACAATCTACACGCAGAATGGTAGATGAATGGGCCGGCTCGACCGGGTTGTTACGACTGTTTTGTAGAAAACCGACGTAAAGTAGCAGTTTGCTGCTGCGTTTTGTACGGTGAGCGAGAAGGTTGGAAGCCAATCCCCCTCCCCGTGCCCATCCCTAATTTATCCATTTCCTTTAAATTCGGCTATACCACCCAAACTAAGTAACAAGTAACTCCTGTAAGCCAGGATCGACATTGACGTGCATATTTCGACACCGAGTAATGAAGCTCGGCGAGTCTCTGGGAATGCGAATGTGTCTTTATCCCGCAACGAAATTAATCAAATAGAAAGATAAGGAGGAGTTGGAAATATACATATTATATAGGTATGATTATTCTGGTATTGTGGACGTGCAGGGGTGGTGGAGATCGCACATTTGCTGACCTAGACTTAAAAAAAAACCCAAATCACCCGATTTAAATGGTTCGGAGAAACTAGAACTTCGGCATTAATACACAAATTTTGTTGATTCTTTCTAAAAGTTATAATCAGGAAGTTACAAAATAAAACATTTTAACAAAAATAAAATTCAAATTACTCTTTTAATCTAATGTTAATCAAAGTCTTCTCTTAACTTTATTATATTACTAGCTTTTCCTCGCAGCTTCGCCCCCGTAAATGTATTTATCTGGAACAACCCCCGATGATTTTAGACAGAACGAAAAATACATATCTGCTTATTCGATTTTAGGAGTAATTTTGAAATTTCGAAATCAAAATGTCTATTTATTTTATTTTTATTTTTTTGTCCAGACTAATTTTGAACCCTCATTATACCCGTTTACTGGTTGAATTTCGAAACATCCTTCCTTAGCCTTGTATATATCATAAATGGAAAGTCTGTGCAAAATTTTAGCTTTCTAGGTCCAAGGGTTTGGGCTGGACGTTTTAATTGCCTACATGATGAATAAAACTATTTCATTTCATTAAGACGTTATTAAGTCAGTGAGCGAGTCAGGACCTTTCTTTTTATATACCTATATAGATTTTATTAATGACACTAATTACACATAATAAATTTATTGCAAACATGGTGTATGTAAACCGGATCGGTTACAAGGCCCAGCTAGGCGTTACTTGATGGCCGTCTAGACACGGCTAGGTTTCGAATTTATTCATATTTTTATAATATTGAAATATTAAATTACACGTTATTAAAAATGGCATAATTATGTAAACCTACTGCTAAATGTGAAAGTTTGTATGTTTGTGAGGGTGTTTTTTTTCTATTTTATTTTGGGACTTTTATCCAACAATGGTATGTCAGTCCCATCGCACCCTAAACATTATCTGTCGGGGTGGGAATTTGGATGGTTTTTAGTCAATCTCGTCTCGGCTGAACGGTTTTGGATGAAATTTGGCACATAAACATAACTTGGATTAGGACATAGGCTACTTTTTATCCCGTAAAAATTCACGCAGGCAGAGCCTCAAGCAAAAGCTAATAGAAAATCAATTTTACTATGCCACTTATAAATGTGAAAGTGCTAACAAGCAAGTGGGTTGGATACCTGGTAGTAAGGGATATCCAGGGGATTTAATGGCCTTCGGCGAACTTTCATGGATCAAGTTGGATACATTCTCGAGAAACGCCAGGTCAGGAGTACCGTAAACCGACGTGCATGTATGAAAAATTTAATGAGAGTGAATGAGGCCAAAGAGGTATGTAAGGATCGTACGTAGCAAGTGGAAATCCGTTGTCTCTGCCTACGCCTATGGGAAACAGGCGTGAGTCTATGTATGTATGTATGTATAGGGGATTTGAGCGAACCATACGAAACGCAACAAGTTGCTACTTCACATCGGTTTTCTGTGAGACAGCGGTAACAACCCGGTCGAGCCGGCCCATTCGTGCTGTTGACAAAACTGTCTCTACAGAGTGGATCTACCACTTAGGTATTGAGATTTACTACTTAATTTGGATGTTAATCAATCACACCAGACAGCCTCCGTGGCGCAGTGGGCGAATAGCCGGCTGTGAAGCGTGAGGCCGGGGGTTCGATTCCCGCACTGAGACAAATGTTAGTGTGACCCACAAATATTTGTTTCGGGTCTGGGTGTTGTGGGTTGGCAAGTCCCTCGTAATTGCTAATACCCACGATACAGGTTAACCTAGTGTCGGGTCAGGACTATGTGTGTGGCTGATGAGTGTATTTATTTATTTATTTATTTACACCCTAACTAACGACTGATTAGAGACTGAGATTTGAACGTCATACAGATAAAACATGACGTGATAAGTAAATAAAACGCATCCTTATCCATGCGGGTGAAGCCGCGAGCAAAAGCTACTCTGTTAATAAAAAAATACCAAGCATGTACCAAATTAAGTGTAATTTCGTATAATTAGCACACTTTCAATAATAACCATGATTTGTTTTTTTTTTTTGTATTTGCAATCGGTTATTATGGTGGGACCGTTATTTTTTATGTACCACGGTGCCGAGGTGTGGTAACTGATCGATTAGTGAGTGACCGTGTGTTCATTATAGCTCTTGTAAACCAGAATCTGTAGTTGGTTAGAGGTGTTTAATCACCAACAAAAATATAAGTTACATACATACATACGCACTCACGCCTGTAATCCCCGAAGGGGTTGGCAGAGGTGTAACCAGTACACCCACATTTCGCCGAACGTATCTCCGTCCCACGATGTGATAGGGGGCGAGCCTATCGCCATACCGGGCACAAATTCCAGACTCCGGGCTGATACTGAGCATTTCGTAATAGATAAACCCAATACCACTTTACCCGACCCGGGGATCGAACCCGAGACCTCAGCGTTGGGCCTAATAGTAACGCGTACGCATTACAACTGCGCCACCGAGGCAGTCTAAAAATATAGTCTAGTCTTAAAATATAAGTTATCTATATAAAACAAATTTATACGGATTTTATCGCGGTCACGGGAGATACAGTCTCTCCAGTGACCACGAAGGCTGAAAAGCTTTCGAAACGTCGGGACTAAAATGAAATTAATCTGCGATAAAATTCATATAAATTAGTTTTAATTACAATGTGTAATATTTGCGTAAACATAAGAAATCATTATCTATATAAATCAAAGCTAAATACTACTCACTCACTGACTGTCGGAAACGAGCAAGTGGGTCACCTGATGGTAAGTGATCTCCACCGCCCATCTACGCCCACAATACTTAAATAATCATGGGCGGGTTGCCGATCTTTAAGGAAAGGGATTGGGAAGGGGAGGGGGATTTGGGCCTCCGGATATCTCACTCACCGTACGAACCACAGCAGCAAGCTGCTACCTTACGTCGGTTTTCTGTGAGACAGTGGTAACGATCCGGACGAGCCGGTCCATTCATGCTGTAGACAAAAGTGTCTACAGCGTTGCTCTACCACTCTAAGAGATTTAACACGAATCTCAACAACTACTAAACCTAGGTTTATAAAACAAATCAAACATATTCTCAATGTAAAAGTCATTAAAGACAGTAAGTAAATGGCAAAGGATTCGAAGTTAACAAGCTATCTCCACTTCCTTCATCCGTGAAATAAGATAACATAACCATAAGATGTCATGTCGCGAGGTGTACAGACCAGAGATGGACTACAAGAGTAACATAGTGGAGCGGCCCAACGGGTAAGAGAAGCCGAAGGAGACCACTAACCAGATGGGAAGATGACCTAAGACGGACAGCCGGCCCAAACTGGAGAGACGTAGCAAAAGATAGAGATGCATGCAAGATGCCCATCTTTGGGGGAGGCCTTTACCCAATCAGAGGTTCTTGCAGACAAAACCTAATTACAATAACTTTTTAATTACTAAAAATTTTACTACCTAACCATTACTACATACATTTAAAATTATTTTGTTTTCTTAAATAAATACTTTCACGATGTACCTAAACTTTGTAAAAGCAAGAAATAAATGGCGAATTCATTCATTCATTCAACCATAAGACCCCTGACATCATAGCAAAACATCTATAACGTCGAGTGACTGAACAGATTTAATTAAACCAGCTTTCAAATAAAATAAAACTGTATTCAAATCGGTCCATCCGTTTAGGCGCCACAGACAGATACACACAAAAGTGTCAAACGAACACAATTTTGTCAGGGGTTAAATCATCGAAATAAGATGACAAGAAACGAAACTCAAGCAAAAAAATGACCCCACCAAAACTCTGTGCAATGGGGCGGGGCTATAAGTCTGTGCATAATAATCTCTAGCTGACACTTGATACGTCTAAATTTTGCGCGGTGCAGAACGTCGTATCTCGACTTACAATTTTTTATATTTAGACATTAAATTTTATGAAATAAAGTTGATTTTGAACGTTCATAAATTTTTGCGTGTTACGTGTGATTTTACCTTTGCATGAGTAAGTGGAGCCGTATTTTTTGGCAGATTCATATGCGAGTTATTGTTCTAGTTATCTTATTTCTATGTTTAATTCATACAAAATCGATACTTCTATATACGCTACCGTATGCAAGCAGCCGGCGCGGCGTGACGATAGCATCTTGCCGTAAGTTTGGGGTGGCCCTACGACCCCGTGCGACATTTCTCGCTCATTAGCATGCGACATTGACATCGGCGGCGGTATTCCACGTGTTGGCGGGTCAAAGCTCACGATATCTTATCGACTGATAACGCGAATGTGTGCGTAATTGTTCCATGTTTTTATGTCTATAAACAAATAATATTCTATATTTAATTCCGTCTGATAGTTTTATTATATTAGCTCGGAACCAGTTTAAATCGCTCGTCAGTCAGCGAGTCGAGATTTTATTTATCTCGTATATTTATTATTTTTAACTGCCTCGGTGGCGCACTTCTAAAGCATACGCGTTACTGACTGAGCCTGACGCTGAGGTCTCGGGTTCGATCTCCGGGTCGGATAAAAATGATATTGGGTTTTTCTATTACGAAATGCTCAGTATCAGCCCGAAGTCTGGAATTGTGCTTGGTATGGCGATAAGCTCGGCGAAATGTGGGTGTACTGATCTCCGATTTCACCACCTCAGGGTGTATTATTTTTATCAAAATTAAATCGAGATAAGTTTGAGCTATACAATTCTGTTTGCCTGGCGTTATCCCTACTTAATGCTAGGGTCCACCTTCTGGTACCAAGGGTTTTACGGTATATGGTATATGGGGCGCTCCGCCGACTGACCTTCAAAGGGAACACACCTTCACCTTTTAAAACACGTGCCGTTGCAGTAATGCCTATTGTACATAATATCGACCCATAAAAAGAAGAAAAATAAAATAATAATAATACTTAACAATTCTGGACTATTCCATAATAAATATCTTGTAAAATGTATAGTTGCCAAGTGTATTTTGATGATGCTATGTATTTTATGTATACATTAGTTGATATGATTTATATAAATAAGTTTTTTTTTGTACTGAGCGCACTTGTCATAAACGCAGTTTTAATTGCCTACATGATTAATAAAACTATTTCATTTCATTTTAACAAATTCGAATAAAAAAAGAATCAGAAAAATCTGTTTCGCTATGCCAGAGATATGATATTATCTCGCTAATCGTTTATCGATTACTGATTGCAACTGACTACATAATAGGCAATATACGAAGTGACTGGAACGCATTTAGAGCGTTAGGTAAAAGTAAATTAACCAACTTTAAGCTCGAATGAAAAAGGTATCATCAAAATCGGATAATTCTGTAAAAAAATTTAAGACCTCCACAGCCTTATTCATCAGTTAAAAAATTTTAATGACTAGCGGCTGAAAACATGAAGAAATCTCTTCCAATGTGTTTTTTTTTTCGAATGGATTTGTGCTGTTTGCCTATATTTGTCAGCTTCACCCGACAATAAAGCCAGGCTTATGGCGCTCTAGCCAGAAATATGTATAGTGTATTTAGTAGCGATTAAGCAAGATTAGGCGCCTTTAGAAGGCTCAGACCTCAGCTTAAGCAATCGCTTGGGAGTATAGTTTAGGGCCGCGTCTGCACATCATTATGCCGAGGGCCAGTTGTGGGAGCTCTTTGGACTCGCAGGCGTGTCCTATGTCGGGGTCGCGTATTATTATTGTGATTCGGGTTGGGCAAGGAAAGCGCTGCTCCGATAGCGACTGTGATCGAGTCGTTGGGATCTGCCAAAACATGTTTGGGACGTCAACGGAGGATTACAATGTGTATGCAATACCATTTGACCTGTTGATCCATGCAGCTATAAGTGGTCGCTCTGATAATGGCTTTGTTTTGACAACGGTACCACTCGATAGCCGTTTAACATCCAAAGCCAAGGTAAACCTCACTTAAAAATAATGAACATTAAGTAAAAAATTGTATGAAGTGATTAATTGATGCATTTTGTCGTGTTTATATTGAAATCTCATCACATAATAACACGATTTATCTATGGTTAAACAATATTATCATATAATTGGCAGGTAATGACTTCAAGGCCCTGTTTCATAATATTATGTATAATTAATCTTTGGCTATTTCTGCCGCCAAACAACAGTGTGTTCAGCATCGTTGTGATCTTGTTTGAAGGACATTGAAGCCAGTGAAATTACTGGGCATTATGACACTTAACATCTTATGTGTAATTCAAAGTTCTGTCTGGTGTTGCTTCAGTTTATGGGCAGGCGTTTTATTTTACCATCAGGCGAGCGACCTGCTCGTCTCGTCATTCAAGCTAAGTGCATCTAGCTAGTCCTTCGACTAGCTAGGCCATGACTTTTTGTATTGTGGGCGTACATGGACGGTGGAGATCACTTTCCATCAGGTGACCCACCTGCTCGTTTGCCGGTCTATACAATAAAAAAAGGTGCAATTAGTACTGCACACACAGTTCACCGAGCTTAGTTCTGCCCCATGTTTTTTTTAATAAAAGGCGAACCTTTTTTTCTCGCGGGGAATATCTTGATTACGGTTACCTCCCAGCCCCGGGGGAACGGGGGTAGGTTATGCCGGACTCACCACCATTCCGACGTAGTTGTCTGAACGATCGCTGGGTTGGATCCCTAACCAAAGAATTCCTATGCTGTTATACCGACTAAAAACCTCGCGATGGCCTTCTTCAGCTCAAGTGGGACGGTCCCTGCGGGATCTTAAGTGTGCTCTGGGTTGCTGCCGGAATCGACCCTGTAATAGAATAGGGGAGCCTATCACCATACCCCAAACTTAAATTCCGGGCAATTTATGTGATTTTCTAAACGAAAACTTGAAAAGTTGTGATCGTCTAACCTGGAAATTTAACCCACTAAGCGCTGCTATTTTTATGAATTTTGGATTTAAAATAACGGAAGTTTAAATAAACAAGGGCTTTATTTGTATATTACAGAGATAAATTTGAAATACTGTCGAGATTGTTTCCAGCTCATCGAACCCAAAATATTTTTTTATCGGTCAATTTTCCCGTCGTTTTTCATCTTAACATACTATATTTACATATCAGACTAGCGTGTGCTCGCGGCTTTGCCTGCTCGAAAGTCTTTTTTGTGATAAAAATTTGATACTCACTTCTAGTAGAAGGGCATACACATTAGTGCAATTCTAGTTTTATCTAGTTTAGTTTCTACTTATTAGTAGCATGAAACTTATGTGTAACGTCCAGTTTAGTGAATCTAATAAATAATATAATAATTAATTAAAAAAAGTAGTTTAAGTTGTCCAGTGTTTTTTTTTTATAGTATAGGCCGGCAAACGAACAAGTGGGTCACGTGATGGTAATTGATCTCCACCGCCCATGTACGCCCACAATACTAAAATAATCATGGGTGCGTTGCCGACCTTAAAGGAAAGGGATAATTAAGGAATTAGGAAGGGGAGGGGGTTTGGGCCTCCGGATATCTCACTCACCGTACGAAACGCAGCAGCAAGCTGCTACTTTACGCCAGTTTTCTGTGAGACAGTGGTAATGACCCGGACGAGCCGGCCCATACATGCTGTAGACAAAAGTGTCTACAGCGTGGCTCTACCACTCATAAAAATATACGTGTGATACGTATTTCGTTAATTATGCATGTTCTCGCGATATACTACCTTATTACAGCATGGGACGGAAATAGGCTTTACTTTACTAGGTGGTCCCTCGTAGGCCCCTCGTATGCGAAAGGCCGTCTGGGTTGGTACCACCGCTTTGTCTATTTCTGCCCGAGCAGCCAGTGTGTAAGCACTGTTGTGTTTCTGTTTGAAGGACATTGAAGCCCGTAAAATTACTGGGCATTATGAGACTAAAACACCTTATGGCTCGGGATGACGAGCGCAGTTCGGTGCCATGCAGTGCTTTGTAATTCAGTTTTCTGTGTGTAGTTGCTTCTGTTTATAGGCAGGCATGGCGCTTAACATTAGACGAGTGACCTGCTCGTCTCGTCATTTATTACCCCTTCAGAGATACAGATGTGAACTTAATAATAAACGTCCCACTGCTGGGCACGGGCCTCGTCTACTGAATGATAGAGGTTAGGCCTTAGTCAACCACGCTGGCCTAATGCGGGTTGACAGACTTCACATACCTTCGAAATTCTTATGAAGAACTTCTCAGGTATGTAGGTTTCCTCACGATGTTTCCTTCACCGTTAAAGAAAGTGATAATTAACAATTAATATACACGTAACTTAGAAAAGTCAAAGGTGTATGCACTTGAGGCTGGTTTCGAACCTGCGATTTTCGTCTCGACAGTCCATACCACTCCCCGCTGAGCTATCACTGCTTTTATTATTATGATTTCAAACGATGAAGTCGTTCACAAGTAACATGAGCACACATTTCAATAAATATAGTGACGCAAATAGTGGCGATAGGCTCGCCCCCTATCATATAAGGGACGGAGATACGCTCGGCGAAATGTGGGTGTACTGGTTACACCTCTGCCTACCCCTTCGGGGATTACAGGCGTGAGTGCGTATGTAGGTATGTATAGTGACGCAAACTCCGCCATAACTCGCACTGCTGACTCGATAGCAGACGCGTCTGTCGTCACTATTCACATAATATCTTACGTTACACGTGTATTAGATATTATTATTGTTTATCTTGTTCCTTTGTTATGTACGTTTCAATGTGTGAGTGTATGGGATTATGGCGTTGCTAATGTTTATACTTCAAAAACTTTTGTCTGGTTGAAAAAGACAGGTAAATGTATCCAGCTTAAGTGTCGAAACGAGCAGGTCGCTCGCCTGATGGTAAGCGCCTCGCCTGCCTATAAATAGAAGCGACACACAGAGACCTTTGAATTACAAAGCACTGCATGGCATTGGACTGCGCTCGTCACCCCGAGACATACGATGTTAAGTCTCATAATGCCCAGTAATTTCACCGGCTTCAATGTCCTTCAAACCGGAACACAGCAGTGCTTACACACTTTTGCTTGGCGTGACCAGCGTCACCAGACAAGGATTAGGTTTTCCTATCTAGACCATTTAATAACAATAATACACCCAACAGTTACACACAGTCTGACCCCACACTAGGTTGACCTGTATTGTGGAGGAACTGCGAGGAACTTGCGGTCCCACAACACCCAGACCCGAAACAAATATTTATGGATCACACAAACATTTGTCTCGGTGTTAATTTGTTACGTATCAATATTTGTACAATAAACTTGTTATAAAGTTTCTGATTATCTAGATAAGATTAATATGACATTTTGTGTCGCTGAATTTGAATCCGAAACATTTTTAGAGTGGTATGCAATCATGGAGTCAGAGCCCCGCTATCACCAGTATTGTCTACAGCACAAATGTGAGCGTGAGAGTGGTACTCCGGATCTACGATTGTATCGAGCCGGAGTAAACGTTGCGTCCCTACCCTGCAAAAAACTTGCTATGAGTGGTAGAGTCACGCTGTAATCTTTTGTCTACATGTATGGGTCGGCTCGTCCGGGTCATTACCACTGTCTCCCAGAAAAGAGGCGTAAAGTAGTAGCCGGAGGCCCAAACCCCCTCCCCTTCCCAATTCCTTAATTATCCCTTTCCTTTAAGGTCGGCAACGCACCCATGATTCTTTTGATATTGCGGGCGAACATGGGCGGTGGAGATTACTTACCATCAGGTGAGCCACTTGCTCGTTTGCCGGCCTATTCAATAAAAAAAAACTTAGAAACTTGAGCCTACCTTCTCCAGATCCGCGGCTGTTTATCATTGCAGTTTTTAAAAGATTCTCACTGTAGCCAAACTCGTTTATAAATGGCAGCATGGGTACTTCCATTAGTTTTCTGTGAGACAGATGTAACAATCTGTTATCGAGCCGATCCATTTATTATGTATGCAGAACTGTCTACAGCGTGTCTACACTTAAATTTGCTTAACGAGTGCTTAGATTTTGTAATTTTTTCTATAAAAACGTGTCTATGTCGCGGTACGTGCTAATTTTCTCCACTTCATCATGGGTAACAGGCGACAGCATGACATTCTTTATCGATGATTGTACTTAACTGCTGGTTATCGATTATTGAGAAATTCGTTACATAGTTTAGCTAAGAACTGCTTAAAATTATAATCTTTACATCATTTAGGTGTATAATATAATATTAGCGCATTAAAAGGTTTATGAGGGGTCAATAAACACCCAATACCTATTGGCCGATTTTTTCGTCAATTTTTTTATATAGCATAGGCTGGCAAAAAAGCAAGGATAGCTCAGTCACGAGTGGTAAGGACTGTCGAGACGAAAGTCGCATGTACGAAACCAGCCCCGATAGCATACACCTCTGACTTTTCTAATTTACGTGTGTATTAATTATTAATTATCACTTGCTTAAGGGTGAAGGAAACATCGTGAGGAAACCTGCATACCTGAGGAGTTCTACATAAGTGTTTCGAAGGTATGTGAAGTCTGCCAACCCGCATTAGGCCAGCGTGGTGGACTAAGGACTGTCCTATCTCATTCAGTAGAGAAGGCCCGTGCCCAGCAGTTGAACGTAAATATACAGGGCTAGTATTATTATTATTATTATTGGCCGCCAAACGAGCAAGTGGGTCATCTGATGGTAAGTGATCTCCACCGCCCATGTACGCCCACAACACCAAAATAATCATGGGCGCGTTGCCGATTAAAAGGGATAAGTAAGAGACTGGGAAGAGGAGCGGGACTTTGGCCTCGGAATTTAAATATTATAGTAAATATTATTTACTATTAAAGAAAATCATATAGTATAGTGAACTGAAGGGAATTAGTATTTTTCGGGACTCCGCTAATTTCCATGATCGAAGAGCATCAACAATACCGTAGTGATAGTGTTAGAGGAAGCCGACTCTAGTTTCTTTGCCTAATTGATTTAAAATATCTATTAGTGTTATATTAATATTCACCAATAACAAGCTTATTCAGACGTTAGCATATTTTTTATAAGAGAGGCCGATAAACGAGTAAGTGCGTCACTTAAACATCCACTATACCTGAAGAATTATGGCCAAGTTGCCGACCTTAAAGAAAAGGGATGATTAAAGAATTGACAATGTGAAGTCTGGACATTAAAAGAGGCCATAACCCATAAGTTTGTTTCGGCCTTTCTTCTCATGGCTAGCTACGAAATGCCGAAGTAAATGTAAAAGTTATCTATCATAAAAAAATATTGACATGTAAAAGTGATAGTTATGATTCAACTTACAGAATAAATGATTTAAAAAATAATAATACACCCAACAGTCACACACATAGTCCCGACCCCACACTAGGTAAACCTGTATAGTAGGTATCAGGAACTACGAGGGACTTGCCAACCCACAACACCCAGACCCGAAACAAATTTTTGTGGATGACACAAACATATATCTCAGTGCGGGAATCGAACCCACAGCCTCTCGCTTCGGAGCCGGCTACTCGCCCACTGCGCCACCGAGGCTGTCAAATTTTAAAGTAGATTTAGGCCGCTAAATATCGTGATTATCGGATATAGTGATTTAAATAGAAAAATTAGCTCTGACTTATGTCACTTGACTGTTCATACTGAGTGATCCGTCTGAACAACCATCATTTCAAGAGAGTGAACCGCCAAAATGGAAATGCGAAAATGTGTCCCGCTCTATGTTAGCGGGTCATGTTTATATAGGTGGCGCCGGTGATGCGAGCGCAGTGAGTCGTTGGACGCCGGTCGAGATGGACGCACGGTGCTTCGTGTACGCACTGATTGTGCTTTCCGGTGAGTGCGACGATGTGCCAGTGTCTGTGCTGACGGAAGCTTAAACCGTAACCTGTGCTTTATTGCCTCGCTAGTACTGTCAGGTTTGGATGTATGAATTTCGAATTTTTGATCGGTGATTATATTTAACCGACTTCATAAAATGAAGAGGTTTAGAATTCGGCGAGTTTTTTCGTTTTTGTTTTTTTTTATGGATGTACTTCGATTTCTGCGCCTATTGTGGATCGATTTTATTGGTGAAAATTTCATTCGATAGTGTTTAGCTTTGATGTGATGCCATGTAAATTTGGTTACGATATGATGATGGAGTACGGAGCAAAAACAGTTTGAGGGTTTGCTTTAAAGTTATGAGGCATTCTTTTTTTATGTGTATTTCATGCTCTTTCAATTGCAAAATATTTATTTCAATGAGCCAACGAAACAACTATTACAATATTATTTCAAAGACTTCAACGATTTTTACATACATACGCACTCACGCCTGTAATCCCCGAAAGGGTAGGCAGAGGTGTAACCAGTACTCCCACATATCGCCGAGCGTATCTCAGTCCCATGATGCGATAGCGGGCGAGCCAATCGATTTTTGCGTTAATAAAATAAGTATATCATCCCGTATATATGAGTATGGAGAATTTTCCGGTATATAGGTTTCCTTAAAAAGGTTTAAAGGTTTTTTTAGGTTTAAAAAGCAGTGATAGCTCAACGGGGAGTGTTATGGACTGTCGAGATGAAAGTCGCAGGTTCGAAACCAGCCCCAAGTGCATACACCTCTGACTTTTCTAAATTATGTGTGTATTAATTGTTAATTATCACTTGCTTTAACGGTGAAGGAAACATCGTGAGGAAACCTGCATACCTGAGAAGTTCTTCATAAGAATTTCGAAGGTATATGAAGTCTGCCAACCCGCATTAGGCCAGCGTGGTGGACTAAGGCCTAACCCCTCTCATTCAGTAGAGGAGGCCCGTGCCCAGCAGTGGGACGTGTATAATACAGGGCTGGTATTATTATATAGGTTTCCTTACGATGTTTTGGTTAACAATAAATACGTAACTTTGAAAAGACAGGGATGTGTGCCATGAGGGTTAGGATCGAGCACACGAACTTTGTTAGTAGTCCATTCAACGCACCGCTACGCTATCGACGCTTTAACATGACAAGTTTTTTTATAGCATAGGCCGGCAAACGAGCTAGTGGGTCACTTGATGGTAACTGATCTCAACCGCCCACAGTACCAGAAGAATAATGGCCGCGTTGCCGACCTATAAGGAAAAGGATAATTAAGGGATTGGGAAGGGAAGGGGGCTTTGGGCCTCGGGATATCTCGCTCACCGTACGAATCGCAGCAGCAAGCTGCTACTTTACGCCAGTTTTCTGTGAGTCAGTGGTAACGACCCGGACGAGCCGGCCCATTCATACATACATACATAGAGTCACGTCTGTTTCCCATAGGGGTAGGCAGATACAACGGAATAGATAAAACTGTCTACAGCGTTACATTATAAGTATTTTTTTTTTATTATTAGCTTGAATGACGAGACGAGCAGGTCGCTCGCCTGATGGTAAGCGCCACGCCTGCTCATAAACAGAAGCAACGCCACACATAACTTTAAATAACAAAGCACTGCATGACACTGGACTGCGCTCGTCACCCCGAGACATAAGGTGTTAAGTCTCACAATGCCTAGTAATTACACTGGTTTCAATGTCCTTCAACCCGGAAAACAACAGTGCTTACACACTGTTGCTTGGCGGCAGAAATAGACGGCGCGGTGGTACCAACCCAGCCGGCCTCTCGCATACGAGGGACCTACCACCTTGTAAAATGCAATAAGTCCGAGTCACCTTAACTTTTTATTGACACCTGTGATAAACAGTTTCCTTACACTTAAACGAATTATCTGCGTTTTCAAATAATCAGTTTTGCATGACATTGTTTTTCGGGATGTACTTGCAATTCCTTTACTATCGACATCAGATAATACATGATTATGATAAAGTTGGATAATTAATCTTATAGCTGATGCATGATTTAATGAGTGGTAGAGCCACGCTGTAGACACTTTTGTCTGCAGCATGTATGGGCCGGCTTGTCCGGGTCATTACTAAATTATTAAATTAGCAGCTTGCTGCTGCGTTTCGTACGGTGAGTGAGATATCCGGAGGCCCAAACCCCCTCCCCTTCTCAATTCCTTAATTATCCGTTTCCTTTAGGGTCGGCAACGCGCCTATGATTCTTTTGGTGTTGTGAGCGTGCATGGGCGGTGGAGATCACTTACCATCAGGTGACTCACTTGCTCGTTAGCCGGGCTATGCCATAAAAAATAAATATAGTTTATGTGATTAGGCGTACACGTTAGCCAAAAAAACTGTTGTTCTGAGAAAAAAGATGAATGTAAAATTTTATTTTTGCCTCTTGGTACATTATTTTCGTTCGCAAAAGTTGGAAGATGTATTAACAACATGCCAACGTTGATTAATTAATTTTGTACGGAAGGAAGACTCGCAAATTTATGACCAGATTTTTTATATTCTTTTTCTATTTTTATACATCTTAGGGCATTGCACTCTTGCTAACGCAATCAAACATTTTAATATACGAGAACGGGAGGGGGATTTGGGCCTATTTGGGATATCTCACTAACCGTACGAAACGTTGCAGCAAGCCGCTACTTTACGTCGGGTTTCTGTGAGACAGTGGTAACAAACCAGTCGAGCCGGCCCATTCATGCTGAAGACAAAACAGTCTATAGCGTGGCTCTACCACTCAAAAACTGTTGTGTTTTTTATTGTATGAAGGATATTCTGTTCTGGGAAACAAAAAAAAATGTAATAATGCAAGCGGAACTGTGGGCAAAAGCTATTACTTAAATAGCTAATAATAATACTAGCCCTGTATTATACACGTCCCACTGCTGGGCACGGGCCTCCTCTACTGAATATTAGGGGTTAGGCCACCACGCTGACCTAATGCGGGTTTGCAGACTTCACATACCTTCGACATTCTTATATATAACTTCTCAGGTATGCAGGTACCTTCACCGCTAAAGCAAGCGATAATTATCAATTAATACACACATAACTTCGATAGCGACTTCGATTTACTTTATTTATTTATTATTTAATAAATAGCTTTTGTCCACAGTTGTTTTACACTATTTATTTAGTATTTAGTGATTTCAGCGGGAAATGCTACGGACTGCCGAGATGAAAGTCGCAGGTTCGTAACCAGCCCCAAGAGCATGCACCTCTGACTTTCTGAGTTACATGTATATTCACTGTTAATTGTTGCTTGCTATAACGGTGTAGAAAACATCGCGAGGAAATCTGCATACCTTAGAAGTTGTCCTTAAGAATTTTTAAGGGATGTGACGTCCGCTAATACGCATTAGGCCATAGTGGACTAAAACCTCTCATTCAAAAGAGAAGGCCCGTGCCCAGCAGTGGGACGTGAGTAATACAGGGTTGATATTATTATAATGGTGGAAATGATTTCTACATGGGCGGAGCCGCGAGCATAAGCAATTATAATAATATATAATTGGAGTCATGTCCAAATATAGATGTCAATCATTAAATATCAGTTAATTTGCACTGTTTATAGTCGACATTAAATACGGCAGCTCCAAGCTAATTGATCTTTTGCGTAATTATTCTAATTTTAAATTAATTAGTGCCGCTAATTAACGGTATTGAAATCACCTCGATTTAGTAACAGTTTTATATGTGAGCCGGATTGTCTATAGTTCTATTTCCAGGTCAGGCTTAGCTTCGTGTTAGTTTTTTAACAAGATTTTCGTGATTTCGGACAGCTTCCGTGGCGCAGCGGGCGAGTAGCCGGTTGCACCAGCATGAGGCCGTGGGTTCGATCCCCGCACCTAGACAAATGTTTGTCTGATTCACAGATATTTGTCTCGGGTCTGGGTGTTGTGGGACCGCAAGTCCTTCGTCGTTCCTGATACACACAATACAGGTTTACCTAGTGTGGGGTCAGGACTATGTGTGTGACTGTTGGTTGTATTTATTTATTTATATAGTCATAAAAGTTTAATTTTGTAACACGTGTAACTACCGACAATCGTACAAGTGAATCACCTGATGGTAAGTGATCGTCCACATCTTAAGCACACACACACCAAAATCATAGGTACGTTGCCGACCTTTAAGAAGAGGAATGGGGGTTGGGAAGGACCCTCTCCTGCCTTTTTTTGGGCGTCCGTAAATCTTAATTACGAAACAGAAAATGTACCACTTTACGACCGTTTTCTGAGAGTGTTACAAGCCGGTCCTCTTGGTGTACACGAAACTGTCAACACCGCGGTTATACTTACAAAACATATATACGCACCCACGCCTGTAATCCCCGAAGGGGAAGGCAGAGGTGTAACCAGTACACCCACATTTTGTTGAGCGTATTTCCGTCCCACGATGTGATAGGGGGCGAGCCTATCGCCATACCGGGCACTAATTGCAGACCCCGGGCTGATATTGAGCATATTGTAATAGAAAAACCCAATACCACTTTACCCGACTCGGGGATCAAACCCGAGACCTCAGCGTTAGCCTCAATCGTAACGCGTACGCATTACAACTGAGCCACCGAGGCAGTCACTTACAAAACTTACAAGCGAAAAGGAAATTTATATTGATATCATCACCCCGTGGGCGCAGGGAGCGTGGCTGTTACGTACCAAGGTTAGTTAGATAACGCGAACGTCTCGAATATAAACAATGATATCGTTACACGTGTCCAACGTATATTTATACAACGTGTTACAGAAAGGCGTGGTCATATTTTAGGGTCATTACATACACCTTACAATTCGTACTTATGTACCGGATCTTTTCAAAACCAAGACATCCAAAAATTTCACGTTAATTTTAATCACTCGTTTCTTAAGATCGATAAGATCGATGACATCACTATTAATGATTATGAACGTCACTCACTTTTTAATAAACTTGTATAAGATGTACGTAATTCTATGGACATACGTACGTAACTTGTAATTAAAACACAAATTAACACCTGAAAGAGATTATGTGCTGAAGACTATATACTCGTAGGTACCATCCTCTAGAAGCATTTTAAAGAGTTCATTCTCGGGGCTTCCATCTATGAATTTGGCTCAATACAGTCGACGATCCTCTTAAAAGCTGTTATCAGTTACACCAACACAAAGTACCAATACATAATACTTGTTTTTAGTCAAATACAACATATTTTTAGAACTTGTAATCATAATTCAAAAATCAGAAATTACCGAACTGACTGCGTCAAATAAATATTGACATTTGACAACGGTTTAATGTTTTTTTAATTATTAAATAATTAAATGAAAGGAGGTCTATAGTATCATTGTTTATCATTTAGTGTTGTCCAAAGTTGAAAGCCGATATCGAAATGTTACTCAATCGATAAAAAAGAAAAATTCTATAATTATTGTCCTAGCAATGCAATCGGAATTGGTACTATGGGAGATAAAATACTTATACCCTACACTATACATTGCTTAAATTTGCCCGCCCCTTTCTATAACACGTTGTATATGTTATGAACTATAGTCACTTGTCATAACAGCATGGGTATTTTTTATTAGCTTGAATGACGAGACGAGCTGGTCGCTCCCCTGATGGTAAGCGCCACGCCTGCTCATAAACAGAAGCAACGCCCGCGCCACACAGAACTTTAAATAACCAAGCACTGCATGACACTGGACTGCGCTCGTCACCCCGAGACATAAGGTGTCAAGTCTCATAATGCCCAGCAATAATAAATTCACTGGCGTCAATGTCCTTCAAACCGGAACACAACAGTGGTACCAACCCAGACGGCCGCTCGCATACGATACATTTCAATTATTCTACTAATAATAACAATAACTGTCCTGTATTGTACTTACCATGGGTTTCCTCTATGAATGAGAGGTGTAAAGGCTTAGTCCATTACGCTGGCCTAATGCGAGTTGGCAGAAATTCACACCTTCGAAATTCTTATGGAGAATTGTATTCAGTTTTCCTTCACCCGTTACCGTTAAGTCAAGCGAAAAATAACAATGAATACGTAAGAAGTCAGACGTTCATGCTCTTGGGGCTGGTTTCGAACCTGCGACTTTCGACTCTGCAGTCCGTTCCACTCCTAGCTAAACTGCGTCATTTATTTTTGTGTATAAATATTATAAAAACCTTACGTCGTTAAGTTCGGGAAGTACCTGAAAAAAAAGCAGTGTTAGTAAAAACCAATTACAAAACGCAAATCAATTATAAATCTAACAGGATTAATTGTAGCGCCTTGCGTAGCTCATGCTACTACGATTAGTGCTACGACACACACGCGTTCTACGCTGTAGATGTACGTCCGATTTCTGAAAGGCTGATCAAAATAAAATTAACTAATCAAATGTCAAATCTCATGTCAAGTCAAATTGAATTGCTACAAGCGTGATCAACACCTGCGATTTGACACACATGTTAGTTAACAAAACTTTCGAATTAATATGAAAAATCGTATGTCAAACGGTACTAAAGAGAGATCAAATATTATATTTTTTTTCACTAAATAACGTTTCAGCAACTCGAATTGATTTGACAGCGATGTCAACTCAAAGTTCTGTTAGTTGAATGTTGATTTGATCAGCCATTCAGAAACCGGGTGTTAATGTTACGGGCGACCCTTACGCCCGATTTCTGAAAGGCTGATCAATGTTAAATTAACTAATCAAATGTCAAATCTCATGTCAAGTCAATATATGGGTGTATGTGATAAAGTTGAAATTAGAGCTTTGCGAGTTCATAAGACTATAACATTGCTAAGTTTAATACATTTTTAGGGTGATTAATTGTAAAGTCAGCCTTAGAACATTCTAGTTGTAAGCTCCAAGCAGTTGAAACAATACATTACGATAGGTCGGATGTTCTCGTCAATTTTATTAGAAACAAATGGTGCAAAGTCAAGATTTGATAACAGAGTAACTTATACTAGTTTGACCATTTCACGCTGATCTTTTTTTTATAGCATAGGCCGGCAGACGAGCAAGTAGGTCACTTGATGGTAAGTGATCTCCACCGCCCATATACGCCCACTATACCAGAAGAATCATGGGAGCGTTGCCGACCTTAAAAGAAAGGGATAATTAAGGGATTGGGAAAGGGAAGGGGATTTGGGCCTCCGGATATCTCGCTCACCGTACGAAACGCAGCAGCAAGCCGCTACTTTACGTCGGTTTTCTGTGAGACAGTGGTAATGACCCGGTCGAGCCGGCCCATTCGTGCTGTAAACAAAACTGTCTACAGCGTGACTCTACCATTCAAATCTGATCTCACTAAAGGTAACTAAAATCAACCGGAAACAAACATACAACCTACTGTTGTTAATTATACATTCAGATGCTTATCAAATGAACCTAATGAATGACGGGATTCTACTAGTACGTAACTTGTCTAACAGCCTAGTCACTTTAGCCAAAAATAGAGTGTCCAAAGTGTCATAAAATCTCATGCCCGCGTCTTAAGATATTCAAGGTTTTAACCTTTGGTCTCAAACGATTTTTTTGTTGCAAATATCTAGTTTTCTATGGTTTTAATGCCATTTGCATTTAGTATAAATATTGTAGAAGATAAAATTCTCTACAACTTTTATCCCAAACATTTTTTTATATACTTAACTGGTTTTGAGATAGAGGGCGGACAGCGAGTCGCGCTTACCTATTCACAGCATAATGCAAGGTCAACCGTTAGTCCCGGTAAATAATGCGCTGTATAAAGTCATTAAAATATATATACATACATACGCACTCACGCCTGTAATCCCCGAAGGGTTAGGCAGAGGTGTGACCAGTATACCCACATTTCGCTGAGCGTATCTACGTCCCATGATGTGATAGGGCGCGAGCCTGTCGCTATACCGGTCACAATTCGACCGGACTGGTCTGCTCAAACTGTATAACTTTTATGTTTTGGTATATCCTTTAAACTTATTAATAATATTTATTTCAGATCATATCCATATGTGTTAGTAACAATTTTTACTTATATCTAATCTTCTGTAGTCTATAAAATGTATTTAAATTTATTATATTTTTTCTGTGTGGAGCTTAATCCATCTACGGAACATGGGAGAGTCCCATCTGTCTTTATTTACCTACACCCAGGATTGTTGCAACTTCCTCGAAGACGAATCATAAAACAAGCGCACATTTACTTCATAGTCTTGGTTCATTCATCTTGATCATGGGCATCATGCACAATAATCATTATTTTATGTTATAATGTACTTCATTGGCATAAATAAATAATTATAATAAATAAATACACCCAACAGTCACACACATAGTCCCGACCCCACACTAGGTTAACCTGTATCGTGGGTAACGGGAACTACGAGGGACTTGCGGTCCCACAACACCCAGACCCGAAACAAATATTTGTGGATTAGACAAACATTTGTCTCGGTGTGGGAATCTAACCCACGGCCTCACGCTTCGCAGCCGGCTACTCGCCCACTGCGCCACGGAGGCTGTCAGTGAATTTATTTATTGAAATTTTAATTGGATCACCATCGCAGTAAACGCTATCGAATACAAAAATAATCATCCAAATCGATCCACATTTGGCGGAGTTATGCGTGAACATACATACAAAAAAATCAATTACCATCGAAATAACATAACTAGAACGATAACTCTCATATAAATCTGCCAAAAATACGGCTCCACTTCCTTACACATGGAGAGGTAAAATCACACGTAACACTCATACACGCAACAAAAATTAATGAACGTTCAAAATCAACTTTATTTCAGAAAAGTTTATGTATAAATATTAAATTTCTAGATCGAGATCCGTATGATTAGACGTATCAAGTGTCAACTAGAGATTATTATGCACAGACTTTGAAAGCCCTGCCCCTTTGCACAGAGTTTTGGTGGGGTCGTTTTTTTCTTGAGTTACGTTCCTTGTTATCTTATTTCGATGGTAATTACCGATGAATTGAGAACCTCGATGTTTATAGTGTATATACATAATATACATATTAAATATTACTACGTAATAATTCCACAATAACACCAATGTCCTTCACAACATGAGGTCTACGTGGTAGGAAGTGGCGCTATGAGTAATCGAGCCAGTTTGACCAGATATTTCGACGCAAAAATATTTAGAAAAAATATTTGTAACTCGTTTCGTCTTCTGATACCTACACGTGTAGTAACTAAACATGTTCTTAGTCGTTTAAGCGCCTGTAGGCAGAGGTGTAACTAATACACACACATTTCGCCGAGTTGATTTCCGTCCCACGATGTGATAGTCGGCGAGCCTATCGCCATACCGGGCACAATTCCAGACTCAGGGATGATACTAAGCATTTCATGATAGAAAAACCCAATATCACTTTAACCGACCGCGGGATCGAATCAGAGACCTCAGCACAGCAGTCGTACCGCGTACGGATTACAACTACGCCATCGAGGCAGTCAATGTTAGCAAAATACAAAATTATCACCGCGCTATATGAAGAAAGAAATAAAAGAAAGAAAGAAAGAGAAATAAATAGAAAGCAAGAGAAAGCAAGAGAAAGAAAGAGAGAAAGAAATAGTTTACAATATAGTATGTGAAATTGGTAAAACTGGCCGTTTAATGCGTTGTCTGGCGAATAAGAATTAATTCCACATGTAACAGGTCCTAAACATATTTAAATTGCGTGGATCACGGTATCAATTCCGTCCTTTATTATAACAATTAGGTATATTTTATAATAGTTTTGTCATGTTACTTGTATCAAATGTCGTCTTTATCCGATTTGTAATAAAGACAAAAAGGCAGATTTACAACATTCATAAGAACAACAACGGCAAGCTGCACGTCAAAAGTTTCTCAGAACACTGCTTCACTTTTTAACAACAAACTATAATATAGAAGAATATAATAAAGAAAACTCCATTTTTAGTGAGTGGCTTAAGCGCACGCATCCAGAAAAACTCGCTAGAGGTGATCGCGAGGACCGAATCAGGGCTGATCCGCGGCCTGAAGCGTCGCGCTGAGGACAACAAATGGTACGCCAGTTTCCGAGGTGTGCCTTACGCGAAGCAACCGCTCAGGGAACTTAGGTTTAAGGTAAGGATGGTCATCAATTATTCATAACATTTATGAGTTGTAGAGCCACGCTGTAGACACTTGTCTACACCATGTATGGGCCGGCTCGTCCGGGTCATTACAACTGTCTCATAGAAAACTGGCGCAAAGTAGAAGCTTGCTGCTGCGTTTCGTACGGTGAGTGAGATATCCGCAGGGCCCAAACCCCCTCCCCTTCCCAATCCCTTAATTATCCCTTTCCTTGAAGGTCGGCAACGCACCCATGACTCTTTTGGTATTGTGGGTGTACATGGGCGGTGGCGATCACTTACCATCAGGTGACCCACTTGTTCTTTTAGTCGGACTATGCCATAAAAAAAATAACATAAAGTGTTTATTCTTAAAGATATTTGGGGGCATTGATATAAAGAGCAATTCAAATTAGTACATTACTCGATAGTTATTATTCACACATAATTAATACTTCCTCATAACCTGTATAAAGAACCCAATACTAGTATAAGAGAGAACACGTGGAAGCTTAGCATATGCACAACGACATATCTCAAGGGAGATAACTATCGACGATAAATATCTCAGGTAAAAGTGTCAATCATACTAATATTATAAATGTGAATGTAAGTTTGTTTGTTACGCTTTCACGCGAAAACTACTTAACCGATCATCATGAAACTTTGTACACATATTCTTGAAGGTATAAGAAGTAACATAAGATACTTTTAATGAAAGAAAAATCTATTTGTTTGTTACGCTTTCACGCCTAAATCACTAAACCGATTTTGATGAATTTTGATTTAGAGATAGATGGGACCCTGGAGACGGTTATAGGCTACGTTTTATTTCGGAAAAGTCTATTCACGCGGGCGGAGCCGCGGGCAAAAGCTAGTATTCGATAAAAATACATCGTCATGTTAGGGTTCGTAGACAAAATATCATAGAGAAGTAGAAATAACTATTTTCTCTATTTTTGACATAGCAAATAGAGTATTTTATGCAACCATGTTAGCATCGATAGACATATGGAGATAAAACTGTTTTTTCACGATATTACCAATCGACAGAATATAGTGGCGAAATAGGGACATAATCCCGTAGACACATTCTAAAAATACGTCACCGATTATTTTCAGGAGCTGCAACCACTAGAACCTTGGGATGGAGAGTTCGACGCGACTGAAGAAGGCCCTGTATGCCAACAGACTGACGTTTTGTACGGGCGTATCATGAAGCCTCGAAGCATGAGCGAAGCCTGCATCCATGCCAACATCCACGTCCCGTGGGATGCGTTGCCGAGACAGGAGCTTTTTTACCGATCGCGGTACAACACAGAGTTACCTATAGTGGTGTTTATTCATGGAGGTGGCTTCGCGTTCGGGTCTGGCGATGGTGACCTGCACGGCCCGGAGTACCTCGTCAGCAGGGATGTCATCGTCATCACATTTAATTACAGGCAAGTTTACTTATTATATTTCTGTCTCTTGTCTCTTTTTCATATGATTACCACCATATGGGAGAGAGACATGTCAGAATTTGACAGTCTCCGTGGCGCAGTGGGCGAGTAACCGCCTGCGAAGCGTGAGGCCGTCGGTTCGATTCCCGCACCGAGATAAATGTTTGTGTGACCCACAAATATTTGTTTCGGGTCTGGGTCTTGTGGGACCGCAAGTCCCTTGTAGTTCCTGATACCCACGATACATGTTAACCTAGTGTGGGGTCAGGACTATGTGTGTGACTGTTGGGTTTATTTAATTCTTGTTCTCCTCTATGGCTTAAATTTCATTCCGTCATTAACATTTCTATACTTTTATGGTTCCGTAGCCAAATGGTAAAATCGGAACGCTTATAATTTCGTTATGTCTTTGTGTCCATCCGTCCGTCACAACCCGTTTACTCGGGGGTTATATGTATGAAATTTGTATGGTAGGTGTATTCTATGAACCTCTACATAATTCCATCGCACATAGGCCTGAGTGGTATATCATTGGATAAGTCCTTAAAAATGATATGGAGATTGCGTTTTTATATAAGTCAATAGTTTATGAGATATGCGTGTCCAAAGTTGCAAACAATGTGTCCCCCATTCTAACTTTTAAACTACAGGGTGGAAAACTCTGAAAAATAACACGGTAGTATAACTTAAAAGGTACCCAATTCTAACTAAAATTGGTTTCAATTAGCTAGTGTATTTAGTTTTTGAGATATTTGATACGAAAACCTTCGCTATCCGACATTTGGTCCAACACTTGGCCGGTTCCTTCCATTTTGTTTTGCATTTTCTTGTATGGATTCTCGACCGACGACAAAAACTTGAGGTGCCTAAATACGTCTGTATACATTAAGACATATGATAAAACAAGAATTCATTATAAATAAATGAATACAAGGTGGTAGGTCCCTTGTATGCGAGAGGCCGGCTGGGTTGGTACCACCGTTTTGTCTATTTCTCACGCCAAGCAACAGTGTATAAGCACTGTTGTGTTCCGGTTTGAAGGGCATTGAAGTCGGTGTAATTACTGGGCATTATGAGACTCAACACCTTATGTGTCGGGGTGGCGAGCGCAGTCCAGTGTCATGCAGTGCTTTGTTATTTAAAGTTCTGTGTGGCGTTGCTTCTGTTTATGAGCATGCGTGGCACTTACCATCAGGTGAGCGATCTGCTCGTCTCGTCATGCAAGCTAATAAAAAAAAAGATAGCGTTTTAACGTTAACAACTTCTGATATGATTGGATTTTTTTTCCAGATTGAATCTCTACGGATTTCTAGCCCTTAACTCGACAAGCGTTCCTGGCAACACCGGGCTGCGTGACATGGTGACTCTGCTTAAGTGGGTGCATCGGAATGCGCGTTACTTCGGAGGGAACCCTCATGACATCACTCTGATGGGTCAGAGCGCCGGAGCAGCCGCGGCACATCTGCTGTCGCTGTCCAAAGCTGCTAACGGACTATTTACGAGGTAGGAACACTTATCAAATTCAGTTGCAAGGGATGATTCTTGAATCGTCAAAATTATCTACTAATGTTATTTCGTGTCTGGTGACTTAATTAAACCAGTTTAAAATACTTGTTCTGTACCGGTTCTGAGTAATGAGGAACTACCAGCTAATGTTTTATTCAAATGCCAATAAACACTGCTACGAACAATAACAATTACACACTTTATTTTGTCCATTCCAGAGCGATCTTGATGAGCGGCACCAGTATATCCCCATTCTTTACCACGTCGCCTGTCTTCGCCCAGTTTATTAGCAAGCTGTTTGTCACAATTCTGGGTATAAACGCCACAGACCCTGAAGAAATCCATGAAAAACTCATCAATATGCCCGCGGAAAAACTCAATGAGGCCAACAACTTACTGTTAGACCAGTTTGGTCTTACCACCTTCGTCCCGGTTGTGGAATCACCAGTGCCTGGAGTGACAACTATTTTGGACGAAGATCCTGAGGCACTGGTGGCCAAAGGTCGAGGGAAAAACATACCTCTTATCATTGGGTTCACTGACGTCGAGTGCGAGATTTTCAGACGAAGATTTGAGCAGATAGACGTAGTGAGCAAAATCAAAGACAACCCTGCATTACTAGTGCCTGTCACCCTGACCTTCTCGATTGCCCCTGATAGGCTGGCCGATATCGTAACGGAGGTCCGCGAGAGGTACTTCAAGACTATAGTGGACATGGAAGGATTCATAAATCTTTGCAGTGAAAGTTACTATATGTACCCAGCAATGAGTCTGGCGGCCAGAAGAGCTCTAAGTTGTGGCGCACCAGTGTACCTCTACCAGTTCTCTTTTGACGCAGACTACAGCGTGTTCAAGGATGTGAACCAGCTGAAATTCGAAGGCGCCGGTCACATAGAAGACTTGACATACGTGTTCAGAACCAACTCAATGCTGGGCAACCATAATTCTTTCCCACCCAATGACAGAGATGACCAGATGAAGTACTGGATGACGTCGTTTGTCACCAATTTCATGAAATACAAGTAAGTTGTGATTGGTATTTGACATTTTTAGTTTTGCATGTTCGCGCTGAAGTAAGTTACTTCACTCACCAACTACGCCTTCGGACACTCTTTAATCTCTAAAAACTATCGCTGAGATGGCAAGAGAGACTAACTTCAGACCACGTTATTTTGTGCTGATGTCACATTCAAAAAAATCACGAGATTAATTTTATAATTATTTATGTATATGTCATCGTTTATCTTATTTGATTTTGCTACATACGTACATACGCACTCACGCCTGTATACTATAAAAATATCTTACAAAAAAGAACTCTGTAGCAAATACCTAACAATTTTTTTTACTCAATTCCAGTAATCCAGTGTCCAATGACGTGGAATCATGGCCACCTGTGCAACTAGACAAGTTGTTCTACCAAGATATCGACACGCCGAACAGGTATCAACTTTCAGATCCTAATAGTGAACAGATGGAGATGATAGACTTCTTCGATAGCATCAACAACTGGAACACCACTTCTTATTGCATCAAATAGACGGTGACGGAAATATTATGTTATAGGGATGCGATTGTCTAAGTTGCCATGGGCATATGTATAGTTTGTACTAGTAGGCCAATTCTCGTAATTTTAAATGTTCAAAATATTGCGATCAAGTCTCAGCGTCAAGAAAGTTGCAAATGGCATTCTCTTTAAACCAATATTCAACGTCAAATGCACCTAGCATTAGCATTATACCGTTTTGGCTTCAGTCAACTTTTATTCTACATTCAATCTCATTACGATCTATGTTCACATTTGACATTGATTATTGGTTTAAGAGAATTCCATTTGCAATGTTCTTGACGCTGAGACTAGATCGCAATATTTTGAACATTTAAAATTACGAGAATTGTCCTACTGGTTATACGAATTTAAGGTTGAAACCGCAGTAGCTCATGCATTTCAGTCGATTGTTTCCTGAGTTCCATCATGTGTGTGATGACTGACGACTGACTCGCATTTTAGTAATTATTTAATAATAATTTACTATTAAAGTACCACGGGTACAATATATTATCGACATAATTTAGAACTGAAGTGGTGCTTGAAGGGAAGTCGACGCTAGTTTTTTCTATAACATACTATGAATGATAAAATTATATATATTTTTTGTATGTTATCAGTTTTGTTTTATTCCGTTAGGTAAAACTAGCGTTTTCTTTACCTATTTACTACGAAAGCTAGAGTTTTTTCAAGCCAAGCGACAATTTTACTTAAATACAATTTTAGTTTGTAATATTTACGTTAAAATGTTTTTCGGACTGATTAGGAAATTATGCGGTTTGTATTATAGTTTTGTATATACAATTAGCCTATAAGTTTAAATGTTAATCTTGAGGCATGAGGAGAAGCGAAGAAAATAGACTGGCTCATAAAATATCATAGATTCTTCTATAGTCCGTCAAACCACGGTTTGTTTTCGCTTTTATTTTGCTAACAAGTAAAACAATATTTAAAAGAGTGTGTTTCTTGTACCTACGACATAGGCGAGAATCTCGTATGTGTCATGCGATAAACCTTAAAAAACGGGTTTAATGCTGTTTGGTATGACACCGATGGCTAAGGGTGAAGAAAAGTCGGAGCTAGTTTCTCTAAATGACAGCAACTATAAAAAGTTTTATTATTATTAACCTTTTGAATTCTAAAGGGAAGGATCAAATAATTCTCTATAGCATTCTTCGATCAATTGCATTCCACATTTGGTATAAGTACATATGTAATAAACGGTATATAATCGTAGAGTCTGTTGGTCACAGCAACATTTTGATAATACAATTCAATGATGTTTAAAGAAATTTTTATTTTAATAGGCAAAGTATAAGAAGTATATTCGTAAATAAATAAAAAAGATATTACATAATAAGATAATGATATATCAGCCGCTTACCATGACCCCAAGAAATCGTATCTCGCGAGTATTTTCTCGTTTGTACCGTAACCGTGTCCACGGCCGTCACTGGCCTTTTAAACAATGTAACCGCTTTGAGAAAAACCTTTTTTTGTAACCGAGGCACAAAGGAGGAAATTCTTCATTCAATATGTTATTCTTTTTTAAGTATGATCACGTATTTTCTTACAGAGAACAATTCCATTTGATACTTTTTAGGTAAAAATGTTCAGTATTTCTGAACATAATCCCCTAAATGGACCAAATGCGAAATAAAAGACTAAAACTTCGGCATTTATGTAACGGTTTTTACGAGTCAATGATGTTGAATAAAAAAACTGAAAAGTAACAAATAAAATTATCTTCTAACCCAACCGTTTTGGGACGGTGCTTTCAATCATTCACTTATAAAAATACTATCGACTCAAAATTGGTTAGAATAAATCATAAGCCAATTTTGTAATACAAAATTGTTTTCAGTTTTTTTTTTGTTAAAAGTTATTTGTGGTTGTTTAAATACATCTTTCATTGAACGAATAAACTCATAGCAAAGATCTCTATAAAGTTATAGATTAGTTTTTTATATTACACTACGCGCTAAATAACTTGTCCGGGCTGAAGTTAATCACTTCACCCACTCTCTACGCCTCCCGTCATGCTTTCTTATATGAAAACAATACCCGCGACGCCACTCGTAACTTCACACCGAACAAGTTATTTTGCGCGTGTTATGTAGTAATTAGTACGTATAAACCGTCCCTCAGTTGTCTGTACATTGAATTCAAAATCACTATGATTTATATATGTATACCAGGTGTAAGGGAAATGCTTCCAAAAAGGGGAACGGGGGGAAGTACTGGTTTTGGTAAATTGTAGATTATAGATACGATATCACTAAAACTCGTGAATTAAGTCAATTTTTTTTGACAGTCTTATTTGTACAGATAAATAATTGTTGCTTCTCGCTTTGAAAATTAATATCAAGCTCTTACATATCTACATATCATGTAAATATCTACATGCCCATATTCATTACTAACCATCGAAATAAGATAACTAGAACGATAACTCTCGCATGAATCTGCCAAAAATACGGCTCCACTTACTTACACATGCAAAGGTTATGCAACAAAAATTAATGAATGTTCAAAATAAACTTTATTTCATAAAAGTTAATGTCTAAATATAAAATTTCTAAATCGAGATACGACGTTCTGCACCGCGCAAAAAATTAGACGTAATGTCAACTAGAGATCATGAATCAATTTTTATGAATTGATGAATGAACGAGCTGCTCAGACTTTTATAGCTCCGCCCCCTTGCACAGAGTTTCGGTGGGGTCATTCTTTTGCTTGAGTTACGTTTCTTGTCATCTTATTTCAATGTAACTACCTATTTATATATCGTGAAAAATATATGGTTTAGAACCGGTAAACCTACAAATACCCAAACTCTTTGGGTAAGGTCCGAATTGTGGGTAAATTTCGGGCGTTACTCTTCTAATCGTAGTTTTAACTGCCAGTAGTGTAATGATTTGGATGACACAGTCTATAGACATAATAAATTAGGTAAGAACTGTGTAAATTGTGTCACCCAAGTGAGCGAAACGAGCGAGCTGCAGCAACGATCTGCAAGCGCTAGAGTCAACATGGTTTGTGATTTAATTAACCAAACTAACATTACCACTATAGTCACTATTGGCTAAACCTAGGTTTGGCTGGCTATTTAGGAAGTTGGAGTAATCCTAAGATTACCCAATTAAACGTTGGTTTATCCGTTCTAGTAATATTGCTTGTAACATAGATATATCAGTAAATGAATATTAATTACGTTAGACAGGTTACCCTACAATAAAGAGTAGGTTTTAAAATGTGAAATAAAAATTAAATAGTTGCATAATGTTGCATTAGCAAAAAATATAGCATTTATTATAAGATAATAATACTAAATGTCATACGTACTTATACACTGTTGTTAAATAATAAGTTAAGATTAAATTAAGACAATATGAATGAATTCATGAAATAAATTATAACAATGTGTTGTTTCTTTTACTATTCAAACCCTATATTTACGACTAACTTAAGATTGCTATGGCTTATCATCGCATTGGTCTAATGGCAGCGTACTTCCTGTAACAAACCGATGAGGTCCCGAGTTCTAATCCCAATTTGCATTTGAAGTTTTCATGCCGCAAAATTACACACTAGGTGGTAGGTCCTTGTATGCAATTGGCCGTCTAGGTTGGCACCATCGCTTTATCTATGTCTACCGCCAAGTAGCAGTAGTAAGCGCTGTTGTGTTTCGGTTTGAAGGACATTGAAGTCAGTGACATTACTGGCCTTTACGAGACTTGACATTTTATGTCTCTGGGTGACGATTGCTGTCCAATGCCTTACAGTGCTTTGTAATTCAAGGTTCTGTGTGGCGTTGCTTCTGTTTATTAGCAAGGCGAGCGACTGTTTGTCTCGTCATTCAAGCTAATAAACAACACTTTCATACAGTTTTTGAAAGGCTAATCAAATAAACATTCAATTAACAGAACTTTGATTTGACTTCGCTGTCAAATCAATTCGAGTTGCTGAAACGTTATTTAGTGAAAAAAATATAATATTTGTTCTCTCTTTTGTACCGTTTGACATACGATTTTTCATATTAATTTGAATGTTATGTTAGCTAACATGTGTGTCAAATCAAAAGTGTTGATCACGCTACTAACAACTCAATTTCGACCTGACATGAGATTTGACATTTGATTAGTTAATTTAACATTTCAGAAATCGGGCGTTAGTGTTGTGGGTCTACACGTTACGGTATATTAGTCAATGTCGACAGTTTTCGCTCCTGCGTGCTAGATATCCCGTAGGCTGATCCTAAGCAGGTTAGGCTATCACCGATTTAACAGCCTAGGTATGCTGCCATTGAACCGATGAGGGGGCTTGTGAAGGTAGTAAGGTTCAATGAATGTACAGTATCTGATTGTACGCATAATTATCCGCGCCGCATGTCACGATATTGTGAATAAACTGTTTACATTTTAAACGATGGATGCTGCTGGACATGTTTAGACATACGTATATAGACTCCCATAGGAGTAGGCGACGGATTTTGACTTCCTTTTTTCTATAACTTGATTTGTGCATGAGTAGAACGAAATTACTACTCTACCTCGGTGGAGCAGTTGTAATGCGTACGCGTTACGATTGAGGCCAATGCTGAGGTCTCGGGTTCGATCCCCGGGTCGGATAAAGTGGTATTGGGTTTTTCTATTACAAAAATGCTCAGTATCAGCCCGGAGTCTGGAATTTGTGCCCGGTATGGCGATAGGCTCGCCCCCTATCCAATCGTGGGACGGAGATACGCTCGGCGAAATGTGGGTGTACTGGTTACACCTCTGCCTACCCCTCCGGGGATTACAGGCGTGAGTGCGTATGTAGAACTAAATGCCGCATGTCTTTTTTCTTAACAATATTGAAAATAGTACAGCTTGTTGTTTCTTGCTTTTATACATAAAAGTCACGTTTTTACTTTACTTAAGTAAAGGCAACGAATGACACTCGAATGGCTTACCGGATGCTTAGTGGTTACAGTCGCCCACGGTCATCAGCCCTGCCAGAGGCAAAGCCAAACCACTGCATACTGTAGAATTTTTTGAATGATAGAGCCACGCTGTAGATAGTTTTGTCTACAGCACGAATGGGTCGGCTCGTCCGGGTCGTTACCACTGTCTCACAGAAAACCGACGTGAAGTAGCGGCTTGCTGTTGTGTTTCGTACGGTGAGTGAGATATCCGGCGGCACAAATACCCCTTCTCTTCCCATCCTTTAATTATCCCTTTCCACAAAGGTCAACAATTCATCCACAATTATTCTGGTATTGTGGGTGTTCAGGGGCAGCGTATATTTCTTGTCATCAGGTGATTCACTTGCTGGTGTGGCCATCCCTGCTACATATATTCATCATGATCCATACTATTCCAACGCTTGTAAATAGAAAACGCATTGACAACAGACATCCGTCCGATGTATTTATATGGGGACAATCTGACACAGCAGGTCAGTCACAAATAAATCGAGTAATTTCTATTCAAAATAGATAATCTGTTTCCAGTGACACAGAGCAAAGGTAAGAAACTAAACCAGATTAAATCAAACGACCTTAAGAACCAGCCCCGGATCTACGATTTTTCGAACCAGGGCAGAAAACAGCGTGGCTCTACTGAGTGGTAGGGCCACGTTGTAGACAGCTTTGTCTACAGCATGAATGGGCCGGCTCGTCCAGCTCGTTACCAGAAACTCTCTCAGAAAACCGGCGTAAAGTAGCAGCTTGCTGCTGCGTTTCGTACAGTGAGTGAGATATCGGGTGGCCTAAACCCCTCCCCTTCCCAATCCCTTACCTCTTCCCTTCCTTTAAGGTCGGCAACGCGCCCATAATTATTTTAGTATTGTGGGCGTACATGGGTAATGGAGAAAACTTACCATCAGATGACCCACTTGCTCGTTTGCCGGCCTAGACTATATAAAAAATACAAATAATGTACAAACGGTATCTAACTTTTATATCACTTGTACAGAAACCCTACGATGTCCACAAAGTTACTAGCTCTGTTGCTCCTGGTTGCCATGGCGAGAGCTGATGTGCTGATCACCGTCCAGGGTATGCTGCGAGGTGAAGCGCATGACGGTTATACCTCCTACAGCGGTATCCCGTATGCCACTGTTTCACTTATTAATGGCAGATATAAGGTAATTTAAAAGCAGTGATAGCGCAGAGGGAGTGGTACGCACTGTCGAGACGAAAGTGGCAACTTCGAAACCAGCCCCAAGAGCATGCACCTCTGACTTTTCTAAATCACGTTTGTATTCATTGTTAATTATCGCTTGCTATAACAGTGAAGGAAAAATCGAGAAGAAACCTGCATACCTGAGAAGTTTTCTATAAGAATTTCGGTATGTGAAGTCTGCCAATCAGTAGGCCAGCGTAGTGGACTAAGGCCTAACCCTTTTCATTCAGTAGAGGATGTCCTGGCTCAGCAGTGGAATATGTATAATACAGGGCTAGTAGTATAAAGTAATGATAATACCCACAACTCTCCTGACTTGTGGGTATTATCGTAAGTAAGGTCGTGGGTATTAAGAACTACGGGAGATATTTGTTCTCATATCACCTAGACCAAATATTGACAATAGAAAAATATTGCAGTTACTGGATTCGAACTTGTAACAATAATTAGAAATCTTTTTTGACCAGTTAAACCTTGACAAAGAGATTATGTTTCAAATCAATCAATGAAACCGAAGTAGATCAGCGTTTATATGATAAATAAGATTTGTTTTCAGAGGGCCGGCCTTGCTCCCTTCTGGTTTGGCATCCGAGAACCCCACGACCCTCAATGTTCGTCAAAATCCTCGGTGGAAGATTGTTTGCAACTGGACGTCCACGTACCTAATTCAGGGTCAACTCCCTGGCCAGTCTTGGTGTGGGTTACCGGTGGAAGCGGTCGGTATGACCCCGGGCAATTGGTGCGAAGGGATATCATAGTTGTTGTTATTCATCACAGGTAAAATTAGTGTAAAACAAATCAAAACCTAATTATATTTGAATAAATATTAATTAGGGTGGCGCCAACTTGGAAAGGCCTATGTCCAGCAGTGGACGAATTCAGGCTGATGATGATGATGATGATGAAATATTAATTCTTCATTGACAGCTTCTGTGGTGAATGGGGCGAATAGCTAGTTATCAGACAAGAAGTGTCGGATTCGATACCCTCACTGAGAAAATTATTGATGGTATCTATAAATATTTATTTTGGGTCTGAGTATTTGGGGAATTTAAGATCTTCCTATCTAGTGCCTAATATCGACAAATTTTAGTGTGGGGTCAGGACTCAGAACTATCCTTTTAATTTTTGGCTGTATTTATTCCAGACAAGGACCCTTAGGATTCCTTTGTTTAAGTGACGAGAAAGTGCCAGGCAACGCTGGGGTAAAGGATATTGTGTTAGCATTACGCTGGGTACGGGACAACATCATCGCTTTCAAAGGAAACCCAGCCAGCGTTGTCGTCGCTGGACAAAGCTTTGGAGCAGCCATGGTCGAGGTTCTTACTCTCTCACCCATGGCTCAAGACTTATACCACGGTATGATACTTCAAAGCGGAAGTGTGCTGGCACCATGGTGTTTCAACTACGACGCGAAAGAACGAGCCATTGCCTTGTCAAAAATGATTAGTGATGATGATGACGTATACATTAAACTCTTGGACGTCAATATTGGAGACTTGGTTGACAAAAGTAACAAACTAGATATGTCTTATATTCCTTTTGGGATATGTGAAGATAAGTATTTGAGAAATCAAGAAAAGCTATTGTTCGAAGCACCTATTGAACTTCTGAATGGTAGAAAAGTTACTGGCGTTCCTATGATGATTGGTTATAACACTGATGAGGCGTATGTTTTTGCATCAGCTTTAAAAGATACCAAAATAATGGAGAAGATGTCTAAAGATATCAGTATTCTATTGCCCGAAGAACTGAAGTTCTGGAATGATAAAGAAATGCAACAAGTGTCTCGGCAAGTAGAGGATATGTATTTCAAAAAGAATCTAAGCATGTCTAGTATACTGGCTTACCACAGGTATATGAACATTCAAATCCATAGTCAAACGTAACTAACATGGTGCTTCGGAAATTCATAATTACTATAAAACAAATTTTACATATCGTCGCTTAACTAACAATACCGCGCAAGTCATATTGGCTTATTTTTCAGGAGAGACACAAAACTGAATATTTTTTATGAACATGTGTGATGTAACCAATGAATTACGCGGTGACAGAACTATTTGAATATCGTGCTTTGTATGGTTTATTTTAAATTTTGTGTAAATTTATTGGATACACGGCAATCGACCGATGATATACGATATAATATAATACGATCCAATGATAATATCAGATGGCCAATATTCGAGTTACGCGGCATTGTTAGCTAAGCAACGATATGGGATAATTAATACCCAGCGCTAATAATATAGTTAATATAATAGTCAATAATCCAATGTGCAATACTAACAAAATATGACAAACTGCCGATGCATCAACTTCGTCACTTAGACTTTACTATATTCAATTTTCTAACGAACATTCATGAAGTAGGTCTTCCAATCTTTCCTAGAGATGCCTACTTCATCACTCATATTTACCGAAGCGCTCGTCTCCATGCCTCATCCTCCAGTCATCCCATCTACTTCTATCAGTTCTCCCACTTGGGAGACGTTGGAGTGGTTCCTGAACGTGGTATTGACAAGACAGGCGCAGCACACTCTGATGAACTCGCTTACTTGTTTGTAAATAGAGATTTAGATGGGGACGATAGAGTGGTTCAGGAACATCTTGCCATGCTTTGGACTAATTTTGTAAAATATCTGTGAGTATTCAGTTACATTTTCTTTTTTCTATAGCATCGGTCAGCAAAATGCAACTGAGTCATCTGATGGTAAGTGATTTCCACCATCCATGAACACTTGCAATACTAGAAGAATCAGGGAGATATATATATATATATATATATATATATATATATATATATAGTTGTCGACCTTAATGCAAAGCAATTGAGGTTGGTAAGTTCCGTTACCTTATCAATCCCAATTCGGATTTGGCCCTCCGGAAATCTCACCCACTGTACGAAACACACACCAAACCAAACGACACATCACACACATCGGTCTGAGTGGTAGAGCCACGCTGTAGACAGTTTTGTCTACAGCACGAATGGGCCGGCTCGATCGAGTGGTTACTACTGTCTCACAGAAAACTGCCGTAAAGTAGCAGCTTGGTGCTGCGTTTCGTACGGTAAGTGAGATATCCTGAGGCTTAAATTCCCCGAACAATGAGAAGAGCAGCTCATTCGACTAATGGTAAGCGCCTATAAATCTTAGCAACGGTGTCTACAAATCTTAGCAACGCCACCTAGAAAAAATTCTAGACGTGGTTTGAAATGTCTTTTAATCAATAACATGTATAGTCTTGGTAGGCGGTAAGAATAGACAAAGCAACGGTATTTACCCAAACGGACTGTCGCATACCACAAAACTACCACATGTTGACGATAAGATAGAAAAATGATTATAGAATACTATTTAATGTTACATTTAACGTTCCAGGAACCCGACCCACAAAGAATCAATACAATGGAACACTTTAGAACCGAACAACCCTCGTGTCTTCGACATCGGAACCGAGCTGAAGATGACAGACTTTCCCCACACGAGAACGACCCGCACGTGGGACGATATTTATGATAAATATTATTACTATAGAAACAGAAAATAAAACTACACTCACGCAGCTTAGACGATCTGAACGAATTTTAGTATTAAGTACTCATAGAAAGTTTAACAAAAATAGTTAGTTTTACGGTAAAGTGATTACACTGCATCTGGGCTTAATGAAAAAAGTGGTACAGTGCAGTCAAAATATTTTATTATAATGTCGACATTACGTTTCTCGAAGATTTGTGCATAGTTTAATAAATAACGGATATTGTTTATTTGATAGTTTGCGAGGAAATACTATGTTTATCTTTCGTATTAAGTATTAAAAATATAATTATGTTAACATTTTTACCATTTAGTATGTATTTTATTTATGTACTTTGATCGTAGCGGTTGAATGGCTCAAATTGAATTCGAACATATTTATGTATGGTATAAAGGTCCCAGGTATAAGATATTTGATCTACACGTACACAACACAGACTACATGTTAACATAGGTAGGTAAACAGAGTCAGGAGTTAAAAATAAATAAACGGACGATCATCATATAACATTATTTTTTGCCGTAATTGCTATCGCGTGTTTGAAATTATTGCAAATTAACTTAATTTGCGGTAACATACATTTTATTAGACACTACATAAACAATTAACGTATAGAACTTCAACTACCTTGAAGGAAAGGTCAGCAACGCGGCCGGAAGGGGATTTTCTCCGGATATCTCAATCACCGTACGACTGCTCTGCTGAGGTTTCAGGTTCGACACTGTCATCCATCAGAAGGCCAATTCTCGTAATTTTAGATGTTCAAAATATCAAACCGATCTAGTCTCAGCGACAAGTTGCAAATGGCATTCTCTTAAGCCAATAATTAACGTCAAATGCACCTAGTATTAGCAGTAGCATTATACCGTTTTGGCTTCAGTCAACTTTTATTCTATATTCAATCTTATTACGATCTATGTTCACATTTGACGTTGATTATTGGTTTAAGAGAATGCCATTTGCAACGTTCTTGACGCTGAGACTAGATCGGAATGATATTTTGAACATTTTATTACTGAATCAACGTCAAATGCACCTACCATTAGCAGTAGCATTACACCGTTTTGGCTTCAGTCAGCTTTTATTCTACATTCAATCTCATTACGATCTATGTTCACATTTGACGTTGATTATTGGTTTAAGAGAATGCCATTTGCAACTTTCTTGACGCTGAGACTAGATCGGAATGATATCTTGAACATTTAAAATTACGAGAATTCGCCTCCTGGTATTATTACAAAATGCTAAGTATCAGTCCGGAGTTTGGAATTGTGCCCGGTATGGCGCGATCGCCAATTTGATAGAGGGCTCGCCTCTAACAAATTATGGGACGCAAAAAATTCCTGGGAAATGTAGGTGTACTGGTTACACTTCTGCATACCTTTTTGGGGATTACAGGCGTGAGTGCGCATTTTAATTGGTTAAATTAAAGAATATATTAAATAACACACAAGAAATTTACATATACAACATAAATTATTGTTATAAGTATAAAACTATAGGAATTTATTTTGTGTAAGTACGCGATTGTATTAACACACACACACACACACACAAGCCATATGTGTCTATAATACATACAAACAGCACGCACACATACAAATTAATTTATTAGCTATCTATACCTATTAATTTGGTATGGTATCGATCATATATAATAGGTTCCCTGGAAATTTGATTATTTCCTTAAGGGGTAGCATTTAATCAATATCGGACAAGCAGTAGCATTCAAACCGACAAAGTGGAAACTATGTACTTCATATTTGTTTTACTTACATCGTACGGTGAGTTTTTTTACTTCCAATATATTTATATATAAAAGTGCAATTGAACTGCGCTCGTCACCCTGAGACATAATAATAGGTGTTAATAATACCCAGTAATTTCACTGGCTTCAATGTCCTTCAGACAATAGCTCGATACAGCGACCATGGTCTGTGAAATCCGTTCTATTCCTCGCTAGGGTATCACCATCTAGTAGCTATCACAGTTATACTAAATAAAATATGGACTATGTGCCAGTGGTGTCAGCTGAGCATCATGACGGAATGGAGTGCGAGGTGCGCATGAAGATCGAAGGTGGCTGGGTGTGCGGCGTCACGCGTCAGTCCACCTCCGGAGTGGTTTATAACAGTTTCCGAGGAGTTCCGTACGCGCGACAGCCGGTCGGAAACTTGAGGTTCAAGGTCAGATTATTATAGGCATATCTCTCTCTACTTATAGATCGACAGTAGCGGCAAATATTTGTGCTATTGTAGGCTAAGAGGGCTTTTAAGCCTTAACAGAGATGGACTACAAAGGCAGCTCGTAAGGGCGGTGCCGGAAGCAATCCAGAAATGTTAGGATCTCAGAGAGAGACCCACTTCCGTCGAAGAATGTATTGGAGGCCTAGAAAAATTGGTTAGGGCCAAATCTAACACTAGGATGTGAACTGGGTCAGAGAAGGCCAGTGACACAATTCTAGACTCCTGGTTGATACTGAGCATAGTATTCGTAATAGAAAAACCCAATATCGCTTTTACCCGACCCGGGGATCGAACCCGAGACCTCAGCGACAGCCTCAGTCGTAACGCGTACGCATTACCCATGACCTTGATTATATATAGTCATAGGTTATTTTTAATCTCGGAAAAAGATATTCACGTGGGCAGAGCCGCGAGTAAAAGCTGGTTGGAGCCATGTTTGTTTGGACATAAATAATCGTTCTTCCCATATTTCTGTTATAATTCAAGGAACTACAACCAGTGACACCTTGGCCGCACCACCTCGACGCAACTGAAGAAGGTCCAGTGTGTCCACAAACAGACGAGATCTATGGAAAACAATTCCAACCTCACAGGGGCATGAGCGAGTCCTGTATCTACGCTAACATCCACATTCCTCGTAACTCTGGAAACGAACAGGACTTGCATCACGAAGTTGAGAAGAATGGTCTGCCGATCCTGGTTTTCATTCATGGAGGTGGTTTTCAGTCAGGTTCTTCAAACACAGATATGCACGGACCTGACTACCTCATCAGCCGTGGGATTATAGTAATCACATTCAATTACAGGTAGGATAGTCGAAGAAGTTCTTGGTAATGTTCATTCTATAATTAGATGTATTATAAAAGCAGCACGAAAGTCAGAATTGGGAAAGCCTGTCTTAGATCGCTATTCCACTATCATATAAAAATGATCCTACTTCTATAGGTCATAGATATAAGAGAAATGTATGACAGTGTAATGGCAACATAAACTTCATATTTTCTATGGTCCTATTTCACAGCATGCTGTGACATAGGATCATATAGGACGTCACATATCTATGATGCAAATATGATAGTAAAATAGCGGCCTTAGTAAAATAATAATTGCAGGCCTACAAAGATAGAAAAATAATAATATAATTATAACAATTTTATTGTTAACCCCTTGTCAATCAGTCTTTAGACATGCATTATCCGTGTCCTACAACCGCGCTGCAGTGGGGAGTAGCCGGCTGCAAAGCGAGAGGGCGTGGGTTCGATTCCCGCACCGAGACAAATGTGTGTATGATCCACAAAGTTTGTTTCGGGTCTGGTGTTGTGTGACCACAAGTTCCTCGTAGTTCCTGATACCCACGATACAAGTTTACCTAATGTGGGGTCGGGACTATGTGTGTGACTGTTGGGTGTATTTATTTATTATTATTCCAGAATAAACGTCTTCGGTTTCCTATCTCTGAACACATCAGAAATACCTGGCAATAATGGATTACGGGACCAAGTAACGTTTCTACGATGGGTCCAAAGAAACGCGAAAGCGTTCCGCGGAGACCCCGACGATGTCACCCTGATGGGACATAGCGCTGGGTCTACGTCCGCTCATCTACTTTCTTTGTCTGAGGCCACCAAAGGGCTTTTTACGAGGTAACTGAAACAATAGCTCATTTTTGCCGTGTTAGCTAAACTTTAATTTGACCTGAATAAGCTTGACCAATGCATCAAAAGAGTACTTTCTAACGCTGTGTACATTGTAGTATTTCTTACATTGCCTTGTAAACCCACAACTCCAAGAACTTAACATTATATCTACAAAGAGCCATGTCTGCATTTCCAGGGTTATACTGATGAGCGGCACAGGCATCCCGAGCTACTACACTGCGTCGCCGATATACGCCCGCTTCGTCGCCACACTATTTCTCACTACACTGGGGATCAACACCACAGACCTTGGCTCCATTCATAAACAGCTAGTTGAAATACCCCTCGAGAGAATTGTGGAGGCCAATCGGGTAGTACAGTACGAGACGGGCTTGGTTTCCTTTGTTCCAGTCGTGGAAGCCAAGTTCCCTGGTGTCATGAGGGTAATTGATGACGAACCTATAGCCCTTATAAAAAGAGGGAGAGGGAAGGAATATCCCCTCATTATAGGCTACACGACCTCCGAGTGCGAAACATTTAGGTGGCGTTTTGAGTATTTAAATATATTGGATCGTCTTCAAAAGAATCCTTTATTAATATTGCCCCCAAGATTGGTATTCTCTGTACCTCCAACCAAAGCTCTAGAGCTTGCCAGAAGAGTTCGCGCGAAGTACTTCCATGGGAAGCCAACTCTAGATAAATACATAGACGTTTGCACAGACACAATATTTAAGTATGCAACTTACAAATTGGCACAATGGAGGTCGGAATCAGGAGCCGCTGTGTTCTTGTATCAGTTTTCCTACGAGAGTGAGTTCAGTGTAGTTGCTAAATCACTATTCATGGACGATTTCAAGGGCGCTACTCATGGAGACGATCTGAGTTTAGTGTTTAGAGCTACTTCAATTTTAGGAGAGAATAGTTCATTGCCTCCGTCAGATAATCTCATGAAGAATGAAATGATTACGTTTTTCACAAATTTCATTAAATGCAAGTACGTGACATATGACCCTAACTAAAATGATGCATATGAATTCAGAATTCACTATTACAAAGCAATGTATTTTGTGATTTCAGCGATCCAACGTGCAATAAGGACATTAAGTCATCTCCTTGGCCTGCAGTCTTTAATGGTGACGTACTAAACTACCAAGACATTCATACTTCTGAAGAATACCTAAACAGAGGACCCACGGACCAGCAGTGGGATATGATCAAGTTCTTCGACAGCCTAGAAAGGAGCGCGTAAGTTAACATTTTGCAATATATAAGTAGCACAGTTTTTAATAGATATTATTATATTGAAGAAGTGACAGAGAAAGGAATACACGAATAAAATTGTGGCGTCCATTACTTCAGAGATCAGAATTTACGTAAATCTATGTGCCGGCTTTAGACACAAAATTACTGGATCGCGATGGGCAGAATGAATCAATGTGCAAATAACTCTGACCTCTGAGCTAAATATTGTAAGCTGATTGATGAATATGGAAAGCAATTCAAGTACGCAAAGTATCTGAGGGTCGTGTAAATGTCGTATATGTAATATGTCATCGAAAATCGTAAGACGAACATCTCCTGCAGCTGGTAACCCTATTGTGAGCAAAATTTCTTGTTTTGGTTGATTTAAATTGATAAAAATATTTGTGTTTCAGAAACGCGTCAGTGACATCTATTAATGAAAACGACATCCAATCTGAAAACTGAACAAAAAGCCACAGTTATTGCAGGCGCAATCAGATATAAAATAAGCGGAGTCTTAAATATGGATATAATAAAAGCAATTGATCGACCCTCGATTGCCCTGTTCCTACTTGTAAAACCTGAAATCCTAAACTTAACTGTAACTTGGCCCATTCTATCTATCTTCTAGAACGTTGGTGAGGAACATTTTCCGACATCTTCAACGTGTTACAGAAAGGTGTGGTCATATTTAAGGTATCGTTAAACCCATCGAAATAAGATGACAAGAAACGTATTTCAAGCAAAAAAATGACCCCACCAAAACTCTGTGCAAGGGGGCGAGGCTATAAAAGTCTGTGCATAATAATCTCTGGTTGAAGTTGATACGTAAAAAAATTTGCGCGGTGCAGAACGTCGTATCTCGATCTAAAAATGTAATATTCAGACATTAACTTTTTATAGAATAAAGTTGATTTTGAACGTTCATTAATTTTTGTTGCGTGTATGAGTGTAACGTGTGATTTTACCTTTGCATGTGTAAGTAAGTGGAGCCGTATTTTATGGCAGATTTATATGAGAGTTATCGTTCTAGTTATGTTATTTCGATGTTTGCAACATTGTAAAAAAACGTAGTTCCATATTCAATAACAACACTTAAGTGAGTTCTACTATGCGTGGATTTCTGTAAGTATGATTAGTGCGTTTTTGGGGCTAAACAAAAACTGACTAATCACGTATACGGAAATCTACGCATCGCAAAAACGTCACTTACTATGTCATATCTGTTTTGTTGAATACGGACGTTACTATCAAACGTTAATGATACTATATTAGCGCATATAAGTTTTAAATAGTAAAATCGGTTAGTTTTTTTTATTAGCTTGAATTACGGGATGAGTAGTTGCTCGCTTGATGGTAAGCGCCACGCCTGCCCATAAACAAGCAACGCCATACAGAACTTTGAATTACAAAGTACTGCATGGCACTGGACTGGCCTGGATTGGCAAAAAATTAATTGTCGCCCCAGTTCTCCCAAGTTCTATTGTCACTACACCAATGAGGTCAAATTGAAATAAAATCAATTTAAAGATGGATTTATTTAAGTACTTGAGATGTAACCAGAATACCCACATTTCGCCGAGCGTATCTCCGTCACATGACATGATAGGGGGCGAGCCCATCGCCATACTGGGCACAAATTCCCGACTCCGGGCTGATACTGGGCATTTCGTAATAGAAAAACCCAATATCATTTGTACTCGACCAGGGATCGAACCCGAGACCTCAGCGTCAGCCTCAGTTGTAACGCGTACGTATTACAACTGCCCCGACGAGGCTGTCTCTAATATGAATAGAAATAAATACGTGTTGATTACTGAATTTATTTGGTTTTAGTTTCCTTTTAAAATTACCGTCTTTTCCAGTTTATTACTATTCCAGTCTATCTTTCAGCTATTTTATTCTATTTCATTACCATCCCTGCTTGTATATTTACCATCACACCGTAATTCATTATTACCCTATTCCTTTTCATTGCCATTCACATGTCCAACTTCAAGCTTTTTTTTTTAAACTAAACAAGGTAAAGAGTGCCTGCCACTTTTTATGAATTCAGTGTCAAACTAAATTTGATTATTATGAGCAAAAAAAAAAACACTAAAATAGATTAAAAAAAAATATTCCACCGATCGTCCAAATTTGCACGAAACGACGGAATGACCCTGGAACTTAAGCGGTGGTTTTCTTGGCTATTTAAAATAAGTGCTTCTACCGCGGTTTTGCCCGTGAAGTATTACTATTACCTTCTTCCTCAAACTCGAATATACAGACAGAAAATCTGACTTTCATATAATAATATTAGTATGTTAGATCAATTATCTGTTGATTCTTTACTAAATATTATCTAAAGAAATGTGTTTGATGTTGCGTGAATGTTGCATGTTTTTTTTGTTTACCTACTTATTAACAGGGAAGCTTGAAATAGGAATGAACAAGGAACATTTGGGCTTTAGTGCCATCAGAAGCTGCCTCATCAACCGAAGTTCTGAGTCTGAAGACGAAGTTATCATTGAAAACATCACTCAACACCGTCGACAGAATTATGAAGCTTTTGACTTCAGCTCGGAGCCACGGTCTCTTTGTTCTTCTTTAGAACATACATACACACTCACGCCTATGTCCCATAGGGGTAGGCAGATACTATTGAGTACCACAAGCTACGATCCTGACACACCTCTTTCGCCTCTTCCACATTCATACATCTTCTCATACATTTTCGTCGGTTGCGGGTACTCGTGACGTGCCCTTTTCGGAGAATATCATTTATTTGATCCGCATATGTAAAATCCTTCTTTAGAAAATTTGGTTATTCTTGATAGCCCAGTATAAGAAGAACTGTTTTATCTTTTGTCGGATGAACTACTACACCAGCTACTTGAACTTAACTTTGAACTCAGTTAAATTTGAATACCCGGCAGAGATTAACTTGTCTGATCTATTACTTGCCACGGATGATAGTGAAACAAAAGCCCCATTAGACTGATAAGCATGAGATTTTACAATATTCATTTGGAATTATAGCAACTTAATCAAACAATTACAGAAATTATATCTACGCATTGGATTAAACTGCATGAAGAATAAATTAAGACCTTAAAATAGTGTAAACAAACAAAAGACAACAGTTTGAGCAGACCAGTCCACACAGCAGCACCCGTTCACGAGTATGACGCATGTGCCGGCCATCAGCCTCCTCAACCATGTTACAGAGAAGTGACCGACCCGGCACACGACGTCATGAGCGAGCATGACATATTCGGACTGATCACAATTAGATGTAAGATAGGTACAGTCATTAATTCCCAACGACTGCCATGAAGGTCACTTAATTTAATATTCATTACAACAAATTATCATTACATTATTTTTTCATAAGTCATTGATAACAACGCCTGATTGTTACATAGAAGATACCTTTTGGCAAACTCTAAACAATGCATAACACTAAAGAGTTTAGAAGTCAGATATATGTAGAACTGTTACAAATAAATCGTGTACATGGTCCTTTCATCTGACTTTCCACTAGTACAAAAAAAAACACCTACTATAGCGAGACTTATTATAAGGTTTGATGGAATCGGGCATTTCCCAGTTTTAGTACAACGCGGTAGGTGCAAGTAAAACTATGGGTATACAAATTAATAATAATTGTTCAAAATGTGAACTAAGATTGTTTGGTTCCCAAAAGTAACCGTTTCTTTAATTTTCATATATTTTTTTTTTTTTATAGTATAGGCCGGCAAACGAGCAAGTGGGTCACCTGATGGTAAGCGATCTCCACCGCCCATGTACGCCCATAATACAAAAGAATTATGGGCGCGTTGCCGACCTTAAAGGAAAGGGATAATAAGGGATTGGGAAGGGGAGGGGGATTTGGGCCTCCGGATATCTCATTCACCGTACGAAACGCAGCAGCAAGCTGCTACTTTACGCCGGTTTTCTGTGAGACAGTGGTAACGACCCGGACGAGCCGGCCCATTCATGCTGTAGACAAAATTGTCTACAGCGTGGCTCTACCACTCGTATTGTTGAATTAACACTTTATCGATATTTTGCGTTTACTTTGTTTTAAATGTCTTATTTTGCAAATATGCTACATTATTTTAAGCATGCATTTAGTTCTGTGTTTCGCAAAGTGGCATATTATTTATGTATGTATGTATGTATGTATGTATAATTATATACGTACGCGTTACGATTGAGGCTAACGCTGAGGTCTCGGGTTCCATCCCCGGGTCGGGTAAAGTAGTATTGGGTTTTTCTATTACCAAATGCTCAGTATCAGCCCGGAGTCTGGAATTTGTGCCCGGTATGGCGATAGGCTTGACCCATAGGACATCGTGGGATGGAGATACGCTCGGTGAAATGTGGGTGTACTGGTTACACTTCTGCCTACCCCTTCGGGGATTACAGGCGTGAGTGCGTATGTATGTATATCTTTTAATTTTTTTTTTAGGATATTTACATGCCCTAAATATGACATAAATTCAAAACAAAAATCAAATTACGTAAAATTGAACATACTCGTACCTAATATTTATAATTCAGTAGCCAATTACGTTAAGTATAGCAATTTGTCTATAGACGTAATAACCACGTTTCAATTATTTATAGCCGACTTCACTGACCAAAGATCTTCAATATTTTCTGAGTAATGCCGTGAGGTGTGAACAAAACAAATACTCGTATGTTATAAGTTACACAGTCTGCAGAGAGAATCCTGGATTTCGAATAATTATATGAGTCAAAACAAACACAAATGGGAAACTTTCTAGGCCTGCCACGCTTCCGCCGGCCATCAGAAGGCACCCATTCAATAGTAATATTCGCCCATCTTTCCCGATGCATACGAACCACATGTCCTGCCCAGTTCCATTTTAGTTTGGCCGTCTCTTTTCCCACATCCACAATACCTGTTTTGGCGCGCAAATCAGTAATATGTACTCGACCGACTCTTTTCACTCCAAGAATACTGCGTTCTAAGGGTCTTGGCAAATCTTGAACTTGGATGTCCGACTTGGTCAGCGACTAGCTTTGAACACCATAGGTCAGGATGGGCAGGATACACGTATCGATGAGACCTCTCTTTATATATGATAGAGGATGGTCTCTCTCTTCACAAACTCTTTAATGGATCAGTAGATCTTCCAAGCGTTATTGACTCGATATTTGATTTCTTTGTCTTGTCTGTTTCTGAATGAAACTAACTGGACCAAGTAAATGTACTCAATGACATAATGTATCTCCCGCCCATCCACTTCATCCTTGCATTTGGTATTGTTGGTCATTAAACGATGATTTGATAGATATTTTTTGCCATGAGGTAGCCAAGTTTTGGCAAATTTCTTATAGCTCGCACGTAAATAATTTAGGCGACAATGGACCACCTTGCTTCAGCCCTTTAGTTATTATGATGGACCGGATGATTTTTTTTTATATCATAGGCCGGCAACCGAGCAAGTGGGTCACGTGACGGTAAGTGATCTCCACCGCCCATGTGCAACCACAATACCAAAAGAGTCATGGGAGTCATTTTGTCTACGCCTTGATTTTCTAGGGCTGTAAAAATAAATGAGTGGTTCAGAGATTCGAAGGCTTTCGTGTAGTCCACGAAAGCTAAGTAAAGGGGTTTATTGAACTCAGTGTGCTTTTCTTGAATTTGGTTTAGAGTGTGTAGATGATCGGTGGTAGAATAGCAAGGGCGGAAACCGGCTTGCTCTGGTGATTAGTGGCTTTCAAGTTTGTTTTTTTTACAACGTTTGAATATTTTTATGAAAGTTTTGCCAATATTGCTTTTGTCTACTTTTTTGGGTAACAGTATAATATTTGAGTGGCACATTCCTACCTAGTAGTCGACCTGTTTTAAGTTTGGCGTTATATAAATTGGTTAAATATAGAAGTAGCGTAGATATACCGTTTTGAGAGCTTTCGTCGTAATACCGTCCTCTCCTGGGCTTTTGCCACACTTCTGACTCTTTAAATATTGAGTCCCTATATTATCTAAAATATTCAGGTCATAAATCGAGATAAAGACTATCCTATCTCTCAAGTTGGACCAAATTACACACAGTGTGTAAAACTTCATTAAAGATCGAATATGTAGTTTCGGAGTTCATCGCGGACCAACAGCGGGACACGGAAATTTTACATATGAAGATATGTCCTGCATACATGAAAATTTTCCATTGGAAACAACAACCGAAATAGTGCACGTTGTTTGTTTTGAACATCAACAACCACGAACGTGCCACGTGCAACATATGTTTGTACATCTGTTTTGAGTTTTGGTATGTTTGTCTACCCTGTAATTATTATTCATAATGTACCAGCGAATGTGTCCTTGATGATGGAAACAATATTCGGCTGAAATTTTGTTGTTAATATAATATAATTTGAATCTAGTAAGAGTTAAAAATACTTTCATCGTTTTTGATTTCTTATAAAATTATTACTGACGAAATGTCAAACTTAACTCAATATTTAAAGTGGAAATCCGTTGTCTCTGCCTACCCCTATGGGAAACAGGCGTGAGTCTATGTATGTATGTATGTCAAACTGGTAATTCGTCTTCTATTTCTTCTTCTTCCACCTGCTCTTATCCAACTCGCAGTGTGTTTTTTTACCCAAAAATTATATTGTTATTTTGATAATCTAATGCAATAAGCTGTATATTCCAAATTTACTAGTAGCATTGCTACATCTCAACTCAACTTGTTTTTACAAAATATACTTTTAAACTTTTTGTGAATTATATAATATATATATAATTTGAGGCACAGTTGTAATGCGTATGCGTTACGATCCCGATCCCGGGTCGGGTTAAAGTGATATTGGGTTTTTTTTAATTACGAAAATGCACTGACCATTTTCAGCCCGGAGTCTGGAATTGTGCCCGGTATGGCTATAGGCTCGCCGCCTATCACATAATGGGACAGAAATACGCTCGACAAAATGTGGGTGTACTCGTTACACTGCTGCCTAACCGTTCGGAGATTACAGGCGTGAGTGCGTATATATGTATTTATATTACGAATATCACTCTTTTTATAGAATTCACTTAAGTTTTTACAAACGGACCTACGTAATATTTTGATAGACGTATTCAAATGGCACAGACAGAATATCACTATCCTTGAAAACAGATCGTAAGAAATCGCGGCTACACAGGTCGTACACTTATTTTTTTTGTAGCATAATAATAATAATAATAATAATAAATGGCCTTACCCTTCCCAGTTCTTATTCCAACCCATTAAAGGTCCGGAATGCTGTCATAATTCCTCTGGGACTATGGATGTTAATGGGCTGCGGTGATTATTATCATCAGGTGAGTCCCGCCTGTTCGTTTGCTTACCTTCTGCAATAAAATAATGTGTTGCGGTCGAGAATAGTTTTGAACGCCACACTTGCCGTATACGAGTGGTAGAGCCACGCTGTAGACACTTTTGTCTACAGCATGAATGGGCCGGCTCGTCCGGGTCGATACCACTGTCTCACAGAAAACCGGTGTAAAGTAGCAGCTTGCTGCTGCGTTTCTTACGGTGAGTGAGATATCCGGAGGCCCAAATTCCCTTTCCCTTCCCAATCCCTTTCCTTTAAGGTCGGCAACGCGTCCATGATTATTTTAGTATTTTGGGCGTACATGGGCGGTGGATATCACTTACCATCAGGTGGTACCCACTTGGTTGTTTGATGAGATGTCAATTTTCTTTTTTTTTGTTTGTTTGTTCCTTAAGGAACCGGCTAAGATCAGAGACCATGCTGCCAAGTCATTAGATATATTCTTTTCTTATATTCCAAGAACGATGAAACGGGGGTGTGGCCCATTTCAAGGTCTTGTTGGAGTTTTGGTGTTAATTCCTTTCAGTTTAATGCTTCTTAGATGACTTTCTTCAAGCGGATCGAAAGCACAAGGTCGATCAATACCCTTGATCAAAAATCACCTAAATTCCCTATTTTTCATGTCTCAATACGCTATTCATCATCGTTAATGATTATTGCACAAAACCACACCACTTTTATACAAAAAACACAACTTTAAACTAGTTTAGGAAATAATTAAATCAAGAGAGCCACCGCACTTCCAATTCCCGCCAAAACTCAGTCATATTAAAATCATTCATTCAATCAATCATTTTCTGTAAACTGGCAACTTTGTGCATGGTAAACCTATTTTAGTTATCGGAGCTTTATAAAACGATTATGAATAAAGAATTTTATTGAACGTTCGATAGGCTTAAAATACGTTTTAACTAATGAAGGTTTATACCTTCGATAAGCGTTTTTTTTTTTTTTTTTATTATGAATAAGACCCTTATTTAACTTAGTCAGTTCGGCAATTTGTAAGTTTTTAAAATATGATTAAATTGAGCATCTTTTTAAAGATGTCTACGTTTTGATCTTTATTTTTATATATTGCTATTTTAATACTTGACATTGGCGAAATCATCGAAAATCGATGGGGTCGTAAACTAAAAATAGAATAGAATAGAAAATATGATTACGAGTTAATAAAAATATATACTAAATCACTAAAAACAAGAATTATGAATTGGTGTCTTGGTGCAGCTAATAATAGCTTATAAGAGGCTCGTTGGCTGTATGAAGAAAATTTCATATATGGAAGACCCGAGAATGAAGTATTTCAAGTACTTCTAGAAGATGGTATATTGTTTCAGTATTCGGCACACAGGCTTTTTCAGGTGTTAATTTGTGTCTAAATAACAAGTTACATACGTATGTCTGTAAAATTACGTACACGTTGTTCGAGTTTATTAAAAAGTGAGTCTTTCAAAATAATTAATACCGATGTGATCAATATTATCGATCTTAATAAACGAGTGATTAAAATTACCGTGGAATTTTAGGATGTCTCGGTTTTTAAAAGAGCCGGTACATAAGTACTTACTGTAAGTTGTATGTAATGAATGACCCTAAAATATGACCACATTTTTTGTTGTTTTTTTATCCTTGCTCGGCAAAGTGACTACGCTACACCTGACGGTAAGTGTAGCGCAATCAATGAATACTGTCGACCAACGATAAGACACTGTATCAATCGTAGATTGGCAGAATTATGCCGGCCTGCTTAATTGCTTCTTCACACTCCGTTTAAAGGATCCCATGTTATAGGATGGAGGATCCCATGTTCCCATGTTTCTGTAACACATTGTTAATTCTGTAACAACAATAAATGTGGGATTCGGACCCGCGGCCTCTCTGGAGGCCAATTCTCTTAATTTTAAATGTTCAAAATATCATTCCGATCTAGTCTCAGCGTCAAGAAAGCTGCAAATGGCATTCTCTTAAACCAATGCCATGCCAATTACGAGAATTGGCCTCCTGTTCACAGACGGCTACTCGCCCACTGCGTTACGGAGGGTATCAAACTAGTAATTCGTACTGTAAAAAAATTATAAAATCATTAGGAAACTAATTTTGCATTAGACTAATCTTACTTCCTACTAATATTATAAATGTAAAAGTTTCGATGTTTGTGAGTTTGTGTGATCAAATGTTTGTTAATCAATCATGCACCAATACATACATACGCACTCACGCCTGTAATCCCCGAAGGGGTAGGCAGAGGTGTAACCAGTACACCCACATTTCGCCGAGCGTATCTCCGTCCTTTATGTGATAGAACAAATTTAGATACAACTTGACACATGAGTATACCATCACCAAGATTAGGATATAATAATACTACTAGCCCTGTATTATACACGTCCCACTGCTGGGCACGGGCCTCCTCTACTGAATGAGAGGGGTTAGGCCTTAGTCTATCACGCTGGCCTAATGCGGGTTGACAGACTTGCACGTACCTTCGAAATTCTAATGAAGAACTTCTCAGGTATGCAGGTTTCCTCACCTTCACCGTTAAAGCAAGCGATAATTAACAATTAATACACAAATAACTTAGAATAGTCACGAGGTGTATGCTCTTGAGGCTGGTTTCGTTCCTGCGACTTTAGTCTCGACAGTCCGTACCGCTCGCCACTGAGCTATCACTGCTTCTTTAGGATATAGGTTATTTTATATCCCGTTAAATGACATTCGAGCAGTCGGAGCCGGAGTCAAGGCCAGTATGTTTTTTTAATAGCCGGCAAATTGAAAATGATGCAGGTGTACGCCTACATCATTACCTATTTGTCCAAGTGTTTGGGAAAACTTAATTAAATTGCTACTTATATTTCTGAGAGATAAAACTTATCTTTGAGAGACAATTTACCCTATTGTATAAAGAGGCAATGTATGTTAAAATGTAAAAAGTTACTGCCATTTTGTTTTGCTTTGTTTTAAGGCTGATTGACTTCAAAATCGATACCCGGGAAGCCTCGTAGTCAGTCACAAATGATAGACCCGATGTTAGTATTAAACAAAGTGGTGAACATTGTGTATTTCTTTTTTTCAGGCTAATTGACTTCAATATACATATCTGGGACGCCCCGTAGTCAAAAATGGTAAATCCGATGTTAGAATTGAAAAAATGGCCGCCATTTTGTTTTTCATTGATTTAAGCCCGATTGACTTCAAAATCGATATCGGAGTCGGAATTAATTCGTTATTTGATCCGCTATTAGAATTGTGAGCGCCATTTGCTTTTTAATGCCGAATTCGGAAATCGAAAATTACGCGGGCGGAGTCGCGGGCCAAAAGCTATATATAAAATAAGTTAAATAATGGCAGATCAAGTGCCTACATCATCTGCAAATACAACGCTATATCGTTTTTACCGAGTGCATTAATTAGCATACGATGGTATAAAAGCAGTTTGGAAATAAACTCAACACATTTATTCAAAATGGGCTACAGTCTACTGGTTGGAATTGCGGTGCTCTGCATTCAATGTGAGTATGCACCGGAAAAATTACTGCTAAGATTTTTTTTTTATAGTATAGGGCGGCAAACCACCAAGTGAGTAAGTAAGTGATATCCACCGCCCATGTACGCCCACAATACTGAAATAATCATGGGCGCCTTGCCGACCTTAAAGGAAAGGGATAAGTTAGAGATTGGGAAGGGGAGGGGAATTTTGGCCTCCGGATATCTCACTCACCGTACGAAACACAGCAGCAAGCTGCTACTTTACGCCGGTTTTCTGTGAGACAGTGGTAACGACCCGGACGAGCCGGCCCATTCATGCTGTAGACAGAACTGTCTACAGCGCGGCTCTACCACTCAACTAATGGCCGTTCCCAATATTCTGTCTATCGACAGATTTGCTTACTATCGATAGTGTTTTGACAGATCTTCCATACAAAATGTGTCAAAATTTTATGGCCGGTAAGCAAATCTGTCGATAGACAGAATATTGGGAACGGCCATAAGTTGTAGGCCTCTCGTATCCGAGGGGCCGTATGGGTTGCTACTACTATTTTGTCTATTTCTGCCGCCAAACAGCAGTGTGTAAGCACTGTTGTGTTCCGGTTTAAAGGACATGGAAGTCAGTGAAATTACTGGCCAGTATGAGACTTAACAACTTGTATCTCGGAATGATCAACGCAGTCCAATGCAATTGCAGTGCTTTGTAATTTAAAGTTCAGTGTGGTGTTGGGTCTGTTTATGGGCAGGGGTGGCGTTAACCAACAGTGGAGCGACCTGCTCGTTTCATCATTCAGGCAATAAAAAAATAAATAAAAAAAATGGGGAATACTTAAAAGGCCAAATAAATATTTACGTCCAAGTGGGATTTGTTTTTAACCGACTTCAAAAACGGAGGTGGTTCTCAATATGGTGAGTTGGTTTTGCTTTTTTTATGTGTGTTATTGTGGGCCGATTTTGTTTGAAATTTGATTCAATAGAGTTTTGTTGCATTGTGGCTCCATATAAATTTGGTTACGATCTGATGACGGAGTATGGCGTAAAAAAAAAAAAAAACTTAACGGATAACGCATAGTCATCGCGATGGTCTTACATACATACATACGCACTCACGCCTGTAATCCCCGAAGGGGTAGGCAGAGGTGTAACCAGTACACCCACATTTCGCCGAGCGTATCTCCGTCCCACAATGTGATAGGGGGCGAGTCTATCGCCATACCGGGCACAAATTCCAGACTCCGGGCTGATACTGAGCATTTCGTAATAGAAAAACCCAATACCACCTTACCCGACCCAGGGATCGAACCCGAGACCTCAGCGTTCGTAATGCATACGCATTACAACTGCGCCACCGAGGCAGTCAGTCAGCAGAGGCGATGGTCTTATTGTATTGGAATTTAGATACCATAGCAGTCAGTACCTACCACAAAAAATTTAAATATTGCAATTTCTTATGATCAGTAGCGACACAAGCACCGAATCCAAACAGACCTATAGAAAATGTTATTATTCACTTTTCAGTGTTTACACATTAACATGTAGACATTAACTTTTATGAAATAAAGTTGATATTGAACGTTTATTAATTTCTGTTGCGTGTATGAGTGTTACGTGTGATTTTACCTTTGCATTTGTAAGTAAGTGGAGGCGTATTTTTGACACAATCATAATAATATGAGAGTTATCGTTCTAGTTATCTTATTTCGATTATGTGACCTCTATTTTTTGTTTTTAGAAATCCGGTAAACAATTTTTATATTCTTACACTATTTTACACCAAATGGAACTAGTAACTTCATTGATATCTTGAAGGTTGAATTTCAACTTGGGACCACTTTTAACTTTTTCCACCAATAATTATATTTCGTTTAATAACACTAAGTACACGCTGTCTATCTGTTAACGAAATATTGCAGGGAACTCTAGAATGCGATCGTCTGAGGGCACTGTTCATTGATAATATAGGTAAAAATCATTGGTGGGTGACTGCCTCGGTGGCGCAGTTGTAATGCGTACGCGTTACGATGCAGGCTGCTGAGGTCTCGGGTTCGATCCCCGAGTCGGGTAAAGTGGTATTGGGTTTTTCTATTACGAAATGCTCAGTATCAGCCCGGAGTCCGGAATTTGTGCCCGGTATGGCGATAGGCTCACATCGTGGGACGGAGATACGCTCGGCGAAATGTGGGTATACTGGTTACACCTCTGCCTACCCCTTCGGGGATTACAGGCGTGTGTGCGTATGTATGCATGTATGTAACATAGATGTATCGCTTTCAGGGAGCTATGCCAGTGGCAGCTCTTCCTCCGAGCGCACGTGTGAGGTGAAAGTGTGCATCGATTCAGGGCCGGTGTGCGGCCGGGTACTGCTCGCTGAGAATTCCACCAGTTACTACAGCTTCAGAGGTTTACCCTATGCCAAGCCGCCTGTCGGATCCAGGCGCTTCCAGGTAATTGATTAAATTAATTTATGTGACAATAATTGATTTTATATTTCTGAAACAAGGAGTATAGACTCTTAGCTTTCAAATTTAGAAGTCGGTCAATACGAGATTTAAATTCACATCTAGTGGTGGCAGTGGACATCGTCTATCGAACGTTACTTAACCATTTTACATTAATATAATTTAAAAAACAATTATTGCAGTAACATTATGTTAAATACCCGATCAATTTGAAATCGATCGCTGTATACAGCGGCAAAAGTTGAAAACAGTTCTTGGCGAATAACATTACAAAACACATTTCCAGGCTCCCGAATCACCAGATCCTTGGACCGAACCATTGTACGCTACAGTGGAAGGCCCAGCATGTCCACAGAGGGACGTCTTCTACGGTATCCTGCCCGTACAAATCAGAGGGCAGAGCGAGGACTGCTTGTACGCCAATGTCCACGTACCAGCGAGCGCTGACCTCACGAACCAATCGAGTTCGGGCCTTCCTGTGCTCGTGTTCATACACGGAGGAGCATTTACTTCTGGCTCGGGTAACAGTGACATGCATGGGCCTGAGTATTTGGTACACAAGGGGGTGATTGTGATCACATTCAACTACAGGTGAGTGGTATTGCTATACTTCCTCTTTAAAAGTTATCATCTTCCGTAAGATATTCACGATTATCACTCGCACAAAAGACGGGATTTTCGGCCATCGTTTCATCGCCGTATATTTTGCCTAAGACAGTTTTCATAAACTTGTAATTAACTCTTTCAGGTTGGGCGTTCTTGGGTTCTTGTCTCTCAACACAACACAGGTGCCTGGTAACGCAGGGTTGCGCGACATGATCGAGCTGCTGAACTGGGTGAAGAGAAACGTGCACGCCTTCGGTGGTAACCCTGATGACATCACACTTATGGGACATAGTGCCGGTTCAGCTAGTGTGCATCTGCTGACGCTCTCTGAGGCCAGCGAAGGACTCTTCAACAAGTAATGACATAATATTATCTTATTTTATGTAATATTGCATTTTATCTTTTGCTGGATAAGAATGAAAACAATAAGGATAATTCCCGGCTCCATTCGGTATTTTTCCTTCTGACGGGTTAGATACGAGTAGCTTATTATGTAATTTTTTAATGCTACAACTTTTGCCATGATCAAGACTTAATAGAAACTACAAAGATGTTATTAACCGATGAAAACTGACCAAGTGCGTGTCGGACCACGCACCCTGAAGGGTTTCGTAGTGTAACCGAAAATATCCCATATCTGTATAATAAACTATACAACCCAGTATATGGCACCAATTTTCGTTAGAAGTATCTATAAAGTTATACGAACTGTTCGGACATGACGAAATTATAACGATTCTATGTATAATAGAAAATAAAATAAATAATAAAAAAAATCAAAAACCCGACTACAAAATAGACAATTTAAAAGTAATGCACTAAAAAGACCGAAACAAGATTAACAGACTATATTATGAGCTGAAAGCCTAAGTTAAATACCCGCATTAAGTTTAGTAGCAGGCGGGACCCAATTGTAAACCGAAAGTAAATTGATGCGATTAATAAGAAAATATTTGGGCCGCCCGTAGTCAAAAACGGTAGATCTGACGTTAGAATTGAACAAAGTCGACGTCATTTTGATTTTCTTTGTTTTAAGGCCGATTCATTTCAAAATAGATATATAGGACGCCCCGTAGTCAGAAATGATAGAACTGATGTTAGAATAGAAAAAAGAGGCCGCCATTTTGTTTTCTTTATGTTAATTTATTTTTACATACATACATACGCACTCACGCTTGTAATCCTCGAAGGGGTAGGCATTGGTGTAACCAGTACATCCACATTTAGCCGACCGTATCTCCGTCCCATGATGAGATAGGGTGCGAGCCTATCGCCATACTGGGCACAATTCCAGACTCCTTTTTACTGAGCATTTCATAATAGAAAAACCCAACATCACTTTTACCCGACCCGGGGATCGAAGCCGAGACCACACCGTCAGTCTCAGTCGTAACGCATACGGATTACAATTGCGCCACCGAGGTATAGATTTAATTTTTACAACAAAAATAATTATTTTGTTAGTAGTGAATGATTCTACCATCAATACGGTAAGTCAATAAGACTTTCGAGTTTTAACTTCTTGATATATTTATTGTTTCAGAGCAATAATGCTAAGCGGCACAGCTTTGCAAAGTTTCTTCACCGCGTCTCCCAGTTACACAAAATTTGTCAACAGCTTGTTTTTCTCCTACCTTGGTATAAACAGCACAGACACTGACGTCATGTACGAACAACTAATTAACACACCACTCAACCAACTACTTTACGCCAGTGAGAAAGTGCAGTATAACACCGCCGTTTGCACCTTCGTACCGAGCATCGAAGCCGAATTACCTGGGGTCACCAGGATCCTCGATGACGATCCAATAAACCTTATAGGCAAAGGTCGTGGAAAAGACTATCCTACGCTGCTCGGTTTTACTACCGATGAGGCACAGTCATTCCGATACCCAATTTTGATATTTAATCTTGTGGAACGCGCGAGTGAGAACCCGGCACTTGTGTTCTCACCGAGAATAACGTTCAGCTCGACTGCAGACGAGTTGGCCACTTCAGCGGCGCAACTTCAACAGAGATACTTCAACGGCACCCCGACCGTAGACACTTTGGTAGACGCTTTGACCGACACTTTTTTCACATATGTATCCTTTAAGCTGGCAGAGTGGCGAGCTCTACAGGGAGGAGCTCCTCTGTACTTACATCAGTTTGGCTACGAGAGCGAATTTAGCCCTGTTAAATACGGCTTGTGGATCGACTATAAAGGCGCGGCCCACGTAGAGGATTTGACATACATTTTCCGCACGACCTCAGCACTCCAGGACTACGTTTCCTTCCCGGCCAAAACCAATGATGACGAGATGAAAGAGTGGATGACTAACTTTGTTATCAACTTTATTTCCTGCAGGTAAATATTTGAACAATTAATGTTGCGCTTTTTCTTTACAGTAATTTATAATATACTGTACCTTCTTGTCATCATTGCGTTACAGTAATCCAACTTGCATGGATGACGATGTCTCCCCGTGGCCTCCAGTGAGCAGTGACAACCTTCAGTACCAGCATACCGTCACACCGGCATACAAGCTCACCGAAATGACTACCGAAGAGAAGGAGATGGTAGAATTTTTTGACACCATCGACACTCAACTTAGGTGAGCCTGTAGTAAATTAATATTAAGGTCTAAGTTACATTACACGTCATAGCTCGAGTCGACCTGCAGACGATGCGTAATATATTCATGTATACGATGCTTTTTTTATTCATTCGATTGGATTTGTGCTGTTAGCTTCTATTGCTTTTGCAGCTTCACCTGACAATAAAGCCGGCGTTTATGGCGCTCTAGCCAGAAATATGTATAGTGTATTTAGTAGCGATTAAGCACAGAGGCGCCTTTAGAAGGCTCAGACCTCAGCTTGAGCAATCGCTGAGGAGTATAGCTAAGGGCCGTCTCTGCACATCATTATGCCGAGGGCCAGTTGTGGGAGCTCTTTGGACTCGCAGGCATGTCCTATGTCGGGGTCGCGTATTATTATTGTGATTCGGGTTGGGCAAGGAAAGTGCTGCTTCGATAGCGACTGTGATGGAGTCGTTGGGATCTGCCAAAACATGTTTGGGACGATGACGGAGGTAAAAATGGTATGCGGCGTTGTATGTACGAATAGGTCGCGCGTCGGCCGTCGCTTGGCTCACGTATACGTACGTATATTCAACATGTTTATTTTATAATCATATTATTGACATCCATTTACAAATCCAAGATGGCGGTTTTATTCGACTAATCGATATGGGTGTCATTTTCGGGGTGTTTTTGGGGTGCTGTTATGAAAACGACATCCATTTTCAAATCCAAGATGGCGGCCATTTTTTTTAAAACCTCGTCATTGGATTGCTGTGTGGATACCTAGGTATCCACACACTAGGTAAAGCCTAGGCTTTGCTAATATAAAAAAATACGGAAGTAAATCTGTCTATCTGTTACCTATTCATGGCTAAACTATTGGAACAATTTTGATGAAATTTGGCAAGGAGATAGATTATATCCTAGGGAAGGACAAAGGGTTTTATCCTTTTGTCGCAAATAAAAGTTATTCGTGCCTTATTATTTTATATCCGCAATTATAGTCCCACGCAATTATAGTCGTGGAATAACTTTAGGCATGTCATTTTCTTAGGGATATGAAAATTCATATTTAGGGAAGTAAAAAATTGCTCTTTATACCATATCAAAATATGGATCTTAGTCCTTTTAATATAAGAAAAAAAAATACGCGAGCAAAAACTAGTAGGTTTATATTTTACTAGATTTTTCTCGCGGCTCCGTGCGCGTGAAGGACCTTTACCGGGATAAAAAGCAGTCTATGTCCTAATCCAAGTCATGGTCTACCTGTATGCCAAATTTCGCCCAAAACCGTTCAGCGTTAATGGGTAATTGACTAACATACATCCAAATTCACAAATTTAGAAACATCCAAACTTTATAATAATAGAAGCATTTCATTATTTTGCATTGTAAATAATTTCGTAACAGTAGATCGGTGGACTATACCGTGTCGATCGCATAGTGACCTTTCTCCTCCATCATTTGCTATTTGGCATGATTTTTGCTGCACATTGCGTTCAATAGGTGATAATAATTTAGTGGCAATGGAACTGAATAAAAACCTGTGCCATTATTAGGTATACTAGGGGGGGGGGGGGGGGGTCGTTGCCCATGTTTTTCCACAAAACATAAATTAAAAAAAACTTAAAGTCCGACGAATATGAGACATATCTTACTTTCTTTCCCACATTATTCTGCATCGATTGGTATCGGTCTCGTACCCATATCCCCAGCGGTTTCGGAGGAGATAGCGTGACAAGCTTTTGGCAGCGGCGGCGGCGGCGGCGCCAGTTACTTTTTTTTAGAATAGAGAGATGATTGTTGAAAAAAAACTTCGTGTTCCATAGATGATAACGGAATAATGATACATGATGATTTATTAGTTCTTCGTGGAGCATGGTCTCCAGATAGAGTTTTCGAAATACCCCATAGCAGAAGAAAAGTTTCCCCAGAATGATACTGTTTTGACAACTTTTCCCCAAATATCTTAACCTACCTCACCTTCTTTAGAAAGTAGTTAGTTAGTTAGTGTACCGCCGTACGAGACATAAATTATACCATTAAATGTTAAAGTCACTTAGAAATGGTTGTCGAGACTTATTATGTGGCTTAGCAGAAATAACAAAATCACACAAACATTATAACAAACAAACGACACGAACCAGCTGAGACCACCTGAGAGACAACAAATAAAACAATTGAACAAATAAATAAATGCACGCAACAGTCACACACATAGCCCTGACCTCACACTAGGTTAACCTGTATCGTGGGTATCAAGAACTACGAAGGACTTGCCAACCCACAACACCCAGACCCGAAACAAATATATGTGGGTTACATAAAAAAATTCTCCGTGTGGGAATCGAACCCACAGCCTCACGCTTCGCAGCAGGCTATTCGCCCACTGTGCCACGGAGGCTGTCAGGCTCAATGTTTTCGGGAAGACCCATGTCTAACAAGTAAGCAGCAGATTAATAAAGGCTAGTGATCATAATGATAGCTAGCATATTACATAATATAACTAAACTTGTATGAGTGGTAGAGCCTTCCCAGTTCTTATTCCAACCCATTAAAGGTCCGGAATGCTGTCATAATTCCTCTGGGACTATGGGTGTTAATGGGCTGCGGTGATTATTATCATTAGGTGAGTTCTACCTGTTCGTTTGCTTACCTTCTGCAATATAATAATGTGTTGCGGTCGAGAATAGTTTTGAACGCCACACTTGCCGTATACGAGTGGTAGAGCCACGCTGTAGACACTTTTGTCTACAGCATGAAAACCGACGTAAAGTAGTAGCTTGCTGCTGCGTTTCGTGCGGTGAGTGAAATATCCGGAGGCCCAAATCCACCTACCCTTCCCAATCCTTTTCCTTTAAGGTCGGCAACGCGCCCATAATTTATTTGACGTGATTGTTCGCCGGCGTATGCTATAAAAAAAACACGTATCACGGCAGCACGAGTTAACCGATTGTAATTTTCTTTTACAGAGATATGTCGGAGCAACTGAGCAACCAATAAAACATCTCGTTACTTCTAAAACGGCAGATTAAATGTTATAATCACAAGTCGCAACCACTGTGTTGTGTAATAAAATATGTAAAATCAAATAATAAAATAGTTTTGTTGTTTTTGTTTGTTTGTCGTTGTGTACAAGGTGGTGGGTCCCTCGTATGCGAGTGGCCGTCTGGGTTGGTATCACTGCTTTGTCTATTTCCGCCGCCATGCAACTTTGTGTAAGCACTGTTGTGTTCCGGTTTGAAGGACATTGAAGCCAGTGAAATTACTGGGCATTATGAGACTTAATATCTTATGTGTCGGGGTGACGAGCGCAGTCCAGTACCATGTAGTGCTTTGTAATTCAAAGTGCTGTGTGGTGTTGATTCTGTTTATGAACAGGCGTAGCGCTTACCATCAGGCGACCGTTCCGACCTGTTCGTCATTGAAACTAATTAAAAAACCCATGTATGATTATTCAAATCGAAAACTCAAACACTAATTGTGATTGCCCAGCCAGGGATTTGTACCCAAGACCTCAGTGGTTTCCTGCAGCGAACTAAGCTGGTACTTCTTTATTATTGTATTCACGGGTAAAGGTATTCAGATAAACACAGCAAGTTTATTGACAGCATAAATGTTACGGCCTCATTATCGGGCTTCGGCGAAGGTTCCCTTTATTGCCATTAGTGCTGCCAAAACATTTTTCTTACTACGAAAGCAGAACTGTTAGTCCATCTGATGGTAACTGGTAAGTGGTTACAGTATGTACTTCCTAGATTTAATTTCCTAAAATATACAGTTTCAACTAGTTTTGGGAATTAAGTTCCAATCATGATGTTAATTTGTGGTTTTGCTACTGCTCAGCTGCGTCGACGTTGTGATGCAAATCTGCCCTATGATGGTAGGCGCCATGCCTGCTCATAAACAAAACCAACGCTACACAAAACTTTAAATAACAAAGCACTGCATGACACTGGACTGCGCTCGTCACCCCGAGACATAAGGTGTTAAGTCTCATAATGCCCAGTAATTTCACTGGCTTCAATGTCCTTCAAACCGGAACACAACAGTGCTTACACACTGTTGCTTGGCGTCAGAAATAGACAAACCGGTGGTACCAACCCAGCCGGCCTCTCGCAAACGAGGGACCTACCACAGTGTAGAAGGACTTTACCGAAGGACGCCGACACGACACGAATGTTCGGACAAAATGACAACGACAGTTCGTCGATTGCTTATCTATAACCCGGGGTGACGCGCTAACCACGGTTAATGCGGACTAATACAAGTAGTAAATATTAATATCTAATCATCGTAGATCTAATAGCTATTAAACAAAAGGAACTTTTTTCTAAAGATATAATCAACTTAGCGGGACAGAATTATCAGTTTGTTCCTTGACGAGGCTTTTGCTCTTAGGGTTCCGTACCCAAAGCCTAATGACAGAACCCTTTTACTAAGCCTACGCCGCGCCGCGCCGCGATGTCTTTAGCTATGTTACTTTTAAAAGGGTGTATGATAAAGCCATAACCAATCTACCAAACTTGCTGTCTAACTCAAAAATATTGATATTGGATTAAAATAATCTTCTTCCAACTGCTCTTAACCCACCGGCAGTGGGGTCGCCGCAACATGTTTCTTACAACAGGTTACAAAAAGATTTGGCTTGTAGTTTTTGCCGTTAACCAATCTGGGGAGAAAGCACCCAGACCCGAAACATATATTTTTACATACATACATACTCACACCTGTAATCCCCGAAAGGGTAGGCAGAGGTGTAACCAGTACACCCACATTTCGCCGAGCGTATTTCCGTCCCTTATGTGATAGGGGGCGAGCCTATCGCCATACCGGGCACAAATTCCAGACTCCGGGCTGATACTGAGCATTTCGTAATAGAAAAACCCAATACCACTTTACCCGACCCGGGGATCGAACCCGAGACCTCAGCGTTGGCCTCAATCGTAACGCGTACGCATTACAACTGCGCCACCGAGGCAGTCAATAATATATTTTTAGATCACCCAATAATTCGCACCCGGGACCTCTCGTTTCACAGCCGGCTACCCACAGACTGCAATACGGAGGCTGTCAAACTTAATTTAAATAATACGCCATGTACATTTCAATACAATAAGACAATCGCGACGAATGTGCTATCTTAATATGTATATGTTTTATTTTTACTCCGTACTCCATAATCAGATGTTAACCAGCTATTTATATGGGAACACATCGTATGGCAGCTAATCTTTATAGTTTGTTTTTTAACAAAATGGGTCCACAATTAGCGGAACAATAGATGTATACGTTGAAAAAAATATATACGCTGAATTAAGAACCTTCTTCTTTTTTGGAGTGTATCAAAAATAACATCAATTTTGATAATTTAATAAAAATCTAGTATTTAATAATTGAATTTTATTTTATTAATTTAACAACGAAAAGTACGGTAGGGTCGACATTTGTCGGGCATGCCACCGTCCCGGAGAGTCAATCAGTAGGCCTAGTATGAGTTACAAATACGTTCACAGTTTTCGAATTCGTATAAAATTACTACCGTCGAAGTGTCAAACTAGTAATTCATACGGTAATATAGAAAATAATCGCTTGAAAACTAATTACATATTCTATTATTATGAAATAAAATAAACCATATAATTCATTTTAATCCATCATAGTTCCCACTAGTGGCTACTTATATTTGACATATTGAGAGAAAACGAAAACTTTTATCGTTTTACAAAACTATTAAAAATTGTACTAGGCCTACTGGCATGTTATTTCAGGTTGTTCGTATCTTGCTATCGGCGAGTACTTGCATAGACATAACTTAATAGTAAGATTATACACCAGCAACTTGCCCTTCGATATTGCCTTAGACATTATAAGTCAACAATGAAATAAGTCGCATACGAAAATTGGACTATAAAAATAATCATATTTATTTTTTAAACTTGAATAAATTTATTGTTTGTAAACCTTATTTCGATTGAGTATCTCTGTAAGAGCGATGAGTTGGAGCCAGAGAAAGGCAGCATGTTGCGGCGTCCACGCACATCAAACGTGCCGCGCTCCGGCTTCGTTCGCACACAGAAATTCAGATGTATTTTTTTTTTAAATATGATCATTTTCTAAGTACCTGTGTATGGATAATATATCGCGTCTGTTTATTATTTTAATATAACAAATTTTATTAAGCTGTCTGTATGTCATATATTCATTACCCAATAAGGGCCAACATACATCATACTAATATTATAAATGTGAATGTAAGTTTGTTTGTTACGCTTTCACGCGGAAACTACTTAACCGATCATCATGAAACTTTGTACACATATTCTTGGAGGTATAAGAAGTAACATAGGATATTTTTTTATGAAAAAAATTATTATCTATTTGTTTGTTACGCTTTCACGCCTAAATCACTGAACCGATTTTGATGAATTTTGACGTAGAGATAGATGGGAGACGATTATATGCTACGTTTGATTTCGGAAAAGTCTATTCACGCGGGCGGAGCCGCGAGCAAAAGCTAGCACTGTATAATAAAGAAATACAAAAATAGAAAAAAAAAAATGTGCATTAATATTGTAACCATGTTCCTGCGCATCACTATAAAGCCCACCCTGACTACGAAACTTCATATTGTAGATAAAAAGCGTCGCGTTGGTGATCAACACATATCAAGAGACAGTGTCGTCGAAGCACCATGTCATTACGAGCAGTCGCGGTTGTACTCACTGTGTTGTACGGTAAGTGGGGCGAGTCCATATCGACTCGAGTTAAATTTATATTTTTCATAGTGATTTCTTAGGTTTACGCGAATATTACACATACGCACTCACGCCTGTAATCCCCTAAGGGGTAGGCAGAGGTGTAACTAGTACACCCATATTTCGCCGAGTGTATCTCCGTCCCACGATGTGATAGGGGGCGAGCCTATCGCCATACCGAGCACAAATTCCAGACTCCGGGCTGATACTGAGCATTTCGTAATAGAAAAACCCAATACCACTTTACCCGACCCGGGGATCGAACCCGAGACCTCAGCGTTAGCTTAATCGTAACTCGTACGCATTACAACTGCGCCACCGAGGCAGTATAAAATTTTAATATCATTAATATTTAAGTACCTAAATAGCACATGTAAGGCTAGATGTTTTTTGTCCTCTCAATGTGAAAAGTGAGACAGACGGTAACAATGACATTAATTAATGTGTTATTTGCGAAGTACGTGTCATATACATAATTGTACCGTTAATATACAACGTGTTATAGAAAGGGGCGGGCAAATTCAAGCAATGTACTATACGTAAGTAGGTACATAGTACCAAATCCGATTGCATTGTTAGGACAATAATTATAGAATTTTCTTTTTTATCGACATTCTACTTTGAACAACACTAAATGATATAGACCTCCTTTCATTTAAGTATTTTATGATTAAAAAAACCATTAAACAGTTGTAAAATGTCAATATTTATTTGACGCAGTCAGTTCGGCGATTTCTGATCTTATGAAGTATGATTAAGAGTTCAAAAAATATGTTCTATTTGACTAAAAACAAGTAATAAGTATTGGTACTTTGTGTTGGTGCAACAGAAAACAGCTTTTAAGAGGATCGTCGACTGTATTAAGCCAAATTCATAGATGGAAGACCCAAGAATGAAGTCTTTAAAACGTTTCTAGATTATGGCACCTATATCGTCTTCAGCACACAATCTCTTTCAGGTGTTAATTTGTGTTTAAATTACAAGTTACGTACGTATGTCCGTAGAATTACGTACATCTTATTCAAGTTTATTAAAAAGTGAGTGACGTTCATAATAATTAATAGTTATGCCATCAATCTTATCGATCTTAATAAACGAGTGATTAAAATTAACTTGAAATGTTTGTATGTCTTGGTTTTGAAAAGATCCGGTACATATGTACGAATTGTAAGGTGTATGTAATGATCCTAAAATATGACCACGCCTTTCTGTAACACGTTGTATATAATAGCTAACTACATTTCGAGAACATCGAAGTTCGAGAACGAAGTACATATCAGTATGACCGTGTTAAAATATTGAGGATTGCGAAAATAATCATTTAAAACGTTGAAAAATGATTATCTCGGTAATTGTTACAATTACGAATGTTGACATACAAGTGCATTTAAATGTTGTATATACCTGTAAGCAGTGATAGCTCAGCGGGGAGTGGTATGGACTGTCGAGACGAAAGTCGCAGGATCGAAACCAGCCCCAAGTACATACACCTCTGACTTTTCTAACTTATGTGTGTATTAATTGTTAATTATCACTTGCTTTAACGGTGAAGGAAACATCATGAGGAAACCTGCATACCTGAGAAGTTCTTCATAAGAATTTCGAAGGTCAGCGTGATGGACTAAGGCCTAACTCCTCTTATTCAGTAGAGGAGGCCCGTGCCCAGCAGTGGGACGTATATAATACAGGGCTGGTATTATTATTATTATATACTTGTAAAGGCACTTGACATAGTTATAAGTCGTATAAAATGTATTTATTGTTGTAGTGTATAGTGTATTGTGATGTGTCGATAGTGTAACGAATTCAATAAACAATGCTGGATTCAGTCACCAATTTACATATTTTGTCTTTAAGTATGCAAAATAAAATTATTTATTCTCATTAATATAACACTCAATAGATATTTAGCTTAAATTTTAATTATATAGATTGTGTTCGGGTCATAATCCTATGAAAAAGGCAATCGATAAAGTTATTCATTAACCGTAACATAGAGAGGCCTACACTAGTGTTATCGGACAATCTCACCGGAGCTTTCGATGCTCAATTCACTTCACGCGACCTTGATGATGTTACAGAATACCAAATGTTTCTCATCCTAAGTGACTTTTGAAGTGAGAGTGAATTCGGAATGAGATTCGAATGTGAGTCTAGTTTATTACAGAATAGCACGGCTGGTCTGTAATCATTTTAGATGACGAAGCTTAGTAATAGTAATAATGTCGACGAAGCAGTTTAGTAATAATCTATACAACGAATCCCGTGACCACGAAGGCTGAAAAGCTTTCGAAACGTCGGAACTAAAATAAAAATTAAACCGCAATAAAATCCGTATAAACTAGTTTTATTTCAATGTGTAATATTCATGTAAACCTAAGAAATCACTATGTAATTTAAACACTAATTTATGTCACGAATTAACACGGAAAGATGCTGTGTGCTGAAAACGATATACCACCTTCTAAAAGCACTTTAAAGACTTCATTTTCGGATCTTCCATCTATGAGTCGACGAGCCTCTTGTAAGCTAAGTCACATTTAATGCACCTAAATTTGTGCTAGAAGTATCTTTAGGGACTAAAGTAATATATACTCCACTTGCCTGATTCATTTAAAAGCACTTTTCTATTACCATACTTTGTTTTTGAATAATATACGGTCATTCTAAAATGCTCTATGTTTGGTTTCTCCTATATGGCTGGCAATCTTTACTTGGCATACAACCTGGTTGCAACCTTATTTGTGAAACACTCCATATAATTCTCTAAATTGTGTGGCAAATGTCATAATTTTTTTGTAACAATGTATTATGTACGTAATATTATATGTAGATGCTACAAGTTATAACATTTTATTTGATATCAGATGAACATAGGTACCTACCGAGATTCAAGTGAACTTACGATTAACCTAACGTTATAAAACTTACATCCAAATGGTCTTTACATAAATGTATTCGAGAATCTGTAGACACATTCGGGTCCCACCTTGCACGTTGTAGCCAATTTTATTGTATTTATTGCTACTTATGCACATGAAAACCGACGTAAATCAGCAGATTGCTGCTGCGTTTCGTACGGTGAGAAATCCCCCTCCTTTTCCAAATCCTTTAATTATCTCTTTCCTTAAAGGTCGAAATCGCGCTCATGAGTCTTCTAATCCAAATCTTCCTCAGCGTGGCACACACAAGCAAAAAATGGTTGTGAAGATTGCAAGGTGGTGGTGAAGATCAGCTCTGGACCAATCTGCGGCACCGTGCAGCTCGCGGAGAACGCAACCAAATACTTCGCCTTCCGAGGGATCCCATACGCTAAGCCACCCATAGGAGCCGGGCGGTTTGCTGTAAGATTTTTTTCCGCCTCTATTCATAATAAAACGCTTATCGAAGGTATAAACCTTCATTAGTTAAAACGTATTTTAAGCCTATCGAACGTTCAATAAAATTATTATTCATAATCGTTTGATAAAGCTCCGTTAACTAAAATAGGTTTATCATACACAAAGTTGCCAGTTTACAGAAAATGATTGATTGATTGAATGATTTTAATATGGTTTGTCTCTGGAAAGACTGGAAACAAACTAAATAAAAAGAAAATTGACGGAGTTTTGGCGGGAATTCTGATAGTGCGGTGGCTCTCTTGATTTAATTATTTCCTAAACTAGTTTAAAGTTATGTTTGTTGTATAAAAAGTGGTGTGGTTTTGTGCAATAATCATTAACGATGATGAATAGTTTATGGCGACATCAAGATAGAGAATTTAGGTGATTTTTGACCAAGGGTATCGATCGACCTTGTGCGTTCGATCCGCTTGAATAACTAATGACTTGGCAGCATGGTCTCTGATCCTAGCCGGTTCCGGAACAAACAAAAAAAAATAAAATTGCCATCTCATCAATGTCAAACGACAAGAAAGGTAAACAAACAGGAGTTATAAAATTCAACAAGACCTTGAAATCGACTTATGCGCTTATATTTCGTCGTTCTTGGGAAGATTTAAAAATATACAATATAGTACTTGTCATTGGCGAAATGTATAATAGGGCGAAGCCGTTATGAATATAGAAAAAGTAATAAATTAAAAAACAATATGTCAGTAGACGTAAAAATAAACGTCAAATATGAAACAACTGACCGATGTCGGCCATGTTTTTCACTATCGAACGCTTAAAATAGGTTTATAGAAGGGTTATAGCTTCTATAAAATAGTGACACTTTATAGGAGAGTTAATGAGCGTTTTAGCGTTATTGAACGATTAATTATGAATAACAATTTTGATCAATCATCTAATAACGGCCTTATAAAGCTCCGATAACTTATTATGAATAACACCATAAGTATTTTGGGCATGGCATATTTAGTACGATCTGAGTCCAAGGAACCACATCGAAGGTGTAATATGTTTACTACATATACAAAGCGCAGGCCCTACCGTATGTGGAATAGTGTTCGCCGTCTTGGGGCGGTTCCGCCAAATACTTGCTTGATGCCTTGGACTGATTGCAGCGACGGGTTTCCGCATTGTAAATGAGGCAGACGTTATCGATGAGAGGCAGGCATTTCCTCGGTCAGCGTTTTGATCGTATGTATAATTGTGAATGCTCTGAAGAATTGTTTGACGATATCCTATCTTCACCTTTCCTGAACAGAACTAACTACGCGTGCTGGCTTTAGGAACCACAGCTACGTGATCTTCTGCTTCTCGACTCGAACTAAGAGGATCGCAAAATCTACTGCCGGACTATAATGGTCTAATGGAGCTATGGAATAGTTTGCCAGCACACGTGTTCCTATAACGTGGAGTCCTTTAAACAGAGTGTGAAGAAGCAATTAAGCAGGCCGGCATAATACTGAGTGGTACGTTGTTGTAGACAGTTTTGTCTATAGCATGAATGGGCCGGCTCGACCGGGTCAAGCACACTGATATCCGATCTTACTTACTCCCTGAGTCTTAATGAAATTCACTTCCTGACATTACGTTCAGACCAACGTAAGTCGAAAACATAATTTCAAATACCCTAGTCGTCTTGAGATCCTACTCCACTCTGCCGGAAATCCCACGTCCACTCTGGCGAAATTTTAAATTATGAGATATCTATGTTTTAATAACAGGAGCTGGAAAAATGTGACCCATGGGTAGAGACTCTGCATACCGTCGAGGAAGGTCCAGCATGTCCACAACAGGACATCTTCTACGGCAGTATCCCAGTGCAACCGAAAGGAATGCAAGAAGACTGCATATACGCTAACGTCTACGTCCCAGAGAATGCCAATCTGAACTCTGTAGAAAATAACTGCAAAGGTCTTCCAATACTAGTGAATATACATGGTGGAGGATTCCAAACCGGTTCTGGGAATGCCGATCTTCATGGTCCCGAATACTTCATGCATAAGGACAACATCATAGTGATGTCATTCAATTACAGGTATTGCCATTTTTTCATCATTGGCATACTTTCATTAGTTATGATTGCTATTAATTGCTTGTGTTCTAGGATCGCCGCACTTGGTTTCCTTTCACTGAATTCTGTCAAGATCCCCGGAAATGCCGGCCTGCGTGACATGGTCTTCTTCCTCAAGTGGGTACAGGAGAATGCAAGAGTTTTCGGTGGCAACCCTAAACATGTGACACTCATTGGTCAGAGCGTAGGCGCTACCAGCGTACATTTGCTGACAATGTCTAAAGCTGCCGAAGGCTTGTTCCAAAGGTAGCATTCCTAACATATTTTCCAAGATTATTTTAAATTATCACCTTTCATGTATGTGGAATAGTATGCACTGATCATTTCATTTACAATACTACCGTAATTATTCCAGGGGGATCATGCTGAGCGGTAACGGTATTCCGAACGCTTACACCGCATCGCCAACATACGCCGAGTACATATCCGGCAAGTTCCTGGAAGCCGCTGGCATCACCGCCACTGACCCCGATGTCATTCATCAGCAACTAATACAAATGTCGTTAGACGACATCATGTACGCTAATAACATCGTTCAGTACCTAGCCGGTATCACTGCTTTCTTTCCGGTGGTCGAGAGTAATCATAAAAATTCCACCAAAATTGTTCCTGATAACCCCCTCACAATGATTGCGCAAAGACAAGGATGCAACATTCCATTGATCGTTGGCTTTACCAACAACGAGGGTGTGTTTTTCAGACCACCTTCAATTACCCGGGACCTATTAAATCGTGTACACCAGAACCACAAACTCGTCCTACCGCCGCGGTTGCTTTACAGTTTAAATGACACGGAGGCGACAGTAAGAGCAGACATGATCATAGAAAGATATTCCAACGGAACATTAACAAGGAAGAACCTCCTAAAAATCATTTCGGACACATTCTTTGTTTATCCTGCGATTAAATTGGCCCAGTTTCGTTCAGCTATGGGTTGCGCGCCTTTGTACTTATACGAGTACTCGTACGAGAGCTCGGTCAGCATGATCAAGCGCGCGCTGTGGGAGCACTACAGCGGAGCCTCTCACCTCGAGGACTTCACCTTCATGTTCCGCACGAATACACTGCTCGGCGACTACGTGTCCTTCCCTCCAAGAAACAAGGACGATCACATGAAAGATTGGATGGTCAACTTCGTCACTAATTTCATCCGTTGCAAGTAATGTGTTGACTTCTTGTTTACTTCATGCCTTCCGTTGTTATTAAACTGGCAACTGTTAAAAATGTTAACATAACAAACACATGTTTTCAGTAACCCGACATGCAGGAACGATGCAGTATCTCCGTGGCCACCTGTGAACCACACCCAACTGCGGCTACAATCCATAGCCGAGCCGAAGGTGTTCTCCATGGTAGAACCATCAGACGAATATAAGGATATGGTGAACTTCTTCGACTCCATAGACCCGGACATCAAGTAAGTACATTTTTGTACACAAGTGGTTACCGCTGCCCCATGGACCTCAACTATGCCAGAGCACAGCCAGGCCGCTGCCTACCGTTGAAGGAAGACTCTTTTTAAGCCGCGCTTTAAGAAGGACAGGTCATAACGCTCAGGAAATTGTACTTAACAGGCCCTGTGCATTTGGCATGCCAGAATAATAAAAACGGCTACTAACACACATAAAACCTGTATGGTGGACGAAAAGCTTTACCCCTGTTTAGTAGAGGTCAGCCGAGCAGTGTAACTATAAAATACTAACTTAATAATAAATACAACCAACAGTCACACACATAGTCCTGACCCCACACTAGGTAAACCTGTATCGTGGGTATCAGGAACTACGAGGGTCTTGCCAACCCACAACAGTCAGACCCGAAACAAATATTTGTGGATCACACAAACATTTGTCTCGGTGTGGGAATCGAACCCACGGCCTCTCGCTTCGCAGCCGACTTCTCGCCCACTGCGCCACGGAGACTGGCAGTTTGTAGCAAACTGAAAGTCGTTTGGTTTATAAACATGCAAACTCTAAAAAAAAAACTTGTGGGTTGGCAAGTCCCTCGTAGTTCCTGATACCCACGATACAGGTTTACCTAGTGTGGGGTCAGGACTATGTGTGTGACTGTTGGGTGTATTTATTATTATTATTAAATATTTGTCAATGTGTGTGCCCATTTATTTTAAACTATAATATAATTAATTATATTATAATTAATAATATAATTGAAACACTGAATGTGTAGCACAATATGCAGACCTGAATTGCTTAGCTATTTTAGCTGACTGTAACTGTATTTTCTTAGACATTCTCAATTAACCAATAAATAGGAATTACTACTAGCAATGTAAGTGTAAATGAGTGTTAATGGGCCACCAACATCTTAAGTACAATGCCAATCTCACCTGCACGTGGTACACTGCCGATTCCCGGGCGAGGCAATGGCGAAACTTGGTTTACAATGCGGTTTGTGGGAGTCAGCCCGGGGGTCGCCCCACAAAATGCCAAATACCGTCAAATCTATGGCACGAGAAGACGGACTGACTCGGTGGCGCAGTTGTTATGCGTACGCGTTACGATTGAGGCTAACGCTGAAGTCTCACGTTCGATCCCCGGGTCGGGTAAGGTGGTTTTGGGTTTTTATATTACGAAATGCTCAGTATCAGCCCGGAGTCTGGAATTTTGTGCCCGGTATGGCGATAGGCTCGCCCCCTATCACATCGTGGGACGGAGATACGCTCGGCGAAATTTGGGTGTAATGGTTACACCTCTGCCTACCCCTTCGGGGATTACAAGCGTGAGTGCGTATGAGAAGGCGGACCCTGGTATTAAGCCGGGATGACGCCAGGTAGAAAGAGAGACTGCTAACCATATTGACTGTAGACTACGATGCCTCGTGCTGATATGTGACTATAATTCTTTGCAGGCATGTGTCGGAGAGTTTAAACATCGAGCCGTTTCAATAAATTCTTGATGCATCAAGGAATTTCGAGGTTGAGGCACCTCAGTCCTCTTGAGAAGTGATGATGAAACTAATGGAACTTTACAATATTCGTATATTCACTCATATCCAGCGACTGGAACAAATGTTTAAAATAATTGAGTATTGTTGACACTAAGTACTAACATCCTTAGAATTTTCTTTTAACCAGTGACGTCTAAAGATCTGTTTTGAATCACACGACGGAGACACAAGATCGCGACCTTACAATCAATATGCAAGATATTATATTTAACCGACTTCAAAAAAGGAGGAGGTTCTCAATACGGCGCGTATTTTTTGTTGCTTTTTTATGTATGTACATAGATTTCTACGCTAACTTCGATTTAGTTGAGTAATAAATCATTCATAGAGTTTAGCTGCGATGTGGTGTCATATAAATTAGGTTAAGATCTGATAACGGAGTACGGAGTAAAAAAATGGAAATCCTCAACGGACAACAGTACACTCGTCGCGATTGTGTTATTGTATTGGAATTTACATTATATTGCTGTAACTAACACTAAAAATAGAAAAATAAAATAAGTTGTACAAAAGTTAATATTTTTTTGCAGCCGCGTAGCTATTTTATTTCACCGGTAGCAAGACAGGCACCGACTCTAATGAGAACTATAGAAATTGTTATTTTTGTTTTCAGTGGTTTTATTTTGAAGTCGGTTTCCAAGTTTTGTTAAACTTATTTTATTGATACTAAATATAAATGCATTTGGTAGATATGATATATTTTTATGAGTGGTAGAGCCACGCTTTATACAGTTCTGTCTACAGTATGAATGGGCCGGCTCGTCCGGGTCGTTACCACTGTCTCACAGAAAACCGGCGTAAAGTAGCAGCTTGCTGCTGCGGTTTGTACGGTGAGTGAGATATCCGGAGGCCCAAATTCCCCTCCCCTTCCCAATCCCTAACTTATCCCTTTCCTTTAAGGTGGGCAATGCGCCCATTATTATTTTAGTATTGTGGGCGTACATGCGCGGTGGAGATCACTTACCATCAGGTGACCCACTTGCTCGTTTGCCGGCCTATACAATAAAAAAAATGTTAGGTTTATTGTTTAAAATGCAATAGAATTTTACTTACAGTCATCAGTGTAGTATAATAACTCACTCACCTGTAACAAATAAAACAATTTTGTAAGTACATATTTAATAGTACATACTGTAACCAAATATGGACAACTCGCTTGAACACCGATAGATGGCGCTGCATCGACTATCGGTTATTGTAAATCGCGAGATCTACACCTCGGAGAATCTTGACATAACACACAAATACGTGAACATTTCTATGAAACAGTCTTAGCGCATTGTGGCGTTGAGTAGGACTGATGACAAGATTATCCGTTATCGATGGGGTTGCAAGACATTTTATAGGTGACTGGGTAGCTCGTCTAATAATATTATTTTATACTAGCTGTTGCCCGCGTGAATGCCTATTTCCAGGATTAAAGTAGCCTAGTGGGCGCATCAAGCGAGTTCCGGTGAGAAACGCGCTTGACAAAAATACTAATGTCACTATTAAAAAATAGGGGTTGATCGTAGAGGGTTGAAAATTTAGGGTTGTATGTATTTTTTAATGCTGTATCATAAAAGAATGAAAACAAAAAAAAAATGTCTAAAAAATAAAAAAAATAAATTTTGGGGTGGACCTCCCTTAACATTTAGGGGGATGAAAAATAGATGTTGGGTGATTCTCAAACCTACCCGATATGCACACAAAATTTCATACAAATCGGTCCAGCCGTTTCGGAGGAGTATGCGAACGAACATTGTGACACGAGAATTTTATATATAAGATAATAAATTATACTTATTATATTAAATAAAAGATATATATATATATATATATTTTAAATATGTAATAATGGTATTTTGGTCACGCGGGCTACAAGTACGTCTTACGTGTTATCTAAATTCTAATACCTATTATTTAATTGTGTGCGAACATACTCTAAAGTTTTCATCTGAAGCGTTGTTTGAGGTGACCGTGGTTCCCTCTCTCGGCTTGGCTTGTGAAATTAAAATCCCCATATTGTACTTACGAGCTGTCCCTCATTTGAAATAACGAGGAATCAAGTCTTATTTGAAATTTTATTTTTAATTATATTTTGATAGTGATAGTTTCATTTTAAATCCTATACGTATTCGAAGCAGCAAATAATTCAATGTGTGCTTAGGAGGAGCGTAATTACTTTCGCCGAGACACACACAAGCTCATAAACAATGTTGCAAGTTCATCAGCGCTATGACATGTCTTTTTTCCAGCGTTTCCACGGTAGGCAACGGCTTGGCTGTGCCCCTGGCATTGCCAATGTCTATGGGCGACGGTGACCACTTACCATCAGGTGGGCCGTCAACTCGTTTGCCTTCGAAAGCCAATAAAAAAAAGGGAGATTTTTCCAGCAAAATAGGGAAATGGAAACTGTTATAAGCTGTCGGACAATAATAACTTTAGACATTAGTTTTATTTGCTAAGACTTTCTATTTCTGATTTCATTTGTTTCTACCACGTCTAGTTTTGATCTTAGAGAACTATAGTTATTACTGTACTTTTTATGCCGATTAATCGAATTTTTTAATTATTGTGTATTTACATGGACATGTACTAATACTACTACTAGTAGTTAGTAGTAGTATTAGTACATGGACAGACGGTCACACGAACATGACAAAATTATAAAGGTTCCGTTTTTGCCATTTGGCTACGAAACCAGTAGACAGACAGACAGTTTTGTCTACAGCATGAATGGGCCGGCTCGTTACCACTGTCTCACAGAACATCAGTAGAGTAAAGTAGCAGCTTGCTGCTGCGTTTAGTACAGTGAGTGAGATATCCGGAGGCTCAAATCCCTCTCCCCTTCCCAATTTATTACATAGCCTTTTCCTTTAAAGTCGGCAACGCGCCCATGATTATTTTAGTATTGTGGGTGTACATGGGCGGTGGTGTTCACTTACCATCAGGTGACCCACTTGCTCGTTTGTCGGCCTATACAAAAAAAAACATCGATTGGTATCGGTCTCGACCCCATACCCTATAGTAGTTTCGGAGGAGATAGCATGACAAGCTTTTGGCAGCGGCGGCGCCAGTTACTTTTTTTTAGAATAGAGAGAAAATATAAGATGTCAGTGCTTATCCGTGCAATGTGATATTTACATGTTTCTGGTGATTATGTGACGCGTTATGAGTGTTGACATCTTTTCAAAGTACAGTAAGTCATTTTGTTATTAAAATTGTGGGAGCTCTTCGTACCGAAGTTTGACATTGGACATTGACGTGCCGGGCAACGTATCCGGTATAGATTTTCTCTTTTAAGGTTACATTGGAATGGCGATACACCGCTTGCGCCTATTGCGTTTCTAAGCTTTATTATTCTATGCCTCCACCAGTGTTGCCAAGTGCACTGTAATGTACTGCAGTACTGCTGTAGTGCACGGCAGCAGATCTGCCGTATTTTCACGCCATCTACTGGACACCATATTTTTATAAATACAGTATATGGAGACAGAGTAGTTTTTTACAGTCAAAATTTCGTATTATTATTGTATACTACTAGACAGGTTAATTGGAAGTAAAACGGCGTCACATAACGCGGGAGTTGGACAGTTCACAAACAGGGAGCGCGAGGGGGGTTCTAGTTGAGAGTAAGCGAGATGGTAATATTGAGTTACGGTCAATTGACCGTAACTTAGTAGTACAATTTATGTACCGCGCAGCTTGTCTAGTAGTATACATAAAACTCTGTGATTACACATAAAAAAAACTTAACCGATATCATCATCATCGCAGCCATCCATTTCTGCAGCGATAAATTTATGTTTTACTTAATAATTTAATTATTTCCTTTTTTGTACGTCATTTTATTGCTCTGTAAAATACACCGTATTTTAATGCGGACAACACGGTATTTTCAAATATCTGACTAAGAAAACACTGGCCTCCACACAATGTGGCAGACGACTGCAACATTATAAGTATAACTTGCCGAAATTTGAAGCAATACCATGTACATTTAGAACCGGAATGAAGTATATGAGACGCGTATAATTATAGCGCGATTTAAAACACAGGTGGCGCCATCTAGTTAAGTGAGTATGCATGTAAAGTGTCCAGATTAAATGTTAATTTTAAACAGTGTTTAAAGGAAAGCTGAACAGGTTAACTAAGCGATTAGGAAGGGGAGGGGGAATTGGGCCTCTGAATATCGCACTCTACTCAACTGTCACTGACTAATAAAAACAGCATAATTCGCTTAAAGTCGCTACTATTACATACCAGATGTCGCTACCAGGCAAGGAATTATACAAATAATATTTCGTAGTTTTCTTTATTTGTTTTCATGTGGTAGCTAGCTATGTTTAAAACGTTATGTTCAGGCCACACAACAACAAACGTCAGGCCATAAAGAAATACCTATAGTGTGTACTTCAAATAATAAGATACGAGTATAATCGATATTAATAATTATTTACTATACTTAATCCTGCTGATGGGCACGGGCCTCTTCATATAACCAAGGGAATACTCATCTAATAAATTTTTCGTTCCTTGTCATGATATTTGCCTTCTAAATTTTGTTATGATCTATGTGGCAATTCTCGCGCAAATCGAATTCGAGAAAAATCTCGAATTCGAACTTTTTCGAATGAAATTCACGTTGAGCTATTCTGGGAATCTCGGGCTCGTAATATCTCGAAGGTTGCTGATAGAGTTACTTCGAATGGTAGAGAGCGTTCGAAACTTAAATGTCGAATACAAATGACAATGTCAACTGTCAAAATATTTAATTTAATTTATTTATAAATTACAATTTTCTTTTTACATTCGCTTTACGATCATACTATGTCTGAAAATGGATAAACAAAGTAAATATTACAAACAACTTGCCCCCTATTACAAAATGGGACGGAAAGAATCTCTGCGAAATGTGGGTGTACTGGTTGCAACCAGTACATTAGGTAGTATTCATGTGGGTGTCCACATTAATACAGGTACAGAGGTGTACTTCTGCCTACCCCTTCGGGGAATACAAGCGTGAGTGCATATGTATAGGTATTACAAACAATAAATATTCTAAAGGAAGCTAGCTTGTTTGCGTGTTTGATATTGTTGATGATTGCAATTGCTTGTGACTAAGCTTGTGGTACGAGTGTGTCGGGAAAAGTGAATATGGCAATTAAACAAATAATGAAATATGTATTTATAAACCTATTTATTTCCGAAGTGGTGGTAGTTTATTAAAATACGAGTATATTAACTTTATGTTCTATGTTTTATTTCCTGTCTCACCCAAGTTTTACCTACTTATTTACTTGCTTAGAGAAGTTAAAATGTCGCAGTAAATTAGATGGTTACAAATGACTGATGGATTTTATAACTGTGAAATTATTTAATATACTATTTTTGTAACAAATGCAACAAATTAGAATAATAGCTAATTGATTGGAATAATACTTAAATAAACATATTTTTTATAGCATAGGCAGGCAAACGAGCTAGTGGGTCACCTGATAGTAAGTGTTTTCCACCGCTCATGTACGCCCATACATGAGCGGTAATACCTAGGAATGGGATAATTGAGGGATTGGTAAGGGGAGCGAGATTTTGGGCTTCAAATAGTAATTTGGTCTGTATTTTATTTACTTTACACCAACCCTCCCACTATTTGTTTGCGCCAGTAAGGGCATTTAATGTTTCTGAAATTTATCCATCTTTTTTCATCTTCACGCTTAGAAAATATTGGTGAAAATTTTACACTTCGCAGATCGTAGATTCGCTTCCACCATTTGGAAGAAAATGCTTCTGATGGGTACTTGGGTAGTTTTTTTGGATTGTATTCATTTTGAGAGCAAAATAGACACAACGAGAATAACATGAAATCTAAACTTAGATAGACTAGGTTTCACGCTTAAACTTTGATTTCCATATTACGTTCCATTACTGCAAATCTTAAGAACTGGCAATTTAAAAACTTATTTTAAAATCTTCTCATAATGATTATTTCATTATTTATGTTATAATAATAACAAAACACGTATACTACACTTGTTGTAATACGTTATACATCTAAATATATTTATCAGTATCTTGTTCATGGTAAGTTATCGCATGCGATTAAAAATCGCATTACTTACGTTGAACGGAACGCGTCGCGCGCTGTTATGTTTTATAATGGCAACATTTTGCTCCTTCGAATAGAGATTTTTACGCATTTTATTTCGATTGTAGTTGAGAATACAAGATTCGAGAAACTTACTTTGACATTCGAAATTTTACAGTAGAGAATCGCTGATTCGAATCCGAGATTATTTCGAGGGAAGTGAGAATTGCCTCACTGATGACGGAAAACAGTAAACGCATGAAGACGATTTTGAAATTTTTCACTTTTATTTAAATGTAGAACACATAATAACAGTAATATGATAACTATGTAAGTATAACATTAAATGAAATTAAATGAATGATACACCCAACAGTCACACTCATAGTCCTGACCCCACACTAGGTAAACCTGTATCGTGGGTATCAGCAACTACGAGGGACTTGCCAACACACAACACCCAGACCCGATACAAATATTTGTGAATCAGACAAACATTTGTCTAGGTGCGGGAATCGAACCCACAACCTCACGATTCGCAACCGGCTACTCGCCCGCTACGCCACGGAGGCTGTAAAAACAGGCAATATTTTAATTGAGAAATACTTTGGCTTGCCCTAATCACAAACATTAGGTACGCCACTGAGAACAGCCAAGTAACCGATACGCTTTTTTTTATAATTTTTTACTGATATCAAAAAAGGAGGAGGTTATCAATGCGGCGGCTTTTTTTCCTTTTTTATGTATGTACATCGATTTCACCGCTAACTGTGGACCGATTTAGTGGGAAAAATTTCATTCGATAGAGTTTAGCTACGATGTGGTCCCATATAAATTTGGTTAAGGTCTGATGACGGAAAACGGAGTAAAAATATTAAAGACCTCAACGGACAACAATTGTGTTATACACTGTGTGTACACTCGTCGCAATTGTGTTATACACTGTGTGTACACTCGTCGCAATTGTGTTATACACTGTGTGTACACTCGTCGCAATTGTGTTATACACTGTGTGTACACTCGTCGCAATTGTGTTATACACTGTGTGTACACTCGTCGCAATTGTGTTATACACTGTGTGTACACTCGTCGCAATTGTGTTATTGTATTGTTATTTACATGCTATTACTTTAACTACCACTAACAATTTAAAAATAAAGAGAGTCGACGCCCGTCTCGCTGCCGGTCAAATAAAATTGCACCGACTCCAAAGAGACCTATAGAAATTGTTATTTTTGACGTTTCATTGTTTTTATTTCAAAGTCGGTTTTTAAGTTTTGTTAAACTTATTTTATGGCCATCAGGGAATTTAAAAATCAACTTGTCATCCAACGTTTCCAAGGTCTCGAATATTATCAACCGTAGCAAATGTGCAAATATTAAACTATAATAATATGAATATTCTATTTATTACGTCTACGAGTCAAAGCATATATTTATACAATACTAGCTTTTACTCGCGGCTCCGCCCGCGTGAATAGACTTTTCCGAAATAAATCGTAGCCTATAACCGTCTCCAGGGTCCCATCTATCTCTACATCAAAATTCATCAAAATCGGTTCAGTGATTTAGGCGTGAAAGCGTAACAAACAAATAGTTTTTTTTTCATAAAAAGTATCCTATGTTACTTCTTATACGTACAAGAATATGTGTACAAAGTTTCATGATGATCGGTTAAGTATTTTTCGTGTGAAAGCGTAACAAACAAACTTACATTCACATTTATAATATTAAAGTATGAAGTATGATGTAACTGGTGGTGCCTCCTAGTGTGACTGTGTAGTCCTCTAGGATGACTAATCGGGGTGGGCATGGTCTGGGTGGAACTGTTCTATCCAATCTGCTTAGGGCGAGCTAGGAGTATCACCTCCTTGGCCGCTGGCCTCGTTTGCGTGCTCCGTTGACTTGATACGGGCAGGCACAACGTCACATCGTTTGTAAATCTTATCATTATTCTATAACTTTCACTTAAACTTATTGTCGGTTTATTTCGCACTTGCAAATTTTCCACATTCTTTTTCTTTCACAACTCTCTTATATACACTATAATTAATAATTACTAATTTTGGAAATAGTAGCAAGCTAAATTATTAATATTCTGTTGAAGATGGACACAATCACTTTGCCTTTTATATCCCGGAAAATCATACATACATACGCACTCACGCCTGAAATCCCCGAAGGGGTAGGCAAAGGTGTAAAGGGCCTAAGAAGGGATTTTTGAAAATTCAGCCACTAAAGGATTAAATAGGGAATAAAAGTTTGTATGGATAATATGGAGAAACAATATCAAATAGACATTCAATTATTGTATATTTCAGTATAGGAAAGTTACACATCCATAGAATATAACGACATCGTTTCGAAATATGACATTCGGTTAGCACTAATAGAAAAAAAAGGCCGAGATAAAATATGTATTATGGGAACATACAGCTCATCCGCACGTTTCGATATACATGAGCAAAAGATGAAGAGTTCCATAAAAACTAAACTTGAATAATGGATGTTTACACTAGCGGATCCAGGGGGGTGGGGTTACTGGGCTTAAGCAATAGCATTTGGGTCCACTTGACAAATCTCAAATTATTCTTGATATTATCCTACTTTCTTAGTACTATCTACAATATAATTTTCATTTCCATTTTAAGTAGGTATAGTATATCCTCAATTTGTTTAATTTAATTTCAAGCCCAGGTGACCCACTTGCTCGTTTGTCGGCCTATGCTATAAAAAAAAAAAATTTTTTTTTTGCACATATAAATTCAACGAAATAATATACCTACTTTGCAAATTTTGAACAATTGCTGATATCGATAATATGAGCATGTATGTAATATCAATGAAGCCATGGAAATTACTGGGCATTATGAGACTTGCCAATCACAACGAAAATAATAAAATAAAAATACGAACGTGTGACATTAACCTGTTACACAGGTTATGTACATTTTTTTCTGGGGTGATGGACCATGCGGTCGGCCAAAAATAGGGTACATTTTCATACTAATTAAAATGAAAAAGTCCTGACATATATGGGCATTTTTTATAAACATCATCTCTTCAACAGAAAAAGTACAAAATAAAGTACATTACGAACTAAATGGCATTACTTCCACAAGTAGTAGATACATTTATCAATCGATAAAATAGCTCGTTAAAACTGAAGAAAGCAAACTCAAGTAAGTGGTTATCGTAAAGTAAAATAGAATTCAAGAGACAACTAATTAATTAATAACCATTTGTGATAACAGTATACCACTTTAGTAAACATGGTACACGAAATTAATGAATGTCGAAATATATGCGTGACCCACTTGCTCGCTTGCCGGCCTATGGTATAAAACATAAAATAAAAATAGAGACAGCCGATAGAACTGAAAACTTAGAACTTTTAGTAAGTATTAAAATTTGGAATTTCATAATGTTTGAATTAAAATTATCAACATCAATTTGATTTTCACATCTATTGACACTCCGAGCAACAATTATATGCATGTTTATATGGTTTTTTAGTACTCACTATTGTACTGCACAATGATTCTACAATTAAACGATTCAAATAATAATCAAACAAAAACACTATTTCAAAAATGCACAGTATATACACATTGAACTTTTCACTAAATCCATTCAATTTCACTTATAAGATATACACAGCACTAATGTTGCACAATACGTCAGCTGTATAGCTACAGATATACTGCTATAAGCATGTCAGTGACGCGAACACACGAGATTTCACCCATCTAACAAAGTGTCTAACGCGCACAGCACACGGCCGCTGCGCGTCATGAGCATGTCGGGGACGCGAAACCATGAGGTTTTCACTTCAACTAGGCGAGTCTCTGAACCCGGTCAAAAAAACTTGCATACATGATCATGACGATCGTGAGATAATTTCTAGTTCCTATATAAGTGTGGCGCGGTGTCGATGATCACACATTAAGTCAGTGGCGTCGGAGCACCATGTCACTACAAGCTGTTGCGGTCGCACTCGCTGTCTTGTGCTGCGGTAAGTGAAGCTGACCCCGCCATGGTTAATGTGTTATAATTTTGTTTTTTTAAATATTTTTTTTAGTAGCTTGAATGTCGAGACGAGCAGGTCGCTCGCCTGATGGTAAGCGCCTGCTCATAAACAGAAGCAACGCCACACAGAACATTAAATAACAAAGCACTGCATGACACTGGATTGCGCTCGTCACCACGATACATAAGGTGTTAAGTCTCATAATGCCCAGTAATTTCACTAGCTTCAATGTCCTTCAAACCGGAACACAACAGTGCTTACATACTGTTGCTTGGCGGCAGAAAAGTGAAAAGTGATATGTGAAAAAAGTGTGATAAAAAACCGAATTTAAAAAAAATACACTGAAGAGTCAAAAATAACAATTTCTATAGATCTCTTCGGAGCCGGTGCCTGTGTCGCTGCCGGTCAAATGTAATTGAAGTTCTGTTAAACCTATTTTATTTTTAAAGTTTTAGTGGTAGATTCAGATGGTTGTACCTAAACTAATTAAATTACAATACAATAACACAATCGCGATGAGTGTACTGTTGTCCGTTGAGGAGTTTATTTTTTTACTCCATACTCCGTCATCAGATCTTAACCAAATTTATAACGCTTACGCATTACAACTGCGCCACCGAGGCAGGCATGATGCTACGAGAATGTATGTTATGTATACATTAGTTGACATAAGTTTCTTTATTTTGCACTGACTTGTCATAAGCGCTATTTTAATTGCCTACATGATTAATAAAACTATTTCATTTCATTTCATAATTTAGTTGTAAGATTCTAAATCTATAATCTGAATTATTGTTTATGTTAAATATAGAGTTATCTATATATCTTATCTTATCTTTATTCATTGACTTAATCTGTTTCAAATCTTGTATGTTTAATTTACGATTTAAGATTATAGATTTTTTCGCACGAGTCACGACAGTGGCAAGAATATACCTACAATATGCTAAAAATAAAATCTTACAATTTGAGTTGGTCTTATTGTGGTTTAATGATCATTGATTGATACCACCGACTGAATATTATTAAATTTTATTTTTAACTTCTTAGTTTTTTTAGTAGGTTAGTTATTTCTTATGATATGTTTTTTGTTAAAAGAAAAATATTTCTCATTTCATTTCTCGAAGTAAACCCTATCGAGTACAAGAAGAATCATCCAAATCAATTTGACAGCCTCCGTGGCGCAGCGGGCGAGTAGCCGGCTGCGAAGCGAGAGGCCGTGGGTTCGATTCCCACACTGAGACAAATATTTGTGTGAACCACAAATATTGGTCTCGGGTCTGGGTGTTGTGGGACCGCAACCCTCCCTCGTAGTTTCTGATACCTACGATACAGGTTTACCTAGTGTGGGGTCAGGACTATGTGTGTGACTGTTGGGTGTATTTATTTATTTATTAAATCGGTCCACATTTGGTGGAGTGATACGTGAACAGGCGATCGCTAATTTCTCGGCATTCAAGCTAATAAAATGAAAACATAAGGACGAAAAAACGAGTGGTAGAGCCACGCTGTACGAGTGGTAGAGCCACACTGTAGACAATTTTGTCTACAGCTTGAATGGGCCGGCTCGTGTCGGTCGTTACCAGTGTCTCACCGAAAGCCGACGTAAAGTAGCAGCTTGGTGCTGCGTTTCGTACGGTGAGTGAGATATCCCCTTCCCAATCCCTCAATTATCCCTTTCCTTTAAGGTCGGCAACGCGCCCATGACATTTTGGTATTGTGGGCGTACATAGGCGGTGGTGATTACTTACCATCAGGTGACCCACTTGCTCGTTTGTCGGCCTTTGCAATAATTTAAAAAGAAAAATCATACATGAATATTGCATAATTAGCACCCAACCTCCTTTACCAACAATATTCATCTTTTGTGCTGTCAAATGTGTTTTATATAAATATATATATATATATTTTTACTAGCCCTTTATTATATACGTCCCACTGCTGGGCACGGGCCTCCTCTACTGAATGAGAGGGGTTAGGCCTTAGTCTACCACACTGGCCTAATGTGGGTTGGCAGACTTCACATACCTTCGAAATTCTTATGAAGAACTTCTCAGGTATGCAGGTTTCCTCACGATGTGTTTCCTTCACCGTTAAAGCAAGTGATAATTAACAATTAATATACACATAACTTAGAAAAGTCAGAGGTGTATGCACTTGGGGCTGGTTTCGAACTTGCGACTTTCGTCTCGACAGTCCGTACCGCTCCCCACTGAGCTATCACTGCTATATTAAGAAACGTAAATCAGACAAAAGAGACCTCCCGGTGTTCGGCTATTATGTATAGTTATCTTATTTCGATGTATATGAGCGATTGTCTTGTTAAGTAAATTGGTATTTGTGAGACATTTTTTGATTAAATCTGCATACATACGCACTCACGCCTGTAATCCCCAATGGGGTAGGCAGAGGTGTAACCAGTACACCCACATTTCGCCGAGCGTATCTCCGTCCCACAATGTGATAGCGGGCGAGCCTACCGCCATACCGGGCACAAATTCCAGACTCCGGTCTGATACTGAGCATTTCGTAATAGAAAAACCAGATACTACTTTACCCGACTCGGGAATCGACCCCGAGACCTCAGCGTTAGCCTCAATCGTAACGCGTACGCATTACAACTGCGCCACCGAGGCAGTCTCACCGAGGTGATTAAATCTGATATTGCCTATTTGGAATTGTTATCTTGTTATTTACCATAATAAATAAACCACCATTTCTGAAAAGCCTAAATATATAATACAGACGAAATAAGAACCTCCGGGGCTACATCATACAATTTGTAAACGCGAAACTCTCAAATTATTTGACGTAAATGAGAAAAGAAAAGACAGTGATTAATTAGAACCCTGATCAGGATTTGAAACGATATATAATTATCATCATCAATAAATGTAATATTGAATCACAAACTAGATTATACGGATTTTATCGCGGTTTAATTTTTATTTTAGTCCCGACGTTTCGAAAGCTTTTCAGCCTTCGTGGCCACGGGAGAGACCACGAGTATATTGTGTTCTCTACTCTTGCCCATAAACAGAAGCAACACCACACAGAACTTTGAATTACGAAGCACTGCATGGCATTGGACTGCACTCGTCAGCCCGAGACATAAGATGTTAAGTCTCATAATGCCCAGTAATTTCACTAGCATCAATGTCATTCAAAGTGGGAAACAGCAGTGCTTACACACTGTTGCTTGGCGGCAGAAATAGACACAGCGGTGGTACCAACCCAGACGGACTCTCGCATACGAGGGACCTTACCACCTTGTCATACGAGGGACCTACCAACTTGCCAGAGAATGATCCAATTTTGATTATTTTTTCAAAAGGAAATTGCACCCCTAAAGAGATGAAATATGGGATGAAAGACTAAAACTTTGTCATTTATACACCTATTCTGCGGACTCTTCCACTAAAGATAGTAAAACAAAAACCATTAATAAAAATAAAATCGACTCAAAAAACAAAAAAATAAAAGTATTAACCAAATTTGAGTCGTTGCTTTCAACAAATAATTCAATGATTAAATTGCACCAAGTCAAATTTGCACATTATTCTGCATTAAGTCAGTTTAATTTTTGTTAACAACTGTGTACATACAGACAGAAAAATATTGTTTCCATTTTCACCTTGACAATAAAAAATGTAATTTCAATGAATATTTCTGTATTTTCTTCAAATAGCCTGGTCTAGTGACGATACGTGCGAATTATAGGACGACGAGCGGATCGCGACTTAACTCGTGTCGCTAAATAAACTATACTCGCAGTAACAGCCTCCGTGGCGCAGCGGGCGAGTAGCCGGCTGCGAAGCGAGAGGCCGTGGGTTCGATTCCTGCACCGAGACAAATGTTTGTGTGATCCACTAATATTTGTTTCGGGTCTGGGTGTTGTGGGACCGCAAGTCCCTCGTAGTTCCTGATACCCACGATACAGGTTAACCTAGTGTGGGGTCAGGACTATGTGTGTGACTGTTGGGTGTATTTATTTATTTATTTTATTTATAGTAATATCGTACTAATATTATACATGTAAATGTAAGTTTTTTTGTTACGCTTTCACGCGAAAACTACTTAACCAATCATTATGAAACTTTATAGACCTATTCTTGAACGTATAAGAAGTCACATAGGATACTTTTTATGAAAAAAAAATGTTCGTTACGCTTTCACGCCTAAATCACTGAACCAATTTTGATGGATTTTGATGTAGAGATAGATGGGACCCTGGAGACGGTTATAGGCTACGTTTTATTTCGGAAAACTCTATTACTAAAAGCTAGTATTAAATATAAACTTAACTCGTACTTCTACACTTATATTATAAGATTAGATTAGATTTGTATTTTTGTATGTAACGAATAAACTTGAAAACTACTGGACCGATTTCAAAAATTCTTTTGTTAGAAAGTTACATTATCACTGAGTAACATAGGCTACTTTTTATCCCGGAAAAGGCCGCTCACGCGGGCGGTGCCGCGAGCAAAGGCTAGTCCTAAATAATTTAAATAATAAACAATATTCATAGACAATGCAATTATATCATACTCCTAATTATACTTCTAGCTATCAGTTGTAGAACTCATAATAAACATTTCCTTGTTATTGTGAGAAACCTCATATTAACTATATACAGCATAAATACAAACCTTAGTGGTTTTTTAGTTGCTGATATTTACAATTATTTGTTACTCTTTCTAAACGGTAAATAAATGGAAAAAAGTGAGAGTCAGGCTCGCGCAGCTCGCTAGGGTCCCCCGTGCCCACGCCCCACACTCTTAAATTAGGTATTTATTGAGAAATCCACCATATTTATAACACATATTCTTTGATAATGTCAGCCGGCTACCTATTATGGTTCAAAAAATAAATCTCTTTAAAGGCAGGGCAGACAGGCAGACGGCGCGGTGTAGGTTTTGTACTACGGTTCGTTGGTACCCAATAAAGAGTTACTAACTAACCCTTAAAAAGGAGGTTTTTTCACTATTTTCTTGCTTTTCAACAGATGGGTCGGTACCACTGCATTACAGGATACCGGCGTAAACTAGCAGCATGCTGCTGTGTTTCCTCGCATCGCATTCACCGTATGAAACGCAGCAGTAAGCTGCTGACGAGCCAGCCCATTCATGATGTAGACAAAAGTGTCTACAGCGTGGCTTTACCACTTTGGAAAAAGTCGAGATGAAAGACTCTAATCTCGTCATTCATGCACCGATTTTGATGATTGTTTACTAAAATAGAAATAGTAAATAAAAAAAATTAACAAAAAAAAACTGAATTAAAAACGGCTAAAAATAAAATTAAACAATTTGATTCAACTTATGCTATAGATACTTTTATATCTATAATTGACTATTAAACTATGGTACCTACCCTTCTTTCTGGCCAGGCAGAACGCCAGGCCAGGGATAACACCAGCGTTACCCCGGCTTATTTATTTATTTAAATCTTTTTTTTTAATTTATTTATTTTACACACTTTATACATGATACATGTACAGGCGGACTTAATGCCAGAGGCATTCTCTACCAGTCAACCTTTGGTGCAGAGAATAAACAAGGCAGGTTCTGGTGTATCTTTATTGTACACCAGAACATACACAGTATGATAAAAACAAAAAATACATAAATAGGTACAATTGGCGGTCTTATCGCTCAAGGCAATGTCTTACAGACAACCATGGGATGGAGAAAAGAGAAAAAGGTAGTCAAAGGCGTACAATCAATAGAAAAAACTTAAAAATACATTTGAAATAAATACAAATATATATATAATAAATAATAAATAGTGATAAAGTATGTACATACAATCATAAATATACACTATATACATATCAAATATAATAATAGGCTTAATGCCAGGGTCCACCCTCTTGTACCATAGCTTTGACAGTGTTTGGTGTTATATGGAGCAAACGCCGTCTTACCCCCACAACCCGCAATAGGAACCAAATTTAGCCATTGTTCTAATTCATGTCATGGTCTACCTTGTGACAAATTTTATCTAAACTATTCAGCCGTAAAGGCGAGATTGATCTACGAACATTCAAACTTTAATAATCTGAAAAATCCATACCCCTTCCCCTCTTGTATACTGTGTTTATATTTTAATATCAATATTAAAATAGGTTTTATGCAAATTCATTGTCGATTTCTTATGAACCATAAAGGCCTCGGTGGCGCAGTTGTAATGTGTACGCGTTACGATTGAGGTCAGCGCTGAGGTCACGGGTTCGATTCCCGGGTCGGGTAAAGTAGTATTGGGTTTTTCTATTACTAAATGCTCAGTATCAGCCCGGAGTCTGGAATTTGTGCCCGGTATGGCGATAGGCTCGCCCCCTATCACATTAGGGACGGAAATACGCTCAGCGAAATGTGGGTGTACTGGTTACACCTCTGCCTACCCCTTCGGGGATTACAGGCGTGAGTGCGTATGTATGTATGCATAAAGGCCACGAGAGATCATTTATGGCATGGTATTTATAAGTAAATTGTAAGTGAATGAGAGGTTTTAGTCTATTTTCAAGTTATATAGTGTATTAATAAACAATAGCATATGAAAAAAAAAGTGGACATCATATACCACGGCGCGTTGTAGCCGTTTTTGTGATATCGTGATTAATCAGAGTGAGTGAGTGGTATTTCGCTTATATAGATTGGTAGATAGTACATATGCAGATATCATATTACCTGATACTAATCAATTTTAAAAATTTCTCACCAAAAATCCTGCTTCAAGGCTAGACATATTTTTATTTGAGTGAATTTTTTTATATCCATAGTTACTTTTGATAATGATCTTCCCATTAATGTTAAGTTTGAATAACTACGTAATAAATAAATAATTGCTTCCCGTCACGTTTTTTCGTTATGGTTCTTTACCCAAATGGGTGGCAATGAAACCCCATTATTTAATACACGTTTTAACATACGTGACCGAGACAGGGAGAAGACGACGCGTGACGCCACGAAATAAAATAATATGAAAAATAATACATTTTAATGTATCTGCGCGCACCATCTCCTCATTAATCTTCATAAAAATGACGCTATAAAAAATACAAGATTTATATTCCACTGACATTTTAAATACCATAAACATTTAAAATTCGAATATAGTTTTTTTGTCGTATTTACCTAAGGACGCAGTCTTTTTACTAATGGGAAACCCCCTCAGGATTCCTGTCAAGCTTCGAAGGTGGACAAGGTGAAATTAAAGCCATGTAAAAAGCCATCTATATTAAAGCCATGTAAAAAGATTCCAACGGAACAACTATGGGACCTCCAAATTAATACGCCGGAGCACTTCCAGTGCGTATTTATTAAAGCTCTGGGAGTCCATTGTAAATTTTAATTGTGCGATCCTGAGATGGACAGCAACGTGAAAATCTCGTACTTCTCTAGACTTTGAAATCGTACTTATTGTGAAAGGGCCTGCAAGTTCCAAAAGAGGAAGGCCACAAAGGCAGTGCGCAAGGGCGGTACCGGAAGCAATCCAGGTATACCAGGAGCCCCTGCAACCATCCCACTTGCAATTAAGGAGAACAGAGGAGAGTTTTTAGTCCTAAGGAAATTTGTTAGAGCCCCGATCTAGCAGTCCTTTATATGTGAACTGGGTCGGGAGGCCAGTGAGTCCGGGGATTGGGAAGTTATGGATAAGAACTTACTCGCGGCAATAAAAACTTGTCATAAACAAATTTCGAATCTTTCACAGCGTGGCACACGTATGCAACCGATGGTTGTTACGATTGCGCGGTGGTGGCGGAGATCAGCTCCGGACCCATCTGCGGCTCGGTGCGGCTCGCCGAGAACGCCACAAATTACTACGCCTTCTTAGGGATCCCATACGCCAAACCACCCATAGGAGCCAGGCGTTTCGCCGTAAGTTTTTTATCTTATTTTGGTACCATTGTCTCACAGGATACTTATATGAAGCGGCAGTTTTGCTGTTCTGTTTCCTTCAGTCGTATTCTTAATTTAACGTTGTGAAATAAAAATCTATGTTTTATTAACAGGAGCTGGAAAAGTGTGACCCGTGGGAAGATACTCTGTATACCGTCGAAGAAGGTCCAGCATGTCCACAACAGGACATCATCTACGGCAGCATCCCAGTGCAACCGAAAGGTATGCAAGAAGACTGCATGTACGCCAACGTTTTCGTGCCAGAGAATGCCAATCTGAACTCAGTAGAAAATGACTGCGAAGGTCTTCCAATACTGGTGAATATTCACGGCGGAGGGTTTCAGACTGGTTCCGGGAACAAAGATCTCCATGGCCCAGAATACTTCATGTATAAGGAGAACATCATTGTGATGTCATTCAATTACAGGTATTGCAATTTTTTTATAGTGCATACTTTCACTATAGATGGACAAGATCGTGCGCGACCGTCCTGCGGGGTACAAAACGTTGGCGGGGACGAGGTTCTCTAGATGTTAGCGGGGGCGGTTTGTGCAGCGGGGAAGGGAAACAAATGCAACGATCTTGTCCATCTATAGTCACAATTGCTGTTAATTGATTTTGTATTCTAGGCTCGCTGTGTTTGGTTACCTTTCACTGGATTCTGATAAGATCCCCGGCAACAACGGCCTGCGTGACATGGTCTTCTTCCTCAAGTGGGTACAGGAGAACGCAAGAGCTTTCGGTGGCAACCCTAATAATGTGACACTCATTGGTCAGAGCGTAGGCTCTAGCAGCGTACATTTGCTGACACTGTCTAAAGCCACCGAAGGCTTGTTCCAAAGGTAAACATTGCTTACATAATTTCAAACAAGGTTTCAAACTCTTACTGTTCTAGTAATGTGTTGACGTGAGGCAGGCGGCCGGTCTAAAAAACTACAAGCCAAATCTTTCTGTAACATGTCTTAAAAAGTATGTTGTGCCCATCCCACTGCCAGTGTGATAAGGGCAGATGCAACAAGACTTTTCTAGTAATGTGTGGAATAGTATGTATTGAACATTCTGTTCGATTGTAATGAAATGCTTATTCCAATAATTAATAATTAATTGTTTATTCCAGGGTCATCATGTTGAGCGGTACCGCTATCCCTAACTTCTATAGCGCGTCGCAAACATATGCCAAGTATGTAGCCAACTTGTTCCTTGAAGCCGCCGGCATCACTGCCACGGATCCCGACGAAATTCATCAACAGCTTATAGAAATGCAATTAGATGAAATTATGTACGCCAATGGCATCGTTCAGTACCAATTGGGTCTCACGTCTTTCGTTCCGACGGTCGAGAGCGATCATCTAAACTGCACCAAAATTATAGATGACGAGCCCCTCACATTAATAGCGCAAGGGCGCGGTTCCAACATCCCAATGATTGTTGGCTTCACAAACAACGAGGCCGTATTTTTCAGAAAAGTGTTAGGTTATTTGAATTTGTTGGAGCGTGTGAGCCAGAATTATAAAATCATCTTGTCGCCGAGGTTAGTTTTCAGTTTAAACGACACGGAGACGACACAGAAAGCAAACAGTATTGTTGAAAGATACTTCAACGGCTCAATAACAATAGACAACCTCATAAAGCTAGTTTCTCACACGTTCTTTGTGTATCCTGCGATCAAATTGGCGCAATTTCGTTCAGCTTTGGGGAGTGCGCCTTTGTACTTATATGAGTACTCGTACGAGAGCTCGGTCAGCATGATCAAGCGCGCGCTGTGGGAGAGCTACAGTGGAGCTGCTCACGTTGAAGACTTAACCTTCTTATTCCGCACGAATACACTGCTCGGCGACTACGTGTCCTTCCCTCCAACAAACAATGACGATCATATGAAAGATTGGATGACCGATTTCGTCAGTAACTTCATCCGTTGCAAGTAATGTTACCTTTTTAGTTTATTATATAATACGCCTATGCCATAGTGAACATTTTCGATAATATATACAAATATGATTTATATACAGCGTGTTACAGTAAGGCGTGGTCATATTTAAGGATCGTTACATACATCTGACAGTGAGTGTTTATTTACCAGATCTTATCAAACACATCATAATAAAACTATATGCTAACTTTAATCACTCGTTTATAACGATCGATAAGAACGATCACATCCCTATAAATTAAGTGGGTGAGGGAGAATAATAGTGCTGGAGAAATAAAAGCTCAGTTGTTATCATTTAGTGCTGTCCAAAGTTATAATTCGAATATTGACATGTTACTAATTCGATAAAAAAGAAAATTGTTTATTTATGTCCTACCAATGAAACCGGGTGTGGTAGGTACTTTGAAATACATATATCGTAAACTATACGTTGCTTAAATTTGACCAAATCTTTCTGTAACACGTTGTATATAAATTTATATGGGACCACATCACCTGAACTCTACCGAAAGAATTTTTATTCCAAAAATAAACGGCCCACAATTGGCTGAGAAATCAATGTACACACATAAAAAAGTGCCCATCGCCGAATTGAGAACCTCCTCCTTTTTGTAGTCGGTTAAAAACTTATGTTATCATAATAAACACATGTTTTCTAGTAACCCATCGTGCATGGACGACGCAGAATCTCCGTGGCCACCTGTGGACTATACACAGCTGCAGCTCCAGTCCATAACTGAGCCCAAGGTGTTCTCCATGGTAGAACTATCAGACGAATATAAGGATATGGTGAACTTCTTCGACTCTATAGACCCGGACATCAAGTAAGGTTTTATTTTTTTTATAAATTACTTTTATATAATAAATAAATAACACCCAACAGTCACACACATAGTCCCGACCCTAGAGTAAGTTAACCTGTATCGTGGGTATCAGGAACCACGAGGGGCTTGCGGTCCCACAACACCCAGACCCGAAAAAATATTTGTAGACCACACACACATTTGTCTCGGTGTGGGAATCGAACCCACGGCCTCTCGCTTCGCACCCGGCTACTCACCCACTGCGTCACGGAGGCTGTCAATAATCATACTAATAACTACACCGTACCAGATGGTATGTATTAAAGTCCATTCACTCATTTGAAGTACAGATGATAGGTTATAAGGGCCTTGAAAGCAGCTAGAAATGTTTTGATCGATACTGAATCGAATACTAAATATCATGGGACGGTAAAAATAAATAAATAAATACACCCAACAGTCACACACATAGTCCTGACCCCACACTAGGTAAGCCTGTATCGTGGGTATCAGGCACTACGAGGGACTTGCGGTCCCACAACACCCAGACCCGAACCAAATTTTTGTGGACCACACAAATATTTGTCTCGGTGCGGGAATCGAACCCACGGCCTCTCGCTTCGCAGCCGGCTACTCGCCCGCTACGCCACGGAGGCTGTCAAATATATAATATGTTAAATATCTAATATGTTTATTTATTTGCAGGTATATATCGGATGATTTAGACATCGAACCGTTTGAATAAATAAACCAAATAAAGGGACAAGCTAGAGGTCACGCCAGATGCACCAGGGAATGTACTATCAGAAGACGCGCGATATTTCATTGTAACATTATTGTGTTATATAAAATATCACTTGATTGATTCTTCTTGCTGCCAAGTGTTATCCCAGCTTAAGGGTCGGCCTTACCATCATGATTTGGTATTACCGACTTGAACGTCGAATTGAGAACCTCTGTTTCATTCATAACATACATACACACATACATACATAATATACGCACTCACGGCTGTAATCCGTGAAGGGTTAGGCAGAGGTGTAACTAGTACACCCACATTTCGCCGAGCGTATATCCGTTCCATGATGTGATAGAGGGCGAGCGTACCGCCACACCGGGCCCAAGCTCCAGACTCCGGGTTCATACTGAGCATTTCGTAACAGAAAAACCCAATACCACTTTACCCGACCCGGGATCGAACCCGAAACCTCAGCGTTGGCCTCAATCGTAACGCGTACGCATTACAACTGCGCCACCGAGGCAGTCGTATAAGTGTAGTGTAATCAATATATTTTGTTGCATTCATACCTACTCCTACAAGGTTACAAACGTGACAATATTCATTTTTTTATATATAACAACTGTATAGGTGCATACAAAGATAAGATAACTAGAACGATAACTCTCATATGAATCTGCCACAAAATACGGCTCCACTTACTTGCACATGCAAAGGTAAAATCACACGTACCACTTATACACGCGACAAAAAATACGGCTCCACTTACTTACACATGCAAAGGTAATCACACGTAACACTACACGCAAAAACAATTAATGAACGTTCAAAATCAACTATATATTTTATTTTATTTAGCATACCAACAGAATAATTACATAATAATAAAAAAAAAACATAAAAGTTAACGTCTAAATATTAAATTTCTAGATCGAGATACGAAGTTCTGCACCGCGCAGATTTAGACGTATCAAGTGTCAACTAGAGATTATTATGCACAGACTTTTATAGCCCCGCCCCCCTGGACAGAGTTTTGGCGGGGTATTCTTTTTGCTTGAGTTACGTTTCTTGTCATCTTATTTCGATGTGTACCTATGCATAAAAAGGCGCTTATGGCAGAGTGGCCAGTAGGAGTTTTTCGATAGCCCTCGCGTAACTAATAAGCATGTTAATCCTATACCTGATGATAGTCATCGATGTGATGATGAAGTAACTTGCGATTTAGATAGTGATTCATATATTTCTCTTAAACAATTTGAATATCTCTTGTAAGCCCATGTAATCAGCAGAAAGCAACAAAACTAACCCACCATGACTCCAAAAAAAATAAACCCAACAAAGTCTTATAGGTAGGTACCAGTAAATTAAACATATATTCAATACAAACAATTTCAAATTTACTGAGACAACTACTCTAGTTTATGGAAAAGTTCCGTCTCGGTGGCGTACTTCAAAACGTGACTTTAATTACTTATTTGCGAGAATTTCGATAACAGATGTTCATATTATTTGTATGCACACAGGTGCATTTATAGTACCTAGGTAGGTCAGTAATAGTAGTCGCATAGCGGTCGAAACTAAAACTATTTTTTTTTATATTTTGTGTTATTTTGGTATTTCCACGGTAGGCGGCTTAGCTATTTTATTTTAGTATACTTTATGGCATCGTTCCGTAACGAGCAAGTCGGTCACGTGATGGTAAGTGATCTCCACCGCCCATGTACGCCCACAATACCAAAAGAATCACGGGCGCGTTGCCGACCTTAAAGGAAAGGGATAATTAAGGGATTGGGAAGGGGAGGGGGATTTGGGCCTCCGGTTATCTCACTCTCTGTTCGAAACGCAGCAGCAAGCTGCTACTGAAAGTCGGTTTTCTGTGCAACAGTGGTAACGACCCGGACGAGCCGGCCCATTCGTGCTGTAGACAAAAGTGTCTACAGCGTGGCTCCACCACTCAAACACTCACTACATTAACATGAATATATGAAGGCCATTTAAAAGTTTTCACCGTTTTTGCTGGCGTTGCCGCGTTGCTAATGTGTATGGGGAACGCGACGGTAACCACTTACCATCAGATGGGCCGTCAGCACGTCAGCCTTCGTAACCTAATAAAAAATATTACGTCTGCTGCGAGATTAGACATTCAGTCATTGTTAGTCATTGAGTGAGCGTAAACAATTAATGTTTTATTTAATTAAATGTAACATATTTGTTACATATACATACTCGTACATACGCAAATATGCTGTCTATTTCCAACTCGTGAGTGAAATTCACAAGGTGAGTTGATGGAGTGAGTCAAAGACGCTTCTCACCTCAAATGAGACGTCCCTCACGAGGGGCTCATGAGGAAAAATGAGTTCCTGTCTCATCTCATCTTCGAATGAAATAGACGGGTTACCCACCTATATATAGCATAGATACATAATTCTAATGTGTCTATGCCTATAGTACTGACTACATACATACGCACTCACGCCAGTAATCCCTGAAGGGGTAGGCAGATGTGTAACCAGTACACCCACATTTCGCCGAGACTATCTCCGTCCCATGATGTGATAGGTGGTGAGCCTATCGCCATACCGGGCACAAATTACAGACTCCGGGTTGATACTGATCTTTTCGTAATAGAAAAACTCAATATCAATTTTATCCGACCCGGGGATCGAACCCGAGACCTCAGCGTCAGGCGCGCGTACGCATTACAACTGCGCTACCGAGGCATGACTTTTTTGTGCTGACTCGGTACAAAAATGAGGTTATTCTTACATACTCATATAAAAATCGTGTCCTCATTCCTATACACTATACAATATGTAACAAAAACCCTGTTTGGTATTTTACCTGTGATATCAGAATCGATATTCAAACGCAATAAAAAAACTCGCATACGAAAATTTTACTAAAAAAATAATCATATTTATTTTTTATTATTGTTTGTAAACCGTATACGGATTGATTTCCTCTGCAAGAGCGATGACTTGGAACAAGAGGGAGATAACATGTTGCGACTTGCGGCGTCCACGTATATCCAACGTGCCACGCCCACGGCTTCATACAAATAGAAATTCAGATGCAAATAACATTTTTTATGTTACTAGTGTAAGGATAATATCTCGCTTCTGTTTATTATTATTTTAATTTACACACATCTTGGACTTTTCTTAGTTATGTGTGTATTAATTGTTAATTATCACTTGCTTTAACGGTGAAGGAAACAACGTGATGAAACCTGCATACCTGAGAAGTTCTTCGTAAGAATTTCGAAGTTATGTGAAGTCTGCCAACCCGGATTAGGCCAGCGTGGTGGACTAAGACCTAACCCCTCTCATTCAATAGAGGAAGCCCGTGCCCAGCAGTGGGACGTATATAATACAGGGCTGGTATTATTATTATTTTATTTTGTTAACTATTTTTATTATATTAATATATAATACACCCAACAGTCACACACATAGTCCTGACCCCACACTAGGTAAACCTGTATCGTGGGTATCAGGCACTACGAGGGACTTGCGGTCCCACAACACCCAGACCCGAAACAAATTTTTGTGGATCACACAAACATTTGTCTCGGTGTGGGAATCAAACTCACGGCCTCTCGCTTCGCAGCCGGCTACTTGCCAATTGCTCCACGGAGGCTGTCAACTGTATTTGTATTAAGCTATCGATATGTCTATCTTCACGACCCAAAAAGGGCCAACAGAGTTTTCGTTACATACTATATACTATGTATGTGGCAGACAACTGTCACACTACAATAAATTCAAATATTACAGTTTGCTTAATAAATTCTTAATTCTTAAATTAAGACGGAAGTATAATGATATGTTAGAATCCGAGAGGACTATTCCGAGTCGCGAGTAATTATAGCGCAATTTAAAACAGGTGGCGCCATCTAGTTAAGTAAGTATGAATGTAAAGTGTCAAGATTAGATTCATTGTTCATTGTAGGCAGTGTTTAAAGGGAAGCCGAAAGGGATACTAAGCGATTGGGAAAAAGAGAGGGATTTGGGCCTCTGGATATTTCACTCACCGTTCACAAACGCAGCAGCAAATCGCTACTTTACATCAGTGCCTCAACCATGAGTTTGTCTCAGTAAAATTGCTAGCGACGACGTAAAAAATTTGTATGGCAAAATTTAGTTTGTCACGTATCCGCTAGAGGCGCCACTGAGTTTTTCATATAAATATCTTACGTCGTCGCTAGCGATTTTACCGACACAAACTCATGGTCGGCCTGCAGTTGTCTGTGAGACAGTGGTAACAACTAACGACCCGGTCGGCCTATTTATGTTATAAACAAAACTATCTAACTATCTACAGCATCCTGTAGATACTTTTGTCTACAGCATGAATGGACCGGCTCGTCCGGTTCGTTACCACTGTCTCACAGAAAACCGGCGTAAAGTTGCAGGTTGCTGCTGCGTTTCGTACGTTGTGTGAGATATCCGGAGTCCTAAAACCCCCTTCCCTTTCCAATATCTTAGTTATCCCTTTCATTTAAGGTCGGCAACGAGCCCATCATTCTTTTGGTATTGTGGCCGTACATGGACGGTGGAGATCACTTACCATCAGGTGACTCACTTGCTCGTTGGCCGGCCTATGCTATAAAAAATAAAACGTGGTTTCTCAACAAAATTAGTTCCAAATAATTATATTTTATGCGCATACATTTTATGTATATATAACAAAGACTTTAATGTATACTACTAAACCGGCTGTCTAGTACATAGAAAGTGCGCACTTAGTTACGGTCAATTCACCGCAACTCATTTAGTCGACAGCGAGCGAGCGACTGGAACGGTTGTTATCATATGAGGCTATTCGAACGTTGAATTCGAAAAAATAACAAGAATTTGTTCATTGTGATCCATAAAACGTTGTCAATAATTACGTGCATATATTTTAAGGTCAGGAACCTTAATATATCTTTATTATATCTATATTTTCTTCCAAAACAGTATTTATTGTGAACGAAAACTAATACAAAACCAAACAGCCGACTCATTGTTACCATCTCGCTAAATCATAACTAGAAATAGTTTAGAGCGAGCAGCGCTTCCGAAGCGTTAATGTAGAATAGAAAAAACACAACAAAAACAGATACGCTACAGTGGGAATAGGTACTTACTTATTTAAAGTGAATTTTACTAGGTGAAAGGTAAGTGTGATGTTTGTGTTTCAGATATTGTATGAAAATAGTATATTATCCGTCAAGCAGTCGTGCTTATTGGAGCCTTGCCAAGGCCGTTCAATCTAACTTCTGTCGCCCCTCGTTGCCACCGCTGAGATATCCGGATGGATCCCTGGCCCATAGGCCGCAGGAGAAAGCCACTCTACTGGCAAACCTCTTTGCGGCTAACTTGCGGCTCGAGGACGGCAATGCGCTGCCGCCCACGGTGCCTGATTGCGGATATTCAATGTCGCATATTCGTATCAGACAGTGTGATGTGCGGCGCGAGTTGCTGTTCCTCGATGCACGTAAAGCTAGTGGTCCGGATGGTATACCGGCGGTGGTACTTAAAATGTGCGCGGCCGAGTTGTCTCCTGTGCTGACGCGCCTATACCGCTTCTCCTTCCTCTCCGGTATTGTGCCCCAATCTTGGCGAGGCCAATGTGCAACCAATCCCAAAAAAGGGTGATCGGTCGGACCCTAACAACTATCGTCCAATCGCCATAACCTCAGTGTTGTGCAAAGTAATGGAGAGGATCATAAACTCACAGCTGATCCGCTACCTGGAGGATCACTCGCTGATCAGTGACCGACAATACGGCTTTCGGTCGAAGCGATTAACGGGTGATCTTCTTGCGTACGTGCTACATCGCTGGGGGGAGGCGGTTGATAAGCATGGCGAGGCTCTAGCCGTAAGTCTCGACATCGCTAAGGCGTTCGATAGGGTCTGGCACCGTGGTCTTCTCTCCAAGCTTCCGGCATATGGGCTCCCCGACAACCTGTGTACGTGGATCTCCGACTTTCTGCATGAGCGTAGAATGCGTGTCCTTGTTGAAGGGCATGCTTCTCAGCTCATGTCAGTTAATGCCGGGGTCCCACAAGGCTCGGTGCTTTCGCCCACCTTGTTTATTCTGCATATCAATGATATGTTATCACTTGGTAACATTCATTGCTATGCAGATGACAGCACAGTGCATGGGCGTTACTGCAGTAAGCCCACTGGTAGCCGGGGAGTCACTGAGGGGCAGCGAGAAAATCTTGTCATTGAGCTTAACTTAAGCTTAAGAATCTGGTTGAGTTCAATGCCAAGAAAACTCAGGTGTGCGCGTTCACGTGCAAAAAATCCCCGTTCTCTCCCCTCCCCAATCTTCAGGGTATCCCGCTCGCAATGCGGAATAGCCTAAGTATCCTAGGCATGGATATTTGCTGCGATCTGAATCCAAGGAACCACATCGAGGGCGTAATATCCGCCACTTCACGCAGGGTCGGAATCCTGAACAAGGTGCGTGGGTTTTTTACTCCCGGTCAGCTTTACCGCTTATACAAAGCGCAGGCACGGCCGGGTGTGGAATACTGTTCGCACCTTTGGGACGGTTCCGCCAAGTACTTACTCGATGCGTTGAACGGATTGCAGCGACGGGCTGTTCGCATTGTGAATGATGCAGACGTTACTAAGAACTTAGAGCCGCTGCAATTGCGTAGGGACATTGCCTCACTTAGCTTTTTTATCGTCTGTATCACGGTGAATGCTCTGAAGAGTTGTTTGACCTTATCCCATCGTCACCTTTCCTTAACAGAACCACGCGTGCTGGCTTACGGAACCACAGCTTCGTGGTCTCTTCCATCTCGGCTAGAACTAAAAAGTTCGCAAAATCTTACTTCTGCCGGACCATCAAGCTGTGGAATAGTTTGCCGGCACACGTGTTCCCTCCTTCCTATAATATGGGGTCCTTTAAACGGAGTGTGAAGAAGCAATTAGGCAGGCCGGCATAATTTTGCCGACCTACGATAGACACATCGTCTGTCGTTGGTCGACAGTATTCTTGGATTGCGCTGCACTTAACATCAGGTGTAGCGTAGTCACTTTGCCGAGCCAGTATAAAAAAATAATATGTAAAAAAAATACGGTATAATTATTGCAATTCATTTCTAAAAAACCATCGTATAGTTACTCTCAGAGACAAACCGGGCAAAAATCATTTTAATGTCTCTTCGTCGTAAGCGTCTAATACTGCACTAGCTCCCTTTACCGCTCTCCCGCTTGAGCTGCCAAACTAGCGCGTTTGGTGACGCGATTTTACTTCTAAACAGCCCGTCTAGTTATACATTAAAGTCTTTGATATATAATAATTACACTTTAACTACTGCTTTCATATAAAAATATATTGCGGATGATGCTACACCTACTTATTATCAAGGTAAGTTCCTGTTTATTTAAAAAAAAATATAATGGAGATGAAAAGTGGGAAATAATGTGGTTGTTAACGCAAATTGGAATTGGCACAGTGGAATTAGTCTAGTGCCATGCAGTGCTTCATATTTCTAAATGTAAGTCCTGTGTGATGCTGTATCTGTTTATGGGTAGGCGTTGTGCTTACCATCAGGCGAGCGACCTGCTCATTTATTCATTGAGGCTAATAAAAAAAAAATACTGTTTCTATAATTCTGTTTTAACTTATGCATAATGTTTTGTTTTTGTTTTATTTTTGTTGTTGTTTGTTGTTGTTTCAACAACTCAACTATTGATGATCTCATGTTAAGTACCTACTAAAAACATTTAATTAAGGCTTACGCATGTTTAATTACCAATTTATTTTAATTTAACTTAATTTAAAGTTATTTAATAACTGCTACTCTTATGGCGCTAGTTACCCATTGTAAGTTGTGGTTGCCTGTTTATGGGAGAACACTATGTTTTTTGTTTGTTTGCGTATGTTTTTATATTAGTGCAGTGTGTCGTCTTCTGGTAATCCTAAAATAAATAAATAAATAAAATAAAATAAATAAAATACAATACAGACCGTCGAAAAATATTGCGTCCCGTAGTTAGTAATCGCTATTACATTTAATTGAAACATAATTTACGAAACTGTCAGAAAATCCGTAAGTATAATGGCATCGCGTCGTGTGAAACAATAAAGTTGATAGCATTTCGCAAGTATAGGCCAAGTGATAAGGGCTAAAGCTCTGTTATCAACGCACGAGTGGGGAGATAGCCGCACTGGTATTGCTGCTACCCTGATAACGAGTTAAGCCTCCGTACTGCCGAGTGGAACAGTGGTAGGGGAAAATAAATAATCCCATAGTGATTTCTTAGGTTTACGCGAATATTACACATTGAAATAAAACTAGTTTATACGGATTTTATCGCGGTTTAATTTTTATTTTAGTCCCGACGTTTCGTAAGCTTTTCAGCCTTCGTGGTCACGGGAGAGACTGAGGTGTAGGTCGTCTCGAAAAGTTAATGATACAATGGCTACCTCAATTTTAAAATTATGTATACATTTATTTAAAAAGTTAGTTGACAGTCGCACTAATTTAAATAAAAATTAAACCGCGATATAATCCGTATAAATTAGTTTTATTTCAATATATAATCCCACTTTCTATTAATATCCTTTTGTGAAGTGGTAGAGCCTACTCGTACAGCATGAATGAGCCGTCTCGAGCGGGTTGTTACCATTGTCTCAAACCGATGGGATAGCAGCTTGCTGTTACATCTCGTACGGTGAGTGAGATATCCGGAAGCCCAAATTCCCTCCCCTTTCAGATCCTCGGAACCTAGATCAGCGGTTCCCAAACTTTTTAGGCTACGGAATACTTAAGAAATGCGTTTATTTTATGCGACCCTTCTGAAATGATTCATTACATGATGATGATGATTCATTATCTTCAATGTGGTCAGATATTTTGTGAATCGACTCCGCAATTCGACAAATGTAATTTAATCGCGGAATCCTAGTGACATTTCCACGGATTCCACTTTAGAAATCGCTATAGATTGCTACTCGTATTCTACTCAACTTCTTTTGTACCATCTTTTTCCCAGTCGTTTTTGTACCACTGCTGGACAAGCGGATATCGTCACTCTTCAAACTTTCTACTCTACCTCTTTTTCCCAATAGTTTTTGTGCCACTGCTGGACAAGCGGATATCGTCACTCTTCAAGCTTTCTACTCTAACTCTTTTTCCCAAACGTTTTTGTGTCACTGCTGGACTAGCCGATATCGCCAGTCTTTCCATTCTCATCTCTTACGAATGTCTCTCAGCCTTTCCAAAAACAGTCAAGTTGATCCAGCCTATCGTATTTATATCTATATCCTTCTAGACATTCCGCGATTTTTTTTATTATTACTGGCACACAATAATTATAACTATTGTTACAATATTTTATTAACAATGTGTCCTTAATAAAATCTCACATTAAAATTAAACTGTTATTTTATTGACTTGAATTCGGCCTTTAAATACTGGATTTAATAACAACACTAAATGTAATAAGTATACAATTTCGAAGAACGAAGTAGGCAAATCATCGTTGCATACATTGGACTTTGTCACATAACGTGTTCGCTGTTCTTAAAGATTTGTTTTTGAGCTTACAGAAAACCGGCGTAAAGTAGCAGCTTGCTGCTGCGTTTCGTACGGTGAGTGAGATATCTGGAGGCCCAAATCCCCCTCCCCTTCCCAATCCCTTATTATCCCTTTCCTTTAAGGTCGGCAACGCGCCCGTAATTCTTTTGTATTGTGGGCGTACATGGGCGGTGGAGACCGCTTACCATCAGGTGACCCACTTGCTCGTTTGCCAGCCTATACTACTATAAATAAAAAAAACGGAATGAAGTTATCCGCCAGAGAACCAAAGTCATTGATATTGCTCGCAAAATTACCACGCTAAAGTGGAAGTGGGCCGGTCATGTCTGTAGACGGACAGGTGGTAGGTGGAGGAGACATGTGCTGGAGTGGAGACCGCGCTTAGGCAAACGTAGAGTAGGGCGCCCTGCTGCACGATGGACCGACGATTTGAAAAAGATGGCGGGTAGCGGGTGGATGCGGGCTGCTCAAGACCGGAATGGTTGGCGCTCACTTGGGGAGGCTTACGTCCAATAGTGGACGGCATCAGGCACAGATAGAAAGATTTGTTTTATTTGCTTGATAGAGGAGACGAGCAGGTAGCTCGCCTGATGGTAAGCGTCACGCCTGTCCATAAACACAAGCAGCAACACTCAGAACTTTGAATGATATAGTACGGTACAGAACTGCACTGCGCTCGTCATCCCGAGAAACGAGATATTAATGCCCAGTTATTCCACTGACTTCAATGTCCTTCAAATCGTAACTCAACAGTAAATACACACACCTGCTCAGCAGCCGAATAAAATCGACTCAAAAAACTATAAAGCAAAATAAAACTAAACCATTTTGAGTCGAGGGCACTGTAGTTTAATACGAGTAGCCAATGATTAATACCACTGACTCAAAAATGTTTAGTCATATTTTTTACTTTTGTTTTTTTTGAGTCGGTTTTATTTTTTGTTAAACACTTTTGTTTACTATTTTTTATGCAAAGATTTAAACCGATGAACAAAAATTCAAATCAGTATACAAGTCAGTGCATAAAGGCAATTTAGTCTTTCTTCCCCGATTTAACTCCCTTAGGGGAACCAGATGAATTGAGACCTTTATTTTTGTGCTGGTTAAAAATATATATTAAAAAACTTGTCAATAAATTAAAATTGATATCTACCTCCCATAATAAAATGACAAATACTGTCAAACTTGGCCACAATCATAATTACGAGCAGTCACCAGTCCCTCCCTTAACTGAATTCCATAGTAATACATAATATTTTGTCTGTGTCTATTACCCTTACCCTGAAATAATATCCTAACCGCCCAATGTCAAAATTCAAGATGTCCGACAAACTGATCATACAACATCTCCAACAGTGTCATTGCAAACTTCGTTGTTGGCGGAATCATCATCGCTCTGATGGAAGCCAAATTTTTTTTTTAAAGAAGAAGAAGAAGAAGAATTACGAGCAGTCGTATTGGCCTTTTAATTAACTAATTAATTAAATTATTGGCATGCATTTGTAAACTGCTGTTCCTCTGTAGGGCAAACGGCACTTTAATGCAAATTGAAACAAGGTCAGAGCAGTGGGTCGCTTTGGAAAGGTCATTTTTAATATATGCGTGATAATTATCTGTGATATTATACATCTCTCATAACCCTTCAACCTTTTTCCTGTCTTTAAAGATTGGCTTCCCACCCACGCACTTATATGCGTGGATTTACTTGGATTATTCCAAGGGTTTTTTCCCAGCCCTGTATTATACACGACCCACTGCTGGGCACGGGCCTCCTCTACTGAATGAGAGTGGTTAGGTCTTAGTCCACCACGCTGTCCTAATGCGGGTTGGCAGACTTCACCTACCTTTGAACTTCTTATGAAGAACTTCTCACGTATTTATACAAAATTGTTATATTTTTTAAGAACGCCATTTTAGTCAGTAGACTTAGTTCGTGAGTTTGTCCGCGTGAACGGCGTTTTCCGGGATAAAAAGTATCCTATGTTACTCAGTGATAATGTAGCTTTCTAACGGCAAAAGAATTTTTGAAATCGGTCCATTAGTTTTTTTATTTATTCGTTATATAAAAATCTTTCCTCTTTATGATATTAGTGTAGATGTATAGTATTTCTACATGTTTAATTTTTATTAATTTATATATTTTATTCATCACACATACACAGTCATTACAGGATATACCCAATTCGAACTGGCGGGACTATTACATAAATCTAAAAGATAAAATATCATAATATCTGCTATATGGTTTTTGTGTGCGATTGTCTGCGAGATCGATCAGTTATCAGGCATGGTGGACATTCGGCTCAGTGATCAACAGCTTTCTGTATTGACGCACGCGAATTTAATGGAAACTTTCTGGTGAGTCACGGATTTTTTTAAAACCACCCTTAAATTGTTTACTAAATTCATTTTTAATCTTCAGGTAAACGTTATTTACCATATAAAATATAATACGGCGAAATAAAAATTATCACCTGGTAAATATACACGGAAATGCCAATTTCATCTCTAATATATACTTTTTTTTAGTTTGAGTGACGAAACGAGCAGGTCGTTCGCCTGATGGTAACCTACCCATAAACAGAAGCAACACCACACATAACTTTAAACTACAAAGCGCTGTGGACTGCGCTCGTCACCCCGATACATAATATGTTACGCCTCATAATGCCCAGTAATTTCACTGGCTTCAATCAAACCGAAGGAATACAACAGTGCTTACATACTGCTGGTTGGCGACAGAAATAAACAAAGTGGTAGTACCAACCCAGAAGATCTCTCGCATAGGAGGGACCTACTCGTACCACCTTGTAACTGTTTAAATTGACTGTATAATGCGTTATCCGGCGGATAAAATTTATTCGGACATTGAAGTATCCCCCCCTCAAATTTATTCTAATGATTCTTCAGAATGAAAAACTAAGTGCAAATAACATACATATAACATAAGCTTATATAAATAAAATACACCCAACAGTCACACACATAGTCCCGACCCCACACTAGGTTAACCTGTATTGTGGGTATCAAAAACTACGAGGGATTTGCGGTCCTACAACACCCGGACCCGAGACATATATTTGTGGATCACATAAACATTTGTCTCGGTGTGGGAATTGAACCCACGGCCTCTCGCTTCGCAACCGGCTACTCGCCCGGCCCGGTGCGCTACGGAGGCTGTCAACAGAGAGGCGGAAATGCAACTAGTGCACCCATGGTTCGTCGAGTTTATTACCGTCCCATTATGTAACAGGGCCATATTGGTATATGCCATATACGGCACACAATCATGGGCAACTTAGATGATTGCATGATCTGGTATTTGAACCCCGGACGTCACGGTTTCTCAGTTTTTGTATGCTGCTACTAGGCACAATGAGGTGATGCTATCAATCATTAGTAATAACAAACACAGACTTAAAATCGGTGAGATTAGATTTGGACCTTTATGTTATACTTATTTGTTTTTAAGATTTGTTTAGGTCGGTTCTATTTTATTCTAGACAAATCGATTAAGCAATAAATGATTTTCAACATTTTCAACATAAATTATTTTTTATACTCCACTTTTGTAATTTACCCAGTTCACCTACAATGAATGTCGTGAAACTCCTTAATTGGCTTAAGAGTTTAGTGTAATTAGCTATAGCTAGTTATTTAAGTAGATAATACAAATTAGTTTGTAAACATAAGCTGTTGAGTTTCCAAATAAATAAATAAATAAACATAATATTTTACAGGAATGCACAACAGAAAGAATTTTGAAAAATGCGGTGGAATACAGTCATCTGGTTCACCGTCACCCTGGCAGGAGCGTGCGCTGTACACCTCACCATCAATGATAACCTATTCGTCACCAACGCCATAAACAGCGAGGTTAATCAATCACCACCTTCCATCAGCACCGAGGAGCCGACAACCGAGACCAGTACCAGGGGACCGACAGTCACAACGACGATGGTCAATGAGACACTGACCACTAAAGAGGTTAACACAGGAGCCACCACAAGCACACCAAATAACGTAGAGCAAATTACGGAAGGGACCACAATGCCGGGTGAAAACGAAGGTGGCATCGGTGTTGTTGTGCCAGAACTACCACCATCTGAGACCACAACGCCAGGGCGGCCAGAGGGAGGGGACAATGGCGACCAGGAGTACATAGTGCTTACTACAAGAGGTCTTGTACAGGGATATCCGTGGCACACGAACCCTAACATCATCGCCTACATCGATATTCCTTATGCGTCGTTTCAAACGTACTTCCAGGTTTGTTGGTAGTAAAGTAATATTCATTTGGTGTTTATGGAAATTGGTCTTGAAAATAATATATAAACCATCGAAATAAGAAAAGACAAGAATGTGACAAGAAACGTAACTCAAGCAAAAAAATTACCCCACTAAAACTCTGTACATGGGGGCAGGACTATAAAAGTCTGTGCAGCTCGTTCATTCATCAATTCATAAAAAAATATTCATATTTCCAGTTGACACTTAATACGTCAAATTTGCTGCGCGTTTGCAGAACGTCGTATCTCGATCTAGAAATTTAATATTTACACATAATTTTTTATGAAATAAAGTTGATTTTGAACGTTCATGAATTATTGTTGCGTGTATGAGTCTTACGTGTGATTTTACCTTTGCATGTGCATGGAGCCGTATTTTTTGGCAAATTCATATTAGTGTTATCGTTCTATTATCTTATTTCGATGGAATAAACAATCTATAAGTAATTAGTTTTTTTTTTTTAAATGTGATAGACTTAATTGAATTTTCTAGGATCCAACACCGTCAAGAGCCTGGGAAAACATTCATCAGGCCAGGGAACATAATAAACGCTGTCCTCACTTGCAAGGGAACACTTACGTCGGAGATTTGGATTGCCTGACCTTAAGCATCTTCACCCCAGCGCGAGCATTCAATGCAAGCGTGCTCTTTCATATCCACGAAAGCAACTTTGTACATGGAAGTGGTGACCCAGCAATCTACGGCCCAGAGTATTTTGTCCCCAAGGGCGTTATTCTAGTACTGCCTAACTACAGACTTGGGCCTTTAGGTTTCTTATGTTTGGGTAACGCGACAGCACCAGGAAACGCTGCGCTTAAAGATTTGGCCCTTGCACTAAAATGGATAAGTGAAAACATTAGAGTCTTTGGTGGAGACCCATCAAAAGTGGTAGTTAGCGGTGACGGTACATCAGGAGCTTTGGTGGGCTATCTGGCACTCGCACCACGATCGAGTGGTTATTTTACTAAGGCCATCACTGAAAGTGGTGCCGTTCTCTCACACTGGGCTTTGGATAGAAACCCTGTGGCTACCGCAAATGCTTTAGTTCAGAGCGTAAGACAAATTTCAACTACAAACAACTCCATTGAAGCAGCAGACGTCAGAACCATAGTGCTGGCTGCGAGAGACATATTCTTCAGACCCTGTATCGAGCGTAATGATAATTCATTTCTGTCGGACACCCCTTGGGGTATGTTACAGAATACCGTCATCAATATAACATTCATGATAGGATCTGCAAGCCACGCTGGAGGAATAGAGGCGGCCAATATAAGCGAATCAACAATTGCGCAAATGAATATCAATTTTGAGAATTTCTTGCCGAGTGACCTTCACTTCGTCGACGATGACTCCAGGGCGAACGTGGGGAATCGCGTCAGAAGACAATACTTTGGCAACGACAGCATAACATTAGACCAAGTGGAAGAAATGGCCCTGTGTTACACGGACTCGTGCTACTTTGGACCCGCTGTGCGAGCAGCAAGGGCTTTGTTTCAAGCTGGTGCAAGGGTGTTTTTCTACGAGTTCGGTTTTGTTGGGAAACTGAACAGAGAATTAGATTCTATCAACAGACCGCTAAACGGCACCGTCCGCGGGGACATCGTAGGATATCTGTTCAGCCAAGATGGAGTGACACCGGCTGAAGGCACCGTTGAAAGAACTATCGTAGACTTGATGATGGACTTGTGGATCAGCTTCATTGACAACGGGTAAGCGAGTTATGTATTGCACGATAATTCGAGTCTTCGTGGCACAGTGGGCGAGTAGCCGGCTGCAAAGCGTGAGGCCGTGGGTTCGATTCCCACACCGAGACAAATGTTGGAGTTATCCATAAATAATTGTTTCGGGTCTGGGTGTTGTGGGACCGTAAGTCCCTCGTAGTTACTAATACCCACGATACAGGTACACCTAGTATGGGATCAGGGCTATGTGTGTGACTGTAGGGTGTATTGATGTTGATGAAATTCAATAATGCTGACTGGGCGCAAATAACTGAAACCGAAAGTTACGTGAAATAATAAATATAAGACAACAGCCTCCGTAGCGCAGTGGGCGAGTATCAGGCTGTGAAGCGAGAGGCCGCGGAATTGATGCCCGCACTGCGACAAAATGTTTGTGTGATCCGCAAATATTTGTTTCGGGTCCTGGTGTTTTCTCCCCAGAGGGGTTTACGTCAGGTAGGCGGCCGGTCGTAGGTAAAATCTACTAGCCAAAACTTTCTGTAACATATGTTAAAAATCATGTTGCGCCGACCCCACTGCAATTGGGATAGGAATAAATGTAAGACAAATGTTAATATATGCTGAAACAGAACTAAAGCAAATAACATTTAGGTATTCCATAAATGAAAACTATTTAAAACCTTTAATATGTAAACGCCTGTATAAATTAAAATAGCAAAAACACAAGGGTGTGGCTAATGCAATGCAATATATAGAGAAGGCAACATTTACAACCAGTAAAATGGTATACGAGTTGGGACGGTGCTTGATTTTTGGAAGGCTCAGCATTATAGCTCATATTATTAATCCTCACCAAAAAAGAAAGGAAGAAATTTGACGCCTTTGTTTGTCTGTGGCATCGTAGGGCCTCAACGAATGGACCGATTTCAATGAGGTTTTTTGCAAAGCTGTAATCGGGATGGATCTTAGTTATGTTTGAATAAATTCAGTTCAATCGTTTAAACATGTTTTTCTAATTCGTCACGGGATTGTAATGGTTAGGTTATAGTTTTTTAACTATTAAGCTTTTTACGCTATAAATAATTAACCAAAGAATGCAGATTATCGCAGTATCTATACTTTCTCCTGGATATTAATTTCTGTCGCCAAACAACACGGTGTAAATAATGTGTTCAGTTTGCAGGACATTGAAGCATTATTGGGCTTACTGACGACATCTTATGGGATGATGAGCACATTTCAGTGCCGTGCAGAGTACTGTGTAATTAAAACATTTGAATGTTGTACTGTTCATCAGGCGAGCGATCTACTCGTCTCGTCATTCAGTAGTTTAAAAATCAACCTACAATTTTCCAAGAAACCACATCCTTAGTAAAATTCACCTAACATTCCAGCACCCCCACATCAGAAAACATAACCTGGACGGAGTTGAACTCTACATTAGTAACGGAGGAATCGTGGCTGTCCATCGGTGAGAAGGTGGAGATGAGAAGGGGTCTCCACAAGGACCGTATGCAACTCTGGACAGCCATCTACGCGGAGTATTTCATAGAGCACAACGCTGCCTACCAGGACTTGCCTAACATCCTTGCTTTGCTGTTCCCCATTATTTATGTAGGGTTTTGGAGGCCATCACTCTAGAGTTAAACAGCTTCTTTAACAGCAAGCGATACTGTAATATTATTAAGCCATGTATTTTAATTTTTAAGTGATAGATTAATAAAATGCTTTGAAAAATGATTTGCTTTTAATAAAAGTTGTAATGGGAGGGGTAGGCAGAAGTGCAACTAGTGCATCCACTTTTGGCCGAGCTTATTTCCGTCCCATAATCTGATAGAGGCGAGTCTATCACCATACCGGGCATAATTACTAATCCCGGGTAATTTATGTATGATTTATCGAATCGAAAAATCAAGCACAAATTGTGATTGCCCAACCAAAGAATTGAACCCTAAACTCCACGGTTCTCAGCCATAGTACTGTGTTACCAGACTAATGAGGTGATATTATCATCATATCTATATTTGGCGCATTCCATAGAAAACCGAGTAATTTATTGACTGGGGCCTACTTGCATGACGATCCTAAATCGAGACTTACCACTAAACTTATTTATTATGTCAAATAATCAAATAAGTTTCTTAAAATTGTTTATTGGGTTAAACACGATTTAGGATCGTCATCCAAGTGGTCCTGGGACCCAAAAACCTGCATAAACTGCACGGAAATACTAAATAGAACAATCACGTATGTAATCAATCAAGACGCCGCGCCGCATATAAACATAAATGTGTCTCGACTCTTGACCGATATTTCCATAACACATGCGATATTTACACAGCTTGTTATGACACATGCACCGTCGACACACGCCACTCGCACCGAACATGCTCATTTGGCTAGTACTCGGGTTGGTGGCGGGCAGTATGGGCCGGCGAGGTGTGGACAGACAGGGCACGAGACCCCACCGCGACGTGGCGACTACGCAGGGAACGGTTCGCGGATACCTCTATCCCACCGGGTACATGTACCTTGGAATACCCTACGCGCAACCACCCACGCACGACCGTTTCAAGGTCAGCATCATTTGATGATACTAGTGTTGAGTAGGACATACAAGAGACATTACATTTGTCCGGGACATGACAATAGGGTAGTTAACTAGTTTTTTTTTAATTATTTAAATGAATAAGTTACTTTACTCAAAATCTATTGCAGATAGATAAAGATTTTATAAATCGGACCAAAAATAAATAGGTTAGAAGCCATTCAAATCCTATAGAAGGGGTAAAATGACAGACGACGCAAACTTTGACGTCACTGTGTAAAATGTTCACTATGGTGCACGCGTGCAAGAGATAGTGAGATATCCCTACTACGCACCCACTTTTCCTCATACCGACATTTAAAGTCATAACTGCAGGCACATTTCTGAACCAATTCTGATTGGTTTTAATAAAAGTGTTTCTTTTGCGTATAATTGTCTGTTGCTTATAAAATAATGTATAAAATTCAATATAGGAAACTACCCTATATAATGTAAGAGAATGTACTACTTCAAATGTTATTTCGAGTTGCTCTGTTACAATTCCAAAGACGAGGGCTGCGTGCGTGAAAGAGTGAGAACGGGCGAGTAAGCGTCAAGACACCTCGCTTCATTTGAAATGGGACCTTGTACTGGCTCAGTACAAAAAAGAGGCTCTCACAAACACATTTAAAAATTGTGTCCTATTCAAAATTTGTTGATACTCGCCGGGAAATTGCTTAAATTAATATCACGTGATGAAAACGAAATTGCGTTTGTGTATTATTCTAAGGATATTGATGTGTGGGCGTGTGAAGATGCAGGATATTGCTTCGCCGGGGGATATTACATCGTTCTACAGAGTCATCCGCGATTCATCTCGCAATGTGGATGTGGTCTTAATATGGTGAAATCGTTTAGTAAACTCTGTTATGAAAAATAAAAAGATAAAGTCAACGGATCCAAATATATAACTTATAAATATATAAATATAATATATAAATCCAAATATATAAAGGCTAGAGTACTAAATACTAAAGTACTACGATTAAAGTGGTACAAGAGGAAGAGCAACGCTGAAGATAGTTTTGTCTACAGCACAAATGGACCGGCTCGTCCCGATCGTTACCACTGTCTCACAGAAAATCGACGTAAAATAGCAACTAGCTGCTGCATTTCGTACGGTGAGTGAGATATCCGGAAGCGCAAATCCCCCCACCCTTCCCAATCTCTTAATTAATCTTTTCCTTTAAGGTCAGTAACACGCCCATGATTATTCTGGTATTGTGTGCGTACATGGGCGGTGGAGATTACTAACAAATGACCCACTTACCCGTTTGTCGGCCTCTGCTATAAAAAAAAAGTTATGCAATCTTCCTCTATTGCGGAAAAACGGAATTGTGATCATTATGACTTTGCTATATTCGCATACGTAGTATGTACCTACTTTTTTGTTTTAACTGAACACCTCTGATGGCCGGCGCAGACTTTAATCATAGTACCTACTGTATCTCAGTGTACACGTGACACCTCTCGGAATGTCTGAATCTGTGCTAAATGCTAACGTCGATGCCGAAGCGTGACTCAGCGTGAAGTCTACAGTGAAAGTGAGCGTCTCGAATCTGCGACTCGCAGTTAAATACCATTGTGATCCCTTTACTGACGACACAACGACCTCTAACATTATGCATAATGTACATACATACATACACACGCTTCAGTTCGGTTAAACTCAATAATCAGTACGATACCTGATACATTGTACTATTTTTCCTATCCCTTAATTATACCTTTCCTTTAAGGTCGGCAACGCGTCCATGTTTCTTCTGATATTGTGCGCGTATATGGGCGGTGGAGGTCACTTGCCATCGGTAACCCACTTGGTCGTTTGCCGGCCTATGCTATAAAAATATTAGGGATAAGTTTAATATTTCTGTTTTGGACCCTTTTCAGGTCAAAGTAATCCGAATAGAATCGAGCAACTGGTAGAGTCTATTGCAAGTTTTAGTTGGGCCGGTTCGACCGGGATGTTGCCTCTGTCCCACAGGAAACAACATGAAGTAGCAGCTTGCTGTTGCATTTCGTACGGTACCTAAGTAAAGTATTCGGAAGCCCAATTTTCCCCTTCCTTTCCGGCTTCATTAACTAACCTTTTCCATTAAGGTCGGCAACGTATACATGGTTCTTCTTGTATTGTAGGAGTTCATGGTATATGGAGTTCACTTACCATCAGGTGACCCATGTGTTTACAAGCAGATGATATAAAATAAATTGATTTTCCTTATAATATTTCTTAGGCTCCGGAACCGCCACCGCGCTGGGACGGTATATTCGAAGCGACGCATCGAGTGCGCTGCCACCACGGCAGCGACAATTGCCTGGTCCTCAACGTATTTACACCAGAGTATGGTACATCGCTTGCCGTTCTCGTGTATATCCACGCCGGAAGCTTTCAGACCGGGTAATGGACATAATAATGATTTTTCCAGCACTGTTGATATAAGTATGTGGTAAAGGAAATTGCGTTCCCTTTGATATGGGGAAATAGGTCAACACAGGGAAAGGGTTGCCGGATACAGGACAGCGTGTGGCGATGAGATGGAACTATCTATTATGGAGTTCTTATTCTATCGTGTCAATGGCTATAAATGATGATATGTAGTGTATATTTTAAAATGTTTATTTTTTTTTATATCTTCCCGCTCGAAAATTTTGCTACACTTACAGCAGCGTCGTATAACCTCCATAAGATCTTTACTTGTACAGGTGGTAGGGCACAGTGGGCACTTAAGCAAGTGAAGCATGTTTGCTCGGGAGCACCACAGCATTATGGAGTTGGTAGTAACTGAATGTGCGAAATACAGCGATTCTGTTCTGTGGTATAGTATAGAGGAATCCTTAGTTTCGCGTCACATAACTACGTATTAGACGGCACTAGTGATATTTCGTTTATTTCGTAAACTGGTGTGAACCTAAGTGTGTTCCCCCACCGCCTAGACTATTTATACGCTGATACATATTTCATTTATAATGTGCAATTCTGATTGGTATTACACTATATTTAACATCATCTAGCTTTTATCGCAGCGTCCGTTCCACGAGTACCTGCTTGGCTTATTTTATCCGAAACTGATTTCAAGAAACACCAACAAATGCTATGCATCAAACATCTCACACACATACTGCATGTATTTTTGAAGGTAGTTACTTGATGCAAGAGAAAAATCATAAATTGTATCGTACAGTGCCTAACGTCCTCGCCCATCTCTCAATCTTCAATGATTAGGTACTTACTAAACTGCCAGTCATGTCCATAATAAAATGGTAATTTATTTATATTGCAAAAACTTAGACAAATTTAAGTCGAGAGTCAATAAAAGATAACATAAAATATGATAATATCTACGTTCAATAATTTTACAAGATATAAACAGAACATGATCAACTTAAACGAAGATGCCACTCTTCACCTTGGTCTTCTGTATTACCCAATATGACAACTGGAATAATGTTTCAGATGGGGACCCCACCACACGCCTTCGTATCTCCTTCGCAAGGGTATTGTGGTGGTAACATTCAACTACCGTCTCGGTGTTCGAGGTTTCCTGTGCCTAGGGCAACCCCAAGCCACAGGCAACGCTGGCATAAAGGACCAAGTGGCTGCACTCTATTGGGTTCAACGGAACATTGCCCAATTTGGAGGTAATCCCCATGATGTTACACTGTATGGAACGGAGGCTGGAGCTGCATCAATACATATCCTACTCTTATCTGATATTTCTAAAGGATTATTTCATAAAGTCATGTTAGAATCTGGGTCTGTGTTGTCACCATCAGCAATGACTTACAACTCAGTTGGTATAGCATTAGAAACTGCTAGGAAACTTGGATACGAAGAAGACGAAGATCCTGTCAAACTGCTGAAATTTTACCAAAAACTTAAAGAGAAAAATCTGTCGGCAACATCAGCAATATTTCTACCTTGTGTTGAGAATGCAACTTACTATTCTAACAGTTTGCTCGAGGATGATCCAAAAAGTTTACTAATTGAAGGAAAATTCCAAAAAGTGCCAATGCTGATAACTTATACAAATACTGAGAATACCATATATGACGACGATACATTTAACATATTCCCGGAAAAATTTGATCAATTGTTACCAAACAATCTAGAATTTGAAAGTAATAGAACAAGACACAGAGTTGCTGAATTGGTCAAAGAATTTTACTTTGGACATGACAATGCAGATTTGGGTGAAAAATATGCAAAATATGCCCATGATGTCTTCATTGAATATCCTGTGGTTAAATCTGCATTATTACTTGCAATAAGGAATACTCATCCAGTGTTTCTGATGAGATTTGATAATACTATAAGTAAAAACAAAGGAAATAGGTCACATCACTTCAAAAACATATTTGATTATATTTATCCAACACAAAATGTCAATTTTGAAAACAAAGAAATTGCAGATGTACTGCTAACACTTTGGAGCAATTTTATTAAGTTGGGGTAAGGAGTTTGAATGATATACTTACTAGCAAATCTAATAAGGCTTAGTTTAGGTGCATAAAGCAATCAAAAAACAATACAGCTACGTTACTGGCATGAAATTATGTCAAAATTAATTCTAAATATTTGGACCAACGTAAAGTAAGTTAAGTTGTAAGACTGAGCACCCAATTAATCATTTAAGCTAAAAGACATCCGTTATTGATCAAAGATCTTACTTATTTTTTTTTAATAATCATTATACTTCTACCAGTATGGGAAACTATGTTTTTTATGTATATATGTATGTATTGTACTTCCAATAAGGTCACATTCATACAATATTTTTATTTTACACCATGTACCAGATATTCTCAAATAGAATCATTACAGTAAAGATTGTATTAACAATCCAGTGGTCACATGGTCCCAACATGTGGAATTCCGAACTGATTTATTTGATCAAATCTTTACCTGGTATGTGATTTGATCATTGCCATCATAGGCAAATTATTTTGTCATTGATGTGTGCATCAATAATAATCTTGTGTAATATTAAGACATATTAAATGTATTTAATACGACTGCCTCAGTGGCGCAGTTGTAATGCGTATGCGTTACGATTGAGGCTAACGCTGAGGTCTCGGGTTCGATCCCCGGGTCGGGTAAAGTGGTATTGGGTTTTTCTATTACGAAATGCTCAGTATCAGCTCGGAGTCTGGAATTTGTGCCCGGTATGGCGATAGGCTTCCCCCCTATCACATTGTGGGATGGAGATACGCTCGGCGAAATGTGGGTGTACTGGTTACACCTCTGCCTACCCCTTCGGGGATTACAGGCGTGAGTGCGTATGTGCGTATGTTAATACGTCTTAATATTACACAATTCTTATTTTAACTTCTAAGGTTACATTCTTGTTTCAGAGATCCAACTCCTCTCACAACAGGACTCATACCAATTATATGGCAACCGGTGATGCCTGAAGAATCTGATCGTAGAATAGATATAGACAACTTAAGGGAATTGGTGATAGGTAAAACAATAAGAATGATGGAGCCTGCGTCTAGTCAATATTTAGTTTTCTGGGACCGTATTTACAGAAAATTTTACAAATCGTACAAAGATATGAATAAATAATATGATGAAAGTTGACCATTTTACTCAGTACAGTAGTTAGTGCTTTCAGCTACTTGATGTGCCATTTCATGCGGTACTTCATTACAAAGATTTTATTGGAAGTTTTCAAGTTAATCTACACTCTGGTTTTTCATTATTAAAATAACTAAGTTTAAGTAAATTTTTATTATTTAATATCTAATTTACTAGTCTGTATGCTTTTGTACTTGTTTTTTACTTTTATGAAATCAATTTGAGGACAATAGTGTAGGTTGTATGTTTAGATATTCAGTTTATAAAGATAAGTTTGCATATTCTTAAACATAATTATTATATAATATTATTAGCCCTGTATTATATACGTCCCACTGCTGGGTACGGGCCTCCTCTACTGAATGAGAGGGGTTTTATATACGTCCCACTGCTGGGTACGGGCCTCCTCTACTGAATGAGAGGGGTTTTATATACGTCCCACTGCTGGGTACGGGCCTCCTCTACTGAATGAGAGGGGTTTTATATACGTCCCACTGCTGGGTACGGGCCTCCTCTACTGAATGAGAGGGGTTTTATATACGTCCCACTGCTGGGTACGGGCCTCCTCTACTGAATGAGAGGGGTTTTATATACGTCCCACTGCTGGGTACGGGCCTCCTCTACTGAATGAGAGGGGTTTTATATACGTCCCACTGCTAGGTACGGGCCTCCTCTACTGAATGAGAGGGGTTTTATATACGTCCCACTGCTGGGTACGGGCCTCCTCTACTGAATGAGAGGGGTTTTATATACGTCCCACTGCTGGGTACGGGCCTCCTCTACTGAATGAGAGGGGTTTTATATACGTCCCACTGCTGGGTACGGGCCTCCTCTACTGAATGAGAGGGGTTTTATATACGTCCCACTGCTGGGTACGGGCCTCCTCTACTGAATGAGAGGGGTTTTATATACGTCCCACTGCTGGGTACGGGCCTCCTCTACTGAATGAGAGGGGTTTTTAAACATGTAACCATTTAAAAACAAAATAAAATAAAGAAACAAATATGTTGATTGTTTTCATTCCTGTAAGCTCATATCTAGTAATAACATCAAGAAACCTACCACAACGAGGTCAATGAATTTAAACAATTTTAGTAATTCATGTGAATCATTGTTTTGGCACAGATAGGAGACGAACAAACAGGATCTACAAGTTATACCACATTCTAATCAATATAACTGTTAATATATTTTATATTAAAACATATTTATACTTCACTTGTAAACACTTCAACTAATAAGATTCTAATAAGAAAAATATTGACATCTTAATAAGGATGATGGTGTAAGTTACACTAAACGTGTAGTTTTTTATTTGAATTATATGAAAACAGTAAGTACGGTAACGTGGTATTACTATAGAGACGTGTGAAACTTGTACGACAGGAGACCAATGAGCAGTGATTGACAGCGGCCGCATTGCGCTCATCACGATGATTGATGAATATTCGCTGTTTTCTCCACATAAATAAAACAAGCAACAATAACACGCTTTTAGTAGCAATTGTCGGCCCTGTCACGCGTACACATTGTAAACAACGCTATCACAATCGATCAGAACTGCGTACGAATGCGTAACAAAATACCGTTACCTGAACAATCGACGGCTGCTGACTCGGTACCGCGGTTATTCTACTCCTGAGCACAAGCACACTGTAGCATAGTTTTTCTGCCAGTAATCACACAATAACAAATTCACTTCTCATACAATTTCACACTAAAATCAACAAGTAAATTACAAAAGTTGAAACATGAAACACCCGTCACATTTTATTTGACAGAACATTATGTTGCGTTCGGAAACACAGCTCAGTTATGTACTTTCACTTTAATATTATGTCTGTCGTCAACATTAAAATACACAATATAACAATTAATTCTCCAATATAATTTTTTTTTGTCTAATAATATAAAAAGAAATGTCAATAGTTTTTTTTAAATGTAAAGTGTTTTTATTACATAAGTTAGTCTTCGTCTAGATGAGGTTCCGGAACGAAAGTAGGCCAAGGACATATTATTGCGTAATTTGCGGCAATTCCAAAAAGCAATCATCTTATGATCACAGTTGTTTAATTATATTTAAATGGATTTACACCTACCTACATTAATATTATGTTATTACAATAAAAGAGAGCATGTTAATAAAGAAGAAACAGGCTCTTTCCAGGGGCTATCAGTTGGCAAACCAGCAACAAATTATTTAATTTAAGTAATTTATTGTAATTAATTGCACTAGCTCACAAGTGAAAGCACAAATTGAATATTCATATTTTAAAACGGTTTTCAGGGATAGGAAAACATCACAAATATTTGAAATAAGTACTTACATCTCTAAGAAATACTTGTCCTTCATGTGACATGCGCATGAGACATCCTATAGAAGCTACCCAACGTTTCTGATAAACGCCTGATCGTTTTAGGACAGTTGATTGCAATACAAGTTATAAATTGCTCTGTTTTTTTATAGTAAAGGGGATAGTGGGTCACCCGATGGTAAGTGATCTCTAACGCCCATGTACGCCCACAATACCAAAAGAATAAAGAGCACGTTGCCGGCCTTAAAGGAATGGAAGTAATTAAGAGATTGGGAAGGGGAGCGGATTTGGGCCTCTGTATTTCTCACTCACCGTAGCGTGGCTCTACCACTCAAGAAAAGACATACGTTATTAATATTAATTTTTATTTAGGTATTTATTTAATATAGAGTTTAAAAATTTATTCATTTTTATATTTATATCTCATTCACAATATTATCTTCTGTGAAAACAGGAAACTTCAGCCTCAGTCGATGGTGCGGCGCGGCGTAAACTACCTACTTAAGTATTTTTAATGGATTGAGTGACAAAACGAACAGGTCGCTCGCCTGATGGTAAGCGCCACGCCTGCCCATAAACAGAACCAACACCACAGAGAACTTTGAATTACAAAGCATTGGGCATTGGACTGCGCTCGTCACCCTGAGACAAGATATTAAGTCTCACAATGGTCAGTAATTTCACTGGCTTCAATGTCCTTCAAACCGAAACACAACAGTGCTTACACAACCAACTTGGTACCAGCCCAGACGGCCTCTCGCATACGACGGACCTACCACCTTGTACTTGTGTAATAGGGTTTCCTAGTACCCTTAGGTTTAGTTAAGTAACAGGTTTTTAAGTGTAGTTAAGATGAACAATATAATAATCTCACATTTGTTTGTCTGATATAGGTACATAGATACCACCACATTTGGATAAATTATTTTATTCATTACAATATCGTATTTTATGTCTTATAGGACATAAAATGTACTTACCGATTTTTAAATAGAGGGAACAGATATTAATAATTTATGGTTTCTTGGACACCCCTAACTTAAAGAAGGCCCGGTTTCCCTACCATTCCTTCTGCCGCAGCAGCGTCTAGCGCCGCTGTATTCCGGTTTGAAGGGCATCAGTGCCAGTGGCAGTTGGCAGTGCAGTGCCATGTAGTACTTTGTAATTCAATATTACGTGTATTAGATATTGCTACTGTTTGAACGCAGAATCGCCAATGTTTGGATAGCGTTCTGGTCCATGAAATAACTGATGAAGGAAGCACTTCCCATTTCATAACAAAAAACAGCTTGCCGACTTCTGTATTCTTACCAGTCCTGACCTACAGGGCTCAAGCCTGATCCCTTACGGCAATATTGAAATTCAAACTCAGGGTTGTCAGCTTTAATATGCAGAATTTTGGGTATAAAGAGTCAATAAAAGAACACGCTACATTACTTTACGCAAATACAAGGTGGTAGGTCCCTCGTAGGTATGCGAGAGGTCGGCTGGGTTGGTACCACCGCTTTGTCTATTTCTGCCGCCATGTAATAGTGTGTAAGCACTGTTGTGTTCCGGTGTGAAGTACATTGAAACCAGTGTAATTACTGGCCATTATGAGGCTTAACACCTTATGTCTCGGGGTGGCGGGCGCAATCCAGTGTCATGCAGTGCTTTGTTACTTAATGTTCTGTGTGGCGTTGCTTCTGTTTATGAGCAGGCGTGGCGCTTACCATCAGGCGAGCGACCTGCTCGTCTCGTCATTCAAGCTAATAAAATAAAATAAAAAAATAGCTGATGTCGACAACAAAACTGCTCTTTTAAAGTAAAGTTGGACATCTTAGCCGCATGAACTCAGAGCGATGGGCCGAGATCGTAACGCAATAGATGCCTCCAAATGGACTGCGTAGACGTGGCAGGCATCACAAGAGGTGGCGTGATGATCACGATGGTTTCCGCGAAAACTGGTGGGAGTTTTCTCCGGACTGTGATCAACGAAGGGATGGAGGGGAGATCTTTATCAAGCAATTATGCAGCAGAAGATCGGCTAGATAGATTAGATTACATTGCTGTTTAGTGATTTCTTATGTTTACGCGAATATTACACATTGAAATAAAACATGTTTATACGGATTTTATCGCGGTTTAATTTTTATTTTAGTCCCGACATTTCGAAAGCTTTTCAGCCTTCGTGGCCACGGGAGAGACTGAGGTGTAGGTCGTCTCGAAAAGTGAATGTTACATTGCGTACCTTCATTTTAGAATCATATATTTATTTTTTAATTATATAAAAAGTTAGTTGACACTAGTGGATTGCTATTCATTATGGTATGTTTAATGTAGTTTCTGATACGTACATATTTCTCAAATTTTGTATTGACTTGTCATAAACGCTATTTTAATTGCCTACATGACCAACAAACGATTTTATTCTTTTATTGGCAGGCGTAGCGCTTACCATCAGCCGAGCCTTGCTTGTTTCGCCATTCAGGCTAATAAAACAAGGCATCATCACTGCGCATAAGATAAGATAATATTTCTAAACAATAATAACACGCAAGTGAATTGGGAATGCATTTATTTACATAATAGGTACCTACTTTAAAATCTACTTAGGTACTTAACCTAACGCTACTTAAATTTACTTTTAAAATCACATATAAACATCACATTATAATAGGTACGGTGCAATCACAGTTATTTACCTCGGATTTATAATAAAGGTGTTATAATAGGTAAAATTACTCAGAAATTAGAACCCACTGTTGTTATTCTCACCATTGACGATACCCATTAAAAATGTCATAATGATTTTAAAAGAAATTATTTATCACATTTTATATAACAACTAATTTAAATAATTATTGTCCATAGTTACATAATTCATATTTCTTAATGATAAGAAATCATTGATATTTTGAATTCAGAAACAGATTTTATTTTGTGCAACTTTTTCAAATATTTTTTACATTTTACGTAACAATTTTATTAACGAATACTTATAAAATTTCAATTGCTACATGTTTTAATATATCACATTTCAATGTTGCGATTTAAATATTTATTAGATAGGTACAACATGTTTCAAACCACAAAAACACAGGGTGGTTATTAATAGTCATTTATCAACTACCGATTTTTTTAAACGTATAATGACGTAGATATATAGGTATAGCGATTAATAAACATTATTTATAAAGTTTTAAGGAATAAAAAATAAATAAAAAACCGCAATTAAAACGTAACAAAAATGTGCATCGGCTATTTCACAACGCTTGTTGGGAATTTAGTTAATTAATTACCGGTTAAAAATAATGGCAAGATTGTTAACTTATACTTTAAAATTTAAAAACTTTTTAGCTAAATAGGTACTTAATTAACAAATAGAATGCACTGATTCAGGATAATATTAGAAGCCACACAAAAGCAGAAACATTGAAGCATTGGTAAACATGTAGTATACATTAAAGTCTATGGTAAACATAGATGTTTTTTATAGTAGAGGATGGCAATATATCCACCGCCAATCAATTGATGAACATTCACAATACCACAAGAATCAAGTACACTTTGCTGAGCTTAAAGGAAAGGGATATTTATGGGATTGAGCATTTAAAATATGGAATATTTTTAATGAATATGTTGTGATAGAAAGTGTTTCGAGAAAGAAAATATATGATAAACATTCAAAATATAATTTTGAGCAACAAAATAATATTTTGTAATCATGTGATAAAAATCTGCAAGCAATATACTAAATTGGCAGCAGATTATTGAACAAACGCATTGTAATGGATTTGAATTTGAGTAAAAGTAATTCAGACCATGCAGAGCTACTAGATACGTTGCGAGTTGCAATGTCATAAAGCCAAATCGTTCGGCGTACATTTTGTAGTTATACGTACACTTTTATGTATACGATACGTATGACGCAGTTAAAATAATGTTTAAAACTATCCTTTACCTCCACAATAGTGTATCATGATATTTGTATAATATTAATTGATTGATTGCATTTTTTCATTAAAACCGAATTAAAATATTAATTGTACAAATGAACTTTAATATGTACGATAAAGATTTAAGTAGTTATGCTCAGCTATATTATGTAACGGCCGCGGCTAGAACTAGGTGTAACCGAACTTCGGCTTTTAGCCGTAACATATATATTTTAACACAGTACTATTAGTACGATTATATTCGTATATCTTGAGAAACACGAAGGCTGGTGATGATGAACAGTTATAACATTAGGTTACGTACTTATATTCCTCTTAACTGTCTGTCATAGTTTTCATATTTGTATTAAAATCGTTTAAAAACAAAAAGTGCCGAAGCACATAACTTTCATCGGAGTAATAGAAATGCTTCATAAGCATTCCATACAACTTAATGTTAGTGACGTCACATGCTTTATGATATCGCAATTTACAAGAAAGGTATTTTAGTGCACAGCCTGTATCCTAATAATATTTTAACACGTATGAAAAATATCTAATTGACGTTTTAACAGTTAGTTATAAAGAGTAGTCTATTTTATACTACTAATGTCATAATATCTACAGATGTCATTACTTTATGATATGTAAATTACATTTTTTATTAATATCAATTACACAGCGTGGACACTACAGACCACGGATAAATACGTCAAGTAAGTAGGGTTTTTTTTATTAGCTTGAATGACGAAACGAGCAGGTCGCTCGTCTGATGTTAATATGCCTACCTATAAACAGAAGCAACACCACACAGAACTTTGAATTACAAAGCACTGCAAGGCACTGGACTGCGCAAGTTCATCCCGAGACATAAGTTGTTTGGTGCCAACCCAGGCGGCCTCTCGCATACGAGGAACCTACCACCTAGTATGGATTTGTGACAATTTTATTATACCGTCTGACGTCATCATCATTAATACTATAGTGCACGTTAAGTTGGGCTGAATATCGGCATGCGATGTAGTATATATACGACATAATAAAGTGCGCCCACACATCTGTGCCATGTCACGGCGAAATGTTACGGGATTTCAGAGTGAATCGCTCCGTCTCATTAGGTTATGATGTTTGACAAGCGCCTACACTTGACAGTTTGTCCCGCATGTTTGTCACAGTTAAGCCTCTGGGTCCGGCGAAATGTCACAAATGGAGACGAATCCATGATATCGTAATACCGTCACTGTTATTCAACTATACATAATATACAACAAACAATGCAAAACATAGTATATATAACAAAACAGATATAGCTTCTTTTATTTTATATAAACTTATAATACGGTTGTCTGACCATCTGTAACGCCAGTTATAGGTAAAATATATTTTACAACAATAGAAGTCAGTGGGCACGTTAAGCAGGTCCTCAAATATCATGAATCATTGGCAATGTTCGGTGACGTCAACGACGGAAGCCTTCCTCCAGCCGAAGAAGAAGTATCCAACAGCTAGGCCGAGGATGAGGGGTAGACAGACCCATACGTTGTAGGTCATGAACACCAACATGAGGAGATAGGAGGCTGTAGACTGGACGATGTGCAGTAGTGTCTGAATGATGTGGCCAGATGAGAGCATGGTATATCTGGAAGCAATATTCAATAATTAGTAAGTTGTAATTGGTAGAGCGACACTGTAGACACTTTTGTCTACAGCATGTATAGGCCGGCTCGATCAGGTTAGTACCACTATGTCACAGAAAGCCGACGTGGATACAATCCATCTTCTCTTACCTATCCCATAATTTTAGTTTCAGATCGGTTTCAAAAATATTACTAATATTGTACTTAGATCTAAAAATACTTATAAAAAGAGGTTGATATAAAATATTCAAATATATTCAATTGTGTGAGTTACTAGTTGCCACAATAACTGTTCTAAGAAGCTAGAAAATTAATTGAGTTTACAACAACACTTCTCTCTGGGTGATACGCAGGGCTATTCACAAATAATCTTTCTTTCGACCTGAATGCCAAATGCCGGCTGAAGGCCAGGGTCCCATTTTGTTTTGGTTTGACGGTATTTGTTATTAAATGGGGCGATCCGCCGTGTGACCCCCACAACCCGCAACGAGAACCATTATGAGATTTAACATCTTATGTCTCGGGGTGACGAGCGCAGTCCAACGCCATGCAGTAATTTGTAATGCAAAGTTATGTGTGGTGTTGCTTCTGTTTATGTACAGGCGTGGCGCTAACCATCAGGCGAGCGACTTGCTCGTTTCTTCACTTAAGCTAAAAAAAACAATATTCATCATTGTCTCGTCCGTTAATCAGAGTATACCACGCACAGGTGAGCTTGGCTTTGGGCCTAAGATGTTGGTGTCCCACTTAGATTCCAAAATCCGCTATTCACGAATAATATCAAAATAAAATAGCCGAATGTGTGTCGCGGAATACCGCGAAATATTTTGATTATTTACAATTGTTCGTTTAAAAGTCGGTATACAGGAAATCTTATTTTTATTATAAGACATTGTGGGTACATAAATACTGCTTGAAAGTATATATTGGAGGTAACGGAGGGTCGGGCGACGAGGCTCTTTTCTCTGTAGCCAGTGTTAACGTATTCTGTTAATATTGGTATATTGAGGGTGTCTGAGAAAGCAACGTTGTGTACACTGAAATAATAATGGTGCGATATAGTTGTGGAAGGGTAGTTAAATGGTATAAAAGGGGTTATCGCCATAAATGGAGGTATATTGCCCGCAGTCAGTCGGCCAGCCTCCAGTTCACTAAGATCAGTGCTCAGTCGATAGTCCAAGTGTTCATTACGCGGTAGCTATGCTGGTTTACTATTCGGTCCTAGTTGTCTTAAGTTATAATTAGAGAACGGTCTATAGAGAATCCTGACATGGGGTTGTGGTCTGTAAAGCAGTGATATTGTAAATGTAACCAATATACTATGAGTTAAAGTGATTACTGTCGTTTGGTATTAATAAAAGAATACTCGTCTCACGTAACTTCTAGCACCAGTGGACCGTGTAGTTAGTGGATTGTGTACCTAGTGCGGCAAAGTCGACTTTAACGGTAAGTGCTAGAACATAATCATGGTGACTGTATAATGCAATATTTCTTTGTGCTTTAGGGTTCTTTCTGTAGTATATGTGGTTAAGTTGCTATGGCGACAAATGTATATAGTTATGCGGCAGAAGTGTACCTTTGGTACAGAGAGTTTCTACGAGTAATATGGATATCCTGCTGCGGCAGAAGTGTACCTTTGGTACAGAGTTTTTTTTTCTGCCCGGGTCAAACTGCGGTCACTGAGCCTAAGTATTAAATATGCACTACCGTATGTATGTTGGTATTTCAAAGGACGTATAACGTAATATTTTCATTTCTTGTGTGCATGTTTTGAAAAACTTCATTTAGTTAACTCAACATGTAAAAAAGGGGGTTTCGCGACAATGTGCGCAGCTTTTATGAAAATTCACACGGGACTTCCTCACGTAGGTATAGTAGCAGGCAAGAATTAGTCTATAGATATAGATACATTGTCAAGTGCAGCGAATATGCGGAGCGCGGAGTAAGTAGCCACGTCCTGAGGGCACGTCCCTCCCATGAATCAGACGCAGCGCAGCACAGCGCGGCGCCGTAAACATCACAACTCGTAAAATATATTAGTTTTATTCGCTACGAGTGCTGCTAGCCTTTTAAACTACTCTTTGTACGATCCCTCTTATAACACATTGAGAAATGGACTTCATTATTCTTCGATTTTATTACGTTAAGGAATTGTTTGCGCATGCACATATATTATTCCTAGACCTGTTAAAAGAAAAGTCCTGAGACTAATATTTGGTCCCAACCAAAATGCGCTTGGCAATTCTTCTAAATTCGAAATATAAACTATAAAGACGTGACCAATTAAGTGTTTGGGCAAATCGCTTTATTCTATAAAATGATCACATACATAATTATATAGCGTTGCTTGTTGCATAATGCATCACTGAATGGGGGAAAAATAAACTCGTATACAAATGACGCAACCGTACCAAATTTTTATTGAAAAATATTACTGTCACGCGACAGTGAATCTGCTAAATGCGTCGCGACGGTTTGTGGAGATTTAAGTATGACAACTTGATAAGTATTTTGATAACAACGCGGTCCGCATTTATAAGGATTTAATTCTTGCCTTGGTATTCCTAAAGAAATTATTAGAATAGTGTAAGAAAGTCAGCTCTACACAAACTCGTGGGACATGATTTAGATGGTGTATGTATGACGTACGTATACATAACACTATCTATGTATTCTACTTTCCTACTGACTACCTACTAGTATAAAAAAAAGTTTAATGTCGGTGAGTTTGTGAATTTGTGGTATTCTACGCTATAGACAGATTTGTCTATAGCATGAAGTGGCTGGCTCGTTCGGGATGTTATTTTTAATTTATTGCATAGGCCGGCTAACAAGCAAGTTGGTCACACGAGTGTAAGTGATCTCCACCGCCCATGTACGTCCACAATACCAAAATAGTCGCAAAGAGTTACTGCTGTCTCACAGAACATCGATGTAAATAAGCAGCGAAAAAATTCACGGTGGTGCCGCGAGCGAAAGCTATTTACTATATAATATAATATTATTAACCTTTTAATTATTTCCTCGGCGATAACTTATTCATGCTTTATTGAATTATTTATTCAGAATATATCATTGTTTTTATAGAATAAATGTATTTCGCATTATACCTACACTTTGCAATATTAATACAGTTGTTAACGTCGCGTCCGCGTCATGTAAGAACATAATATTCCTCTTTTGAATCATGTGACTTAAATAAACCCACAAATTATAACATGGCTTAAAACCCCCTTTATCAAGTTATTATGAAAAGATCTACATTACCTTAATCGACTGAACAGACTTTAGATAATTGAAATAAAACTAGTTTATACGGATTTTATCATTTTATCACGGCTTAATTTTTATATTAGTCCCGACCACGAAGGCTTTCGAAACGTCTGGACTAAAATAAAAATTAAACCGCAATAAAATCCGTATAAACTAGTTTTATTACAATGTGTAATATTCGCGTAAACTTAAGAAATCATTAGACTTTAATTAGTCATTGCTAAGAAACATTTTGATAACAAGTTTTATAAAAAAATGCCCCACTAGATTCGTGCCCCACGATAAATATATTTTCACGCCATTAACGCCTTTACGTGTTTCATGAATTGTGTTGAAGGATCAAATTTTCATCCCTAATCTTCTTTCAATGCCCTTGACTCACAGACCGGACAGTCTCCAGACCTTCAGCACCTTAATCATGACCCCTACTTCATTACCAATATTGTAAAATACTTACTTGACAACAGCAGTTCCTGCACAGGGACCGTTATTCCCGCACTCGCTCTTGGTGATATTGACGCGGGAGTCGGTCGCCGAAGTGCTTCTGGTATGCAACGCCTCGCGGTAGTACTTCAGACCTTCGTACAGCACCGCTGCCAGGAAGATGGCTACTGCTGAGCCGAACATCTCCAGCGCATTAGTCGTCGTCCAACCGTTGAACAGGATCTCTTGGCACACGCATGCGTGGAACTGGAAATGTAAAGTAGTACAGTTAAGCCCCATTTAGACAGAGAGTTTATCGCACGACCGAGGCAAGAATTTAACAGGAAAATGTTATTAGAGGCAGATCAAAAGTTTGAAAATACGCATTTTATAACGCGTACTCGTAAAAGAGTTTTCTATGACAGTCCCTTCCATGTCATACAATGGTGTTTAGCATAGGCTGACAAACGAGCAAGTGGGTCACCTGACGGTAAGAGATTTTTACCGCCCATGTATGCCTATAATACCAGAAGAATCATGGGAGCGTTACCGATCATAAAAATTAAGTGAATGGGAACAGGGGGATATTATACAGCAAGCTGCTATTTTACGTCGATTTTCTGTGAGACAGTGTTTAACGACCCGGTCGAGCAGGCCCATTCACGCTGTCTATAGTGGCTCTATCACTCAAACTTTAGTAAACTTATCGCAGACATGAATTACATGTATTGATGAGAAGGAGGGGCTGATGACATTTTTAAGCCCATTTTCTGTTATAACCGAAGTAAGCAAACGATGGTGAGTAATCTACATTAATACCAGAAGAATAATAGATATGTTGCCGACTTTAGAGGCGAGGAAAGGTAAGAAAAGACTCACTTTCCATACAAAAGGCAACAATAAGCCGCCAGTTCATTTTAGATTTTTGTGAGACATTCATACCTCTCACACCGGACAGGCCGGCCAAAACTGTCTACAGCGTGACTCTACCAATTGCAGAGGTAGAAATAGAACTGTTTAGATTATAGAAATCTGGTAATATCAAGAAATTATAAATAAATAAATAAATACACCCAACAGTCACACACATAGTCCTGACCCCACACTAGGTAAACCTGTATCGTGGGTATCAGGAACTACGAGGGACTTGCCAACCCACAACACCCAGACCCGAGACAAATATTTGCGAATCAGACAAACATTAACAACCGGCTACTCGCCCGCTGCGCCACGGAGGCTGTCAAAAATCTTAACTTAAGATTTTATGGCGTCAGATGTCGTAAGATCGAAACTTTCAGTAGAAGTTACGCTAAAAGCCTCAATGTAGCAAGTAATTTTAAGTCCTTCTCGCTCATTATGAATGAGCCTTGGTTGTTGTCTAAGACAGCAGTTACGATGTGCCTTTTTTGTTGTACCTACGTATATGAATCCTTTTAAGTAACACTATGCGTAAGAATACCATTTTAAAATTTATTATTTACTCGTATATATGCCCCGTTTCGCTTAATTAGATGTACTCGTATATTGAATACTAGGTATAGTTTGCATCTAATTTATTATACGTAGAACAATGGGTTCTATAAATAAGGTTTTAGAAGTTAATATACTATACGAATGAAATCTCTAAATAATATTGCACCATTAAAATTATGGCTTTGCTCAGGCGAAGTTGCCATTCCATACACTAATTCTAATCATTTCTTTTAAAAGGACTAAATAGGGTACCAAATATCTAGATGATTCAGCTTCTTCCTAATGTAACAAGATGGTAGGCCCCTCGTATGCGAGAGGCCGGCTGGGTTGGTACCACCGCTTTGTCTATTTCTGCCGCCAAGCAACAGTGTGTAAGCGCTGTTGTGTTCCGGTTTGAAGGACATTGAAGCGAGTGAAATTACTGGGCATTATGAGATTTAACACCTTATGTCTCGGGGTGACGAGCGCAGGCCAGTGTCATGCAAAGTTCTGTGTGGCGTTGCTTCTGTTTATGAGCAGGCGTGGTGCTTACCATCAGGCGAGCGACCTGCTCGTCTCCCCATTCAAGCTAATAAAAAAAACGTGGCAACATTGAATAGACAGTGAATTTCCCACGCTGTGAATGCGAGTTAGAATTACGACTTCCCTGCGACGGCGTGCGATGTGGATGGCGGTGCCAAAACAATACGCAGGAAGCAACGCGCGCCCCATCCACAAACACAGGAGAATGCTAATACATTCCCGGAGACGATCGCCGATCGGTCGCTCGTCATGTTTACCTTTTTTCTAAGTTCACTGCTTCGGGAAGTAGCTATAAGTATTCATTTGATAGAGCTACTTTTATCGTTGAGACATTTCGAAATAACCATCTAAGTAATATATTCCGAAGTGGTGGCTTAATTCTTCATGGATTCATTTAGTTTTTTTTTAAAGACGTCCTACAAATAAGCATACTTAATACTTTCCATAGTAGTTTATGAGACTGTCTCCTCTAAAAATATATAGGTAATTATGGGCTAATTACTTTTATATGTTTACTAAGACAAGAATTACTGTGTTAAAACTCTCTAAGAATTAGAGTTTTGAAGACCGTACGTAACCAATTGAAATCAACGAGAGCAATACTAAACGGTTGAGTTCCTCACTCTCATCTTTCCTTAACGGAACCACCGCGTGCTGACTTACGGGACCACAGCTTCGTGGTCTCCTCCATCTCGGCTAGAACTAAAATGGAAGCTGGAACTAAAATGGAATCAAGCTGTGGAATAGTTTACCGACGCACGTGTTCCCTCCTTCCTATCATATGGGGTCCTTTAAACGGAGCGTGAAGAAGCAATTAGGCACGCCGGTATAATTTTACCGACCTACAATAGACACATCGTCTGCCGTTGGTTGACAGTATTCTTGGATTGCGCTACACTTACCATCAGGTGTAGCGTAGTCAAATTGCCGAGCTAGGATAAAAAAGTCTCTACAAAACCCAGTCATCATCATCGGCCACAAGACGTCCACTGTTAAACATAGGCCTCCCCTAATGCCTTCCAAGCCGACCTGTTGGAAGCGGCCTGCATCCATCGGGTTCCTGCAACCCTTGTCAGGTCGTCGGTCCATCTTGTAGGTGAACGTCCTCTGTTCGGCTATCAGTTCTGCGAGCTATGTGGCCTGCCCACTGCCACTTCAACATGCTAATCCGCTGGGCTATGTCGGTTACCTTCGTTCGTCTACGGATCTCCTCATTTCTGATCCTCATCCCCAGTACAGGAGTAATAATATTTGGCCAAACACATTCCACTCACGTTGTTGCGACACTTAAATTTCGTGACCGGTGGATGATTTCACAATACATTTGAATTCATCAGCTGTTTCCTCTACTTGTTGCGAATTCTTTTCCGTTTTGTTTGGTTGCACATTCATTTATGAAATATTATTATTTCGTATAACTTCGACATGCGCCTCGGTGGCGCAGTTGTAATGCGTACGCGTTATGATTAAGGCTGACGCTGAGGTCTCTGGTTCGATACCCGGGTCGGGTAAAGTGGTATTGGGTTTTTCTATTACGAAATGCTCAATATCAGCCCGGAGTCTGGAATTTGTGCCCGGTATGGCGATAGGCTCGCCCCTTATCACAATTTTTTTAAAGCTTTATTACGTTTAAGAGGAGACGTCTAAGATGTACGGACTAAGGCCTCCCCCCCCCCCCCCCCCCCACTTGTAGAGGCTCGGCAATGGAATGTATATAATACAGGGCTGGTATTATAACGTGGACATTTCCTGGCTAACTCTAAAAATAAATACTGGGGGGGTCACCAGTATCCCAATAGCAGGGACCCCTCTAGTTAATTATACTGGAACTAACTAATGAATTATAGCCTCTTTTGAAGTCCAAACATCAATTTGATACATTGTGCCCATTCCTAAAATTAGATCAACAGATATCTCTACCACAATAAATTAAAATTTACTTTTTATCGAAGTTCTATACATGGTCAGGACAAAGTGACATGAGCAATCTTATCGAGTGACCACAACCGGCGTTTGTTTGTCTTGACCACATTTCACATGGAGATAAACATTGTTTAAGGTCACGTTGCTGCTGGTGGTTTGGTGGCCACCATTTGTGTACCCGACGGGATGATCAAAAGCCCGCCATGGTGGCTTGTTCAAGCGAGACGCGTTCCGGAGTCAGAGTATATCCAGTAACATCTGGCACTGACTGCCTTTGTGGCGCAGTTGTAATGCGTACGCGTTACGATTAAGCTAACGCTGAGGTCTTGGTTTGGATCGCCGGGTATTGAGGTATTGGTATTGAGTTTTTCTATTACGCAATGCTCAGTATCCCGGAGTCTGGAATTTGTGCCCGGTATGGCGATAGGCTCGCCCCCTATTACATGGGACGGAGATACGCTCGGCGCAATGTGGGTGTACTGGTTACACCTCTGCCTACCCCTTCGGGGATTACAGGCGTGAGTGCGTAATCTGGCACAATTCTGCTGAACGTCGAGAGACGCAGTGTTTCTTGGCGATCGACATTATAGTATTTGAAATTTGTACTGCACTGTACTAATACGTGCATGAAAAAAAATAGGAATCACTTAGTTATAGGACAGTTCTTTCCCCATATCAGTAGATTATCAAACTAATTTAATATATATCACGGTTTTGATACGGTTATCAGATTATTTATAACTATAATATTCGAGAAATACATTTACAACTCAAAAATGCTTTTTATTTCAATACTAAAACAATTGGCGACAATAACGCCCGGTTTCTGAAAGGCTGATCAAATCAGCATTCAACTAACGGAACTTTGAGTTGACATCGCTGTCAAATCAATTCAAGTTGCTGAAACGTTATTTAGTGGAAAAACTAATAATATTTGACCTCTCTTTAGTACCGGTTGACATATGATTTTTCATATTAATTTGCATTTTATGTTAACTAACATGTGTGTCAAATGAAATGTGTTGATCACGCTTCTAGCAACACAATTTCGACATGACATGAGAATTGCCTTTTGATTAGTTAATTTAACATTGATCAGCCTTTCAGAAATCAGGCGTAAGTGAACACAATCTATAAACCGTGCCCGTAGTGCAAGGTTTTGAGAGTATTTGATAGCTGTCACGAGTCACGACTCATGCCATCCGTATTTAAGAAAATATGCAAATCACTATAGCGCCCCTAGCGGATTGTTTTGGAGCCATATTAACTTCATTCCTACATTTTTATCCTATACGGATGACGTGACAACCATCGAAAAGACTCGCACTAGGGCAACCGGTCTGAGCTGCTTTCAATAAAATTACTATAGCGCCCCTAGCGGATTGTTTTGGAGCCATATTAACTTCATTCCTACATTTTTATCCTATACGGATGACGTGACAACCATCGAAAAGACTCGCACTAGGGCAACCGGTCTGAGCTGCTTTCAATAAAATTACTATAGCGCCCCTAGCGGATTGTTTTGGAGCCATATTAACTTCATTCCTACATTTTTATCCTATACGGATGACGTGACAACCATCGAAAAGACTCGCACTAGGGCAACCGGTCTGAGCTGCTTTCAATAAAATTACTATAGCGCCCCTAGCGGATTGTTTTGGAGCCATATTAACTTCATTCCTACATTTTTATCCTATACGGATGACGTGACAACCATCGAAAAGACTCGCACTAGGGCAACCGGTCTGAGCTGCTTTCAATAAAATTACTATAGCGCCCCTAGCGGATTGTTTTGGAGCCATATTAACTTCATTCCTACATTTTTATCCTATACGGATGACGTGACAACCATCGAAAAGACTCGCACTAGGGCAACCGGTCTGAGCTGCTTTCAATAAAATTACTATAGCGCCCCTAGCGGATTGTTTTGGAGCCATATTAACTTCATTCCTACATTTTTATCCTATACGGATGACGTGACAACCATCGAAAAGACTCGCACTAGGGCAACCGGTCTGAGCTGCTTTCAATAAAATTACTATAGCGCCCCTAGCGGATTGTTTTGGAGCCATATTAACTTCATTCCTACATTTTTATCCTATACGGATGACGTGACAACCATCGAAAAGACTCGCACTAGGGCAACCGGTCTGAGCTGCTTTCAATAAAATTACTATAGCGCCCCTAGCGGATTGTTTTGGAGCCATATTAACTTCATTCCTACATTTTTATCCTATACGGATGACGTGACAACCATCGAAAAGACTCGCACTAGGGCAACCGGTCTGAGCTGCTTTCAATAAAATTACTATAGCGCCCCTAGCGGATTGTTTTGGAGCCATATTAACTTCATTCCTACATTTTTATCCTATACGGATGACGTGACAACCATCGAAAAGACTCGCACTAGGGCAACCGGTCTGAGCTGCTTTCAATAAAATTACTATAGCGCCCCTAGCGGATTGTTTTGGAGCCATATTAACTTCATTCCTACATTTTTATCCTATACGGATGACGTGACAACCATCGAAAAGACTCGCACTAGGGCAACCGGTCTGAGCTGCTTTCAATAAAATCAAGGGCATAGGTAATAATATGTACTACGACGGAATTTATACTATTCAAGTATATAAAAAAGTATAATGTGTTCAGGAAATACAATACACTGGTTCGACCATGACATCTCATACATCAATCGGTGCGCATTATATTTTCGAGACCGAAGGCACGTGTTCGAAATCGTCTCTAAGTCACACAACTACTTTTCGAAGTTACGTATACAGTATTCATTATTAATATCACTTGTTTTACTAGTGGCTCGGTGGCTCAGTTGTAATGCGTACACGTTATTGTTTCGTACGGTAATTAACTTACATACACTCGCACTCACGCCTGTAATCTCCGAAGGGGTAGGCAGAGGTGTAACCAGTACACCCACATTTCGCCGAGCGTATTGCCGTCCCTCATGTGATAGGGGGTGATCCTATCGCCATACCGGGCACAAATACCAGACTACTCTTCGTAATAGAAAAACCCAATACCACTTTACCCGATCCGGGGGTCGAACCTGAGACCTCAATCGTAACGCGTACGCATTACAACTGCGCCACCGAGGCAGTCAAACATATTCCATTTTGTAACCTTTTTATAAGAAAATATATTTTAATTTCAGGTTTAATTTTATTATGTCATTATACAGTTATAATTGTAAATTCGGGATATACTTACAACCATCGCATGGTGGTGATTGGGGTCGCAACCATCCACGTGGTCTCCATGGTCGCCGTGGTCGTGGCGCGCGTCCATATGTGCCATGTCGTGGTTCATGTCTGGAATAAACACAAATCTATTAGCTTCATTACCCGATTAAATAAATAAATAAATACACCCAACAGTCACACACATAGTCCTGACCCCACACTAGGTTAACCTGTATCGCGGGTATCAGGAACTACGAGGGACTTGCCAACCCACAACACCCAGACCCGAAACAAATATTTGTGGGTCACACTAACATTTGTCTCGGTGCGGGAATCAAACCCACGGCCTCACGCTTCGCAGCCGGCTACTCGCCCACTGCGCCACGGAGACTGTCTTAAACCTATAATATATAATAGGTAAATTCAAATGATTATCTAGGAACATATTATATCCAGTATTTTGTACATAATCAATCAAAACATATACCTTTGTATTTTTTTTTTATTGTATAGGCCAACAAACTAGCAAGTGGGTCACCTGATGGTAAGTGAAGCCGGCCCATTCATGCTGTAGACAAAATTGTCTACAGCGTGGCTCTACCACTCGTAAATAATCTCTACTTTTGATATAAATGTTATGTACTCCGAACACTATCTATTCAATTATGTGAGATAATCATGGAAATCTGTAGATTAATAAAAAATACAATAAAAGAAATTTAAGTCGCTTTTTGTTAAGCATCTATGTACATTATATACATTGCTTTAACGGTAAAGGAAACATCGTGAGGAAACCTGCATACCTAAGAAGTTGCACATAAGAATGTGAAGTCTGCCAATCCGCATTAGGCCAGTGTGGTGAACTAAGGCTTAACCCCTATCATTGAGTAGAGGATATCCATGCCCAGAAGTGGGACGTGTCTGGTATTACTATTATTATCTATGTACATACTCGTATATACCATGTTTTAATTACCTTCTCAATTAATAGTAATATTATACCCAACAGTCACACCCATAGTCTTGACCCCACACTAGGTTAACCCGTTTGTGAGTATCAGGAACTATGAGGGACTTACGGTTCCACAACACCCAGACCCGAAACAAATATTAATGGATCACACAAACAATAGGGTAGTTGACTAGATATTTTGAATTATTTAAATCATATAGTTACGTTACCCAAAATCTATTGCAGAAAGAATGTTATACATCGGACCAAAAATAAATAAGTTAGAAGCCATTCAAATCCTGTAGAAGGGGTAATTGTCAAATGACAGACGACGCAAACTTTGACGTCACTGTGTAAAATGTTCATTATGGTGCACGCGTGCAAGCGAGATAGTGAGATATACCTACTATGCACCCACTTTTCCTCATACCAACATTTAAAGCCATAACTGCGGGCACATTTCTGAAGCAATTTTGATTGTGTTTTAATAAAAGTTTCTTTTGCGTATTATTTTCTGTTGCTTATAAAATAATGTATAAAATTCAATATAGGAAACTACCCTATTGTTTCGGTGCGGGAATAGAACAGTCTCTCGTTTCGCAGCCGGCTAATCGCCCACTGCACCACGAAGATTTCAATCTTATATATAAAATTCTCGTGTCACAATGTTCGTTCCCTTAAGGGTGGTCCACCCCTAAATTTATTTTTTATTTTTTAGAGATTTTTTGTTTTTATTTTTTTATGATACAGCATTAAAAAATACATACAACCCTAAATTTTCAACCCTCTACGATCAACCCCTTTTTTTTAATAGTCATTTTAGTATTTTTGTCAAGCGCGTTTCTCACCGGGGGCGCCCACTAGGCTACTTTAATCTTGGAAATAGGCATTCGCGCGGGCGGAGCCGCGGACAACAGCTAGTTATAATGTAAATATATTTATTTTCCTCTACATGATGCAGATATTGTTGAATGTCTAAAGTATTTGTACAATGTACACGGATTGCATTGTGTAAAACAAAATATATGAGGAAAACCACAGAAGTAATTGCTTGTTATATTTTAATAGCATTTTACAGTATGTAGGTTTTAACACCTAACTATTTTAATTCAACGTGCTTGCGCAAAATCGGCCTGACGATATTTATGACCGATGTCGCAGTTATTGTTTTGAAAGACTGGACGCTCGTATTTAAGACGTTAAGTGAGCTCTTTGGTAAGTATAGACTTTTGTATTGATGATAGGAGGTCCTTCAATTTGTTTTTGAGTTATTGATTTATTTATTTACAATTCTTTATTGCACAACACTAAAAGTACAAGTATGTGAAAAATAATAATACCAATAATAGTACAACTGGCGAACTTATCGCTCAGGGTAATCTCTTACAGGCAACCATAGGATGGAGATAAGAGAAGCAAGAGAGGGCAGTGTATAATACATACATAAAAGAAAAACATATAATACCATCTAAAATTAAGATATATACATACAATAAATATTGTATGCATAAATACATACACATGTATTCCGCATACATACATACTTGAGCGGTAACTTCACGCTATAGACACTAGCATGTATGGGCCGGCTCGTCCGGGTCCTTACCACTGTCTCACAGAAAACTGGCGTAAAGTAGCAGCTTGCTGCTGCGTTTCGTACGGTGAATGAGATATCCGAAGGCCCAAACCCCCTCCCCGTCCCAATCCCTTAATTATCCCTTTCATTTAAGGTCGGCAACACACCCATGATTCTTTTGGTATTGTGGGCGTACATGGGCGGTGGAGATCACTTACCATCCGGTCACCCATTTGCTCGTTTGCCGGCCTATACCATAAAAAAAAGAAAAAGAAACATACTAAATATAGCAAATAAATATCAATGTCACAGCATGATATATTCTATACACATGTTAATGGGAGAGATAATAGTCCTACACCATATTTTTAAAAACTGCCGGTGATTGAGCACGTTTTATGCCAATCGGCAGTGCATTCCTCAGCCGAGTAGCCTAAACACTAAACGATTTGTCCATAAAGGAAGTAGAATGGGCTGGTATTTTAGTTTCAAATTCTCCGATGATCTCAGGGATTTAGTGTGCGAGTCACAAGGAAATTGAAAGCGAGATTTGAGATAGGAGGGGGTGAGAGGATAAAAAAGCATATTATAAAGAGAGAGAATGTGAGCATTCCGGCGAAGCCGTATAGGTAACCATTTGAGCTTTGCAATTGAAACATGATCATATTTTCGCAGTCCAAATATGAATCTGATACAGACATTTTGAAGGCGCTCAATTCTATCGATTCGTTGTTCAGTGAGGTCTAGATAGCTGACATCATCAATCAAGGATTGGAAGGAGAAGGGTTTGTGCAAGCGAAATCTTGGTGGCAATGGATATATTACAATCTAGTATAAAACTGTGTACTATGTATGTAGAGAATATTTATGTTACTTTCGATTGTAATCTGTTTTGTTGTCCAAATAAACTATAAATAAATAAATGGGTAGGAAAAACTAATTAATATATATATTAACTAGACCCAGGTGACTTTACATATGCAACACGACATATCGTCGCTTAGCTAACAATACCGCGTAACTCGAAAATTGGTCATGTGATATTGTCATTGGATAATTTTTTTTTGCCGCGTATCCAATAAATTTACACAAAAATTTAATTCAACCATATAAAGCATGGACCGACGACCTGACAAGGGTTGCAGGAAGCCGATGGATGCAGGCCGCTTCCAACAGCGAGGTCTGGAAGGCATTAGGGGAGGCCTATGTTCAGCAGTGGACGTCTTGTGGCTGATGATGATGATGATGATGATATAAAGCACGATATTCAGATAGTTCTGTCACCGCGCAATTCATTGGTTACATCGCACATGTTCATAGAAAATATTCATTTATATGTCTCCTGAAAACTAAGCCAATTTCACTTGCGCGGTATTGTTAGTTAAGCGATGATATGTGGCGCGAGAGACAAAATCCACAGAGAGGTTTTAAGTATTATTTTCTCTAGGTTATCTCTACTTTAGCAGTGATAGCTCAGCGGGGAGTGGTACGGACTGTCGAGACGAAAGTCGCAGGTTCGAAACCAGCCCCAAGTGCATACATCTCTGACTTTTTTAAGTCACGTGTGTATTCATTGTTAATAATTATCGCTTGCTATAACAGTGAAGGAAACATTGTGAGGAAACCTGCATACCTGAGAAGTTTTCTATAAGGATTTCGAAGGTATGTGAAGTCTGCCAACCCGCATTAGGCCAGCATCGTGGACTAAGGCCTAATCCCTCTCATTCAGTAGAGGAGGCCCGTGCCCAGCAGTGGGACGTATCTAATACAGGGCTAGTATTATTATTATTATCTCTAAGTCTTATTTTGACATAACGAGTCGAGACTTCTATGCAACCATGTTAGTTTCGATAGAGATAACCAGATAAACCTGATTTCCACGATAAAATGAGTCGATAAAATGAGTCGATAAAGTATCTCGTGTTGCACATAGCCCCCTGGTATGGCGATAGGCTCGCCTTCTATTACACCATGAAATGGAAAAGAGCTCGGCGAAACGTGGCGTCAGCAATATATGCACCACTGTCTATCCTTTCGAGGATACAACCATGAGTTTATGTATTGTTCCGTTTTTATTTCAAAAATAGGTTTTATTTATACTTTAATCGCTTCTATGTGTTGGTGCGCATTATGAGACCTAATTAGTATTAGACTAGACCCAGCAGTAATTATCTTAATTAGTTCATAGTGTTATTTTTAAAGTCCGGCAAATGGAACTTTTAAATTTAATGCTGCTAATTTATGTTGTTGTCCACAAGTGTATTATAATTGTTATCCTTTCAGAAACTGGAATTTAAATGTCACTTATTTACATAAATAAAATGATTGCTTGCTAAAAATACTTGTAAGTAAGTAACTAACCAAATGATATCAGGGGCGAGCACGAACAACTTACGAATAAGTATTCGAATCGAGCATTTAAATATGAAGGTTCAAACAATTTTTTGACATTTCGATACGAATACGTTCTCGCAAGATATTCGTGCTAGCTCCTCAGTAGGTAAATTGTTGTATACTCTAAAAGGCGACTCACATATTGTTATATTGTATATTACATATTGTTATATTGTATGTGTTTTAATGTTAGTATAAGTGCATAGTGATAAGGTAAAGGTGTATCTTACTTCAATAAATAAATAGGTACCTATAGGTTACAGCATTTTTTCACGTTGTGAATGTTATTTTGCTGGTCCATATAAAAACAACGGAAAAGACTGCCTCGATGGCGCAGTTGTAATGCGTACGTGTTACGATTGAGGCTAACGCTGAGGTCTCTGGTACGATCCCCGGGTCGGGTAAAGTGGTATTGGGTTTTTCTATTACGAAATGCTCAGTATCAGCCCGGAGTCTGGAATTTGTGCCCGGTATGGCGATAGGCTCGCCCCATATCACATAAGGGACGGAGATACGCTCGGCGAAATGTGGGTGTACTGGTTACACCTCTGCCTACCCCTTCGGGGATTACAGGAGTGTGTGCGTATGTATGTATGTAATATCAATTAAAAACATTACACAATGTTTGGTCACCAGCATTACATGAATGGACATTCTCTGTTGCAACTACTGGACACTGGGGCACCGTGAGATGAGGTAAAGGTACTGATTAAATCGATTAACTACAATGTCTCAATTTGTATAGAAATACAATCGATTTGTATCAGCTTTCTTAGTTTTGTAAGGATTACATTAACAGTATTGAGAAGTACGTCCATCTTGAATTGCGGTCTTAGATCTCCAGATCAAAGCTGGCAGACTTTATGAGTTTATTTTTATGTTTAAATTATCTTATAAGTTAAAAAATATCATTGCATCATCATCGTTATATAAGTATCATCGGCTCATAGGTTTAATACCAGCCTATTTAAGCTGAGAAACCGTGTGGTCCTGGGTTAAATTTTAGGTCGGGCATTCACAGATTATGTTTACACTTTTTATTTAAAAAAATCACAGGAGTTACCAAGGATTGGAATTTGTACCCAGTAACGCGATAAGTTCAGACCTGTCATATAATGGGATGGAAATAATGTTAGAGAACCGTGTGACGGCACTAGTTGTCATTTGCCTACACCTTTGGGGATACAGACGTGAACTTATGTATGTTATACACTATTTTAGGCCAGAAGCAATACAGTTAAAATTGATGAAAGTTAAAATTGCACAATGATGAAGATGCAATTTTGGTAACGGAATTCTCTTTTTAAAATGAGACATAACAATTTACAGGATAAGAAACTCAATATACAGACAGTAGATTACTTATTGTGTTCCTAACGTAAACCTGTTAACGTACCCGTTACCTTTAAAAAGTAATTACAGTTTCTAATAAAATAGCTGTAATGGCTAACTGTGGAATAGACTTTGAGACTGGTCTTCTGGCCTTGTTTTTTTCTTTTATTATCAGACCTATTTAATGAGTGAATAGAGCAGGCCATGTTGTTAACACCCCCAGTGTTGAAAAACGGTAAATCTTTACCATTTTCTGGTCAATTAAAGTTAGGCAATTACTACTGGCATTTGAGTGCGACGTGTTTGTTGTAACAATCCTAAACAAAAATTTATCTGTCTATTCTATACAATTTAACTTATAACTTAGTCAAGAAAAAAAAGTAATAATATTGAGGTTCGTAAAATAGAGAGAATAAAGAATGACCTACAAAAGACGAGTTTGAGAAGACGATAAGTAGACAAAGTGCCATTCGTCTACAGTTGCTGACACAAGGTAAACCACGTTTATACTTTCCTGATTCAGCTCGAAGGATAGAACCAGGTAAGCATGTTGCTAACATGACTGTATTTTGATCTAATAAGGACAATAAACGCTATACTTTGATCTCTTGTTTATAACAATTGACTGTGATAAAAATAAACGAAAATATACAGTTAAAGGTCAAGCCACACTCTTTGCTGAAATATTGCCTCGAAGTCGAAACTCGAAAGTATAAATATTTGTCCAATGCAAACGGCAGAAATGATATTGTTGTAAACGGTTTGTTCCAAGACATGATATTATATGTGTTGTAGTGATTATAAGTAGGCAATTTAAAAGAGTCGTTATAAATATGACACACAATAAATTCAGATTTGGGAACTAAACTTATTCGATTGATAGATATCAGATATCTGGTACTCCTGATATTGTAAAAATACTTCGTAATCTTATCATCGAATGACGTAACACTCAACAAGCAGAGGCGGATCTAACAGAAAGATCTTGTGATGGTCACGATTCAGCCCTTCTCTCCCGCTTACAATTTTTGAATCCAAATGTTGCACATGAACATACATACATACATACGCACTCACGCCTGTAATCCCCGAAGGGGTAGGCAGAGGTGTAACCAGTACACCCACATTGCGCCGAGCGTATCTCCGTCCCTTATGTGATAGGGGGCGAGCCTATCGCCACACCGGGCACAAATTCCAGACTCCGGGCTGATACTGAGTATTTCGTAATAGAAAAACCCAATACCATTTTACCCGACCCGGGGATCGAACCCGTGACCTCGGCGTTGGCCTCAATCGTAACGCGTCATCGTTGTAATGCGTACTACAACTGCGCCACCGAGGCAGGTTGCACATGAATTACGACAAAAATTTAGTTTTCAAATTAATCTCCGACCGATAAGTAGTTTATAAAAATACAGTTGATACATAAAATCGACAGTTAGTTAGACTAAATATTACATTTAGATTAGGTAAACTGAAATTTATATTTGAAACCATTCAAGTTTTATTATCATAGTGTTTGACATTTAACCATCGGACCGTCTTCAAACTAATTGTAAGTCCGCACCCGTACACGTGTCGATAATAAAGATAATTTTGCGTAATATGAGAGTAGTTTCCACACCGCAATCGACGATCACATTCTGGTTAAAATAAATGTTAACACGTCCATTTGTGTAAACATTAATGTATAAAGTCCCTGAATTGAATGTTAATAAACGTCACATTACATTATTTGCCACCAGTTGGCGCCACACGTGCGTCTGGTCTCTGACATTATGGATATTGAATAGCATTTTTTCAAACCTACGTTATTTTACAGGTACTTCTATTTATTAATCCGGTCCATTAGTAATGCATCCCGGACAATCACATAGTTCCATACTTCATTCGGTTTGTTGTTTTATTATCTTCATCAAAATTTACAGTTATCACACATATACAAATACCATATGCTAGCTTTATGTCGCGACTCCGCTAGCGTGATCATCTTGGTAATGGTAAGCCTGTGTGTTAAATTTCACCTTAATATGTTTAGTCGATATGGTATGGATTGATTAACAAACATCAAAGTGCAATCCAAAAAAAACTCATTTATAATATTAGTAGAATAGCAGAACAAGATAGGTAAAAACTGGGTGCTACAGATCGAAAACAGTTTACCGACCCTTGATTTGAATTCGAGAAAGAGAATGAAATATCATAGTTGCATGATAATATTTGTAACAGTTACATGTGTTTATAAAGGTATTTATGGGGTCATACAGCGTAGCCTCATTACAGATATACGTGAAGATTTAACAAATTGTCTTCTAAGGTTTATCAGAATGTCAAACACAAATGTGCGACACATTTAGTGAAAGTAGGTCGAATGCGTCGCGTTTGCAAACGAGAGTTTTCGCTAACTCGCTAACAATATTTGCAGGTTAGTTAGACATTCAGCCTGAGAAAGGCATTTGGAAGACTTCAAAATGCTAAAGAAAATTAAGAGAAACATCTTGTCACATGAAGAGAAAACATAAAAAACATATAATTAACGGCATATCATGAGATCTCTCTTCCACATTCGTTTAAAAATAATATAATTAATTTGCTTAAGTACATTGACCATATACGTGTCAGAGTGCGATAGAAAACATGTGGGATATCCATCGGTAGGGAGAACTAACAATTGTAAACTAGTTAAAAAAATACCCGAAAAAGATAAGTCGAAAATTGCTTTTAGGTTAACTACTACTCGGACTACTCGGATTTTAGGAAAAATTAATGTTTTGTCAAGTGTCTGTAAACGAGCAATATAGTCCACACGATAATAAAAAGTAGATACTAACTTTGTTTGTATGGGATAATGTCAGGAACTAGGTACTAATCTGGATTCTGATATTTTTTTCTGTAGGCTATTTTTCGTTGTGTTAAAAATGAGTGTTTGGTAAGAAAGATACTTTCACGCGGGCGGAGACGCGAGCAGCAGCTAGTTCCGTACTTGACCAGCGTGTCCACGTAAAAGTTCCAAGCTTTACTGAGTTCCCTTAATTAATAACGCACCCTCTTATATACCCGAACAACCACCTCCACCACGCCTCATAATCCTATATCACCCACTTGATATATTCTCCAGAGTACCTTCAATAACACCAATAAACTGTGCTATTACTATTATGAAGCTAACAGATGCAGTGACGTTGTCAGTTGGCACGTAGTTATCATAACTAGGAGTTGCGTTCCCATTAGCGATCGCAAATCATAGAAATTGCAACCTTCCGGTAAAGGTGCGGCGTCATTGTCAGCGGGTTTTGCATTACTTTATAGTATAGTGGGTAAAGTAGGAAGGGAGTCATCTGATGTGATCTTATCTACCAGTCTAACCTTAGTGTTATCACTGGAATTTTTATCTACCAGTCTAACCTCTTAATATCAGCGGAATTGTTGGTGTGTTTCCAGCCGTTTATAGGCGATGAATCTCCGGAAATATAGACATAATTTTAAATGCTACTAGATGGAAGAAACCTCGTATGCGATAGTCCGTCAGAGTAGATAGTTAAAAAGTAAATACCAACTTATCTATTTTACCGCCAACGCCAAGAAACTGTATATAAGTACTGATTTTTAGAATTACTCTTTGAAGAACAACGAAGCCAGGGAAATTACTGCGAGTTTTTAAATATTTTATCTGGGATGTCCATGCATAATTTGTAATTGAAAATTCTGAGTGATATGGCTACTGCTTACTGGGATTGCGACAAGTTCGTTTCGCCATTAACGAAAAATGTCGCCTCTACATGCAAAGATTAATGTATACTACTACACGGGCTGTTGAGATGTAAAATTTAGTCACAAAACGCGGGAGTTTGATAGCTCACAAACAGAGATCTATTTAGTTGACATTAAGTGAGATGAGAGTATTGAGTTACCGTCAATTGACCGCAACTTAGTGGTACAATTTCTATTTCCGCACAGCTTGTCTAGTAGTATACATTAAAGGCTTTATTTGCATGACCAAAAACAAGATTACGTGCTCTGTTACAAATATATTATTAAATACTTTTTATTATGTTACGGATATACTTCGACATTCATTTATTTAGTGTACCGTTTACTAAAGTGGTAAACTGCTATCACAAACTTCTTAATTAATTAGTTGTCTCTTGAATTCTATTTTACTTTACGATAACCACTTGCTTGAGTTTGTTTTCTTCAGTTTCAACGAGCTATTTTATTGATTGCTAATCTATCTAGCTACTCGTAAGTACTACTTTGTATGACAGTAACGCCATTTAATTCGTAATGTACTTTATTTGGTACTTATTGTTGTTTAATAGATTATATTTACTAAAAAAAAATATATATCTGTCTCAGAGAAAAATTTGTACATAATAAAGTTCGAATTTCGAATTTTTAAAATAGACCATAATTGCTTTTTGGTAGAGCCGTTGTGATTGTCAAGTTTTATAATGCCCAGTAATTTCCCTGGCTTCATTCATATTACAACCAAGCTCATATTATCGATATCAGCAATTGTTCTAGATTTGCAAAGTAGCTATATTATTTCGTTGAATTTATATGTGCAACAAAAGTTTATAGCATAGGCCGGCAAACGAGCAAGTGGGTCACCTGATGGTATGTGATCGCCACCGCCCATGTACACCCACACTACCAAAGGAATTATGGGTGCGTTGCCGAACTTAAAGGAAAAGGATAATTAAGGGATTGGGAAGGGGAGGGGGTTTGGGCCTCCGGATATCTCACTCACCGTACGAAACACAGCAGCAAGCTGCAACTTTACGCCGGTTTTACTGTGAGACCGTGGTAACGACCCGGACGAGCCGGCCCAATCATGCTGTAAACACAAGTGTCTACAGCGTGGCTCTACCACTCAAAAACTGTAATCTGTACAATTGCTTAGATTAGAGGTCGTTGCACTCACCTTAAGTGTAAAACTAATCAATTTTACTTGTGTCTTACATGTAAATTTTAAAACAAAAATTAACCTTAATTGTCTACTAATTTAACCTAAAACAATATAAAGTGAAGGAAAAATGACATCAAAGACCAATTTCAATAATAAACCCAAAATCCCGAATCTACAGATCGCACCCAGAAATGAATCAAAAAGAATAAAAATGGCATAGTTTGACATTCCATTTATAAATGGTCACAAATAAAGAATCCTCATTGTAATGCAATAAGCCCGGAGTCTGGAATTGTGCCCGGTATGGCGATAGTCTCGCCCCCTATCACTTAAGGGACGGAGATACGCTCGGCGAAATGTGGGTGTACTGGTTACACCTCTGCCTACCCCTTCGGGGATTACAAGCGTGGGTGCGTATGTATGTATATTTAAGACAGTTGTATATACAGCATAAATGGGCCGGTTCGACCGGTTCTTTATCATTGGTCTGACAGGAAACCGACGTAAAGCAGCATATTGCTTCTGCGTTTCGTACGGTGAATGAGATTTCTGGAGGCCTTAATCTCGCTCCCCTTCCCAATCCCTTAATTATCCTTGCCTTTAAGGAGCAGATCGCTTACAATCAGATGACCCACTTGCTCGTTGGCCGGCCTATGCTATAAAAAAGTAAATATTTAAGGGTGAGAACACTCACACTGTAAATATATATTTTTAAATCGCTATCAAATTGTCCACTCCTCAATACAATGAGGTCCATTTAGATTGTTCTAGGTCCGGGGTCCTGAACAGCGCACAATTTATCTGTCTGGCTATACACGTGCCATACATGCATTGAAATACTAAAGTAGAACCGACATCGTGAAGAAACTCTGCGCTAAACATTGCGATGCAGCCTCAACTGCCTCAGTCAATGGAAAAAACTCGACCAATTGTGAATTTGATCCGCGTTTCGATGGTCAGACTACTCTTTTTATATATATACTAGCTTTTGCTCGCGGCTCCGCCCTCGTGAATGTCATTTTCCGGGATAAAAAAGTACCTAAGTAGCCTAAGTTACTCCTTATTACATCA